>OX579671.1:10654586-10682787 GCA_951230895.1 Carpatolechia fugitivella
AAGCTCGTCATTTGCCATGGTGACTGGGAGCATTACCTGAAGATCAGTAACATGATAGGTGTCTACATCAAGCAGTCTACAGTTTTGATTACTGCTATTGCTGAGAATATAATTATTTTGTGTTAATATACAGGTCTATGTAATACAACACCTGCTAGTCCCTATTATTTAATAATATAAGTATAAAAGTGACCCTCAGTCTATCATACTTTCACTGCTAAACTAATTTACCAAGAAATTTGGTACCAACATGATCCACAAACAACATGGGCAACAGGTAGTATTACAGTATTAAAAATGCAAATTCCAACTTCCAGGACAATATTGAAGATATTGCTGACTACCCTTCTAGTGGATAGTTCCTGCAACCTCATTAGCAAATAAACAACAGGACATGAAGTCAGAGGTAGAGGTCTACTTAAATTATTTGGTAGGTATTTGGTTTTTGTTATGTTTTCTATTTAATTACTTTATATTGTCTAAAACAGTAACTTTATCGTACACAAAATCAATAAAATTACAATATTATAATTCCAGTCAAAATAAATGAAAATATATGAAATAAATGAATCACAAGGCTTAACGGATTATTTGACTAGCGCCGCGAAGCGTACCAGGCTCAAAAGTCCCCATCACATTGTCTTAAACTAGTTACAGAGATCATCATTTGTGAAGCAGTATATGTTATTTGAAATGATGAATATAAAATAACAAGGTTATTGAGAAAGTTTAGGATGTCAAATTTAAATCACATATCTAATTTAAAATCAATTCCCCCTATCTACATACTTCCACTGACTGAAAGTTAAATCCAAGCGAGATGAACCAATCACGGCGCGTACCCTGCCCCCCGCACTGCAACTTTTTCGTAATTAGTTTGTTAGTAAATTGTACTGGATGTGGTGTCCAGTGGGTGGTTGGTCCGAGGTTAAATCCCACCAAAAACATACATGTGAATGGGTGCACAGTTCAAGTAAGGGCTTCGCCAATAAAAGGTGTGAGATCTTCCATGGGTACCAAGTTCTATAAAAGTTCCTTAAATCATTGCTACAGGAAAGCACAACTTACTTAAATTGATTTACAATTATTTGTGTCATATTCCTTGCTACTAAATGGCAAAATTTGACAAGTTTGAATAATAAATAATAATAATTATTATTTATTTATTTCAACATGCAATTTAACTAAACCACATAAAGCAAAGGCTACTTAATTAAAAACAACATTGCAAAAACACATTGCTACGATTACAGAGTACTAGTTATACAATGGTCCCCACACTAGGCAAGCCTGTATCGTGAGGTCCCTAAAGTACGATTTACAATGAGAAAGGCATCTAAGTTATTACAATAGACTAGTTCTAAATTCAACTTAAGAAAGGATTTTTAACTTTACAACAACACATCAAACATGTAACTTAAAGTAAACAAACATACAACCACTATACATATTTAAAGTGAAAACATATATATTGTCGTATATATATTATTTTGTTAATATATATAAATATCTACATAAAAAAAAAAAACATGGTAAAATAAATAGATTTAATAAAAAAATGAAATTCACAATAAGAAAATTAATGAAAACTTGACAAAGTACGCGGCGTGCAACATGCTGAAGAATTTTTTTTTATTTTGTTTTTTATTTTTTTTTATTCAGAAGACAAAGAAGACTCAACTACTTAATTCAATCAATCAATCAGCCTATTGCAGTCCACTGCTGGGCGTAGGCCTCCCCTCGGGCGCGCCAAACCAAGCGATCACCCGCTACACTAATTATTAAAATACATTTTCTATGGCTACTACTTATTTTTGCTATCTATTGTCAAATAATAAAACCTTCTGATTATATAGGTAGGTACGTTTTTTCTATGTTCCACTTTCCACGAAAGAATCCCATTTTTTTTCACTAAGAAAGATTCAAATAACGACTCGGCAAAAAAAAAATCTGGCAATGCTGCGCTAGATACAAATTTTAGTACAAAAGTTTTTCAGTTTTATGGGCTTAGCACCCCCACCCACATGGGCTGAGTTTTTATGCAATATTTAACATTAACATTATTTAACACTTTGTAATGTTTTGTTTCCAGAATCTTCAACCTGGTCCACCTGGTTACTTTATTTCACCCCGAGGGTGCAAGCAGGTCCACATTGGATGATTATCTTGCTATATGCAAGAGAAGCAGTTTTTGAGCAGCCACGATGAAGGTTGATGACTTGTTTGGCCCAAGTTATGACAATATGACCGATGAAATAAAGTTCCAGTGAGTATTCATTTTTTTTATTTGAAACCCAGATTGATGGGGCGTATAATAAAAATGTAATCTAAGATCTAAAAAAGATTGGAGTAACATAAAGGCAGAATAAGTCTGGAATAGAACTAGGTAGGACTGTGTCAAACTTGAAGAGTTCCCTCGTGAGGAGACGATGAAACGGCAAGAATCACTGGGACCTGGTTGCTAGATTACTGTTTTCTTACACCATTTACTAAAATAAAACTATGCAGCATTTACAACTAAAGGAACACCGCCGTGTGGTTCCCGGCATTAGAACCAGACCAGCCCATGTCTCCCTGTGGGAGTCGTAGATGGCTTTCGGGCTTAGTGTCAGATGGCGACTGGCTGGCAACCTGTCACCAGGTGCACTAAGAAACATCGGTTATTCCATGGTAATGCCAAATCTTAACCCAAAAATATTGCCGAAAGTGGTTTTAGTGTGTCCTTGGGAGCCCACTAAAACTCTGCTCACCCCTTCGGGGATATGAGCATGATATTATGTATATATGTACCTATGTATGCAGCATTTCAAAATGGTTGAAATTATTTTAAATGAACTTACATTAGCTTAAAAAACACTGGTTAAATACTTAGAAAGAGGAATACCTACATCATTATATTTTAGTGGCTCTGTGAGCTGTTGATCCTCGCGAGTTTGTATATCTTTTTATATTTATTTTTATTTTTCTCCACAAACATCCCCGTCCCCTTGAAATTTTTTTCTCTTTTTATTTTTATTAATTTAATTTTACTTTACTTTTTTTTTGTTTTTTTTTTTATTGGTTGAGAAATTGTGACCTGTAGAGGAAAACAGCCTCAGCGGTAGACTTTGTAAGCTGGCAACCCCCATAACTCCAATTAACTCCATCAATTTTAATAAATTCCAAAAACTGACTCGACAAAGAAATCATTTAATTTATCGAACCTGCTCACAAAATTTCACGAGAGGTCGGGAAACGGAGACACTTCGCTCGCTTGTTCAATAATAGTATATTTAAATAACATATTTTTCATTCCAGATTTTATTGTGGAACTACAGTTGATCTTTCGGAGCAGAATGGAGCCCTCAGTGCAAATAAAAGGTAATCTACCATTTACCATCAGCTTATACGCGTCCCCACCGAGGGGCCTTAGAGTCTGTTTTTCGGATTAAGCCTGCAATGTAAGGTCGACCAAGAAAGTGGTTTACCATTTTTCATTCAATTTCCTAGTTATCGAAAATTTCAATAAGGTTTATACTCGGTAACTGACAGATCGTTCTGCAAACGAAAATAATCTTTGTTGTTCTATAATTTGCAACTGACATTCAACCTTAGACCAATTTATTGGTCGACTTTACTTACCAAACTACAGACAGTTTCACAAAGTGATCTTTGTCTGACCAAGTGACCATAGCTTCTCCACCGGGATTCCAACCCAAAACCTTCATAATATGTGAACTGAAAGCTTGACGGATGATTGGGTTATACTTCATCAAGCTGTTTGTGTGCGGTTAAAAGAACATTCCGCTGTAACAAATAGGTCATTCATGTCCTTTGTCCTTCTTTTGATGTCAATATCTTTCAAAAGAGTCATTCTAAATGCGCGTCAAGGCGCATTTCCTGTCCTGCTCTGGATAGTTGTTTTGATGTCAATATCTTTCAAAAGAGTCATTCTAAATGCGCGTCAAAGCGCATTTCCTGTCCTGCTCTGGATAGTTGTTTTGATGTCAATATCTTTCAAAAGAGTCATTCTAAATGCGCGTCAAGGCGCATTTCCTGTCCTGCTCTGGATAGTTGTTTTGATGTCAATATCTTTCAAAAGAGTCATTCTAAATGCGCGTCAAAGCGCATTTCCTGTCCTGCTCTGGATAGTTGTTTTGATGTCAATATCTTTCAAAAGAGTCATTCTAAATGCGCGTCAAGACGCATTTCCTGTCCTGCTCTGGATAGTTGTTTTGATGTCAATATCTTTCAAAAGAGTCATTCTAAATGCGCGTCAAAGCGCATTTCCTGTCCTGCTCTGGATAGTTGTTTTGATGTCAATATCTTTCAAAAGAGTCATTCTAAATGCGCGTCAAAGCGCATTTCCTGTCCTGCTCTGGATAGTTGTTTTGATGTCAATATCTTTCAAAAGAGTCATTCTAAATGCGCGTCAAAGCGCATTTCCTGTCCTGCTCTGGATAGTTGTTTTGATGTCAATATCTTTCAAAAGAGTCATTCTAAATGCGCGTCAAGGCGCATTTCCTGTCCTGCTCTGGATAGTTGTTTTGATGTCAATATCTTTCAAAAGAGTCATTCTAAATGCGCGTCAAAGCGCATTTCCTGTCCTGCTCTGGATAGTTGTTTTGATGTCAATATCTTTCAAAAGAGTCATTCTAAATGCGCGTCAAGACGCATTTCCTGTCCTGCTCTGGATAGTTGTTTTGATGTCAATATCTTTCAAAAGAGTCATTCTAAATGCGCGTCAAAGCGCATTTCCTGTCCTGCTCTGGATAGTTGTTTTGATGTCAATATCTTTCAAAAGAGTCATTCTAAATGCGCGTCAAAGCGCATTTCCTGTCCTGCTCTGGATAGTTGTTTTGATGTCAATATCTTTCAAAAGAGTCATTCTAAATGCGCGTCAAAGCGCATTTCCTGTCCTGCTCTGGATAGTTGTTTTGATGTCAATATCTTTCAAAAGAGTCATTCTAAATGCGCGTCAAGCCGCATTTCCTGTCCTGCTCTGGATAGTTGTTTTGATGTCAATATCTTTCAAAAGAGTCATTCTAAATGCGTGTCAAGCCGCATTTCCTGTCCTGCTCTGGATAGTTGTTTTGATGTCAATATCTTTCAAAAGAGTCATTCTAAATGCGTGTCAAGACGCATTCCCTGTCCTGCTCTGGATAGTTGTTTTGATGTCAATATCTTTCAAAAGAGTCATTCTAAATGCGTGTCAAGCCGCATTTCCTGTCCTGCTCTGGATAGTTGTTTTGATGTCAATATCTTTCAAAAGAGTCATTCTAAATGCGCGTCAAGACGCATTCCCTGTCCTGCTCTGGATAGTTGTTTTGATGTCAATATCTTTCAACGGAGTCATTCAAAATGCGCGTCAAGGCGCATTTCCGGCTCCTTCCGGCGCGTCGACGGCTCCCCCCATTGGAGGGCTCTCCTCTTACTTAGCTGACTGACAGTGGTCGCCGTCTTTCTGGTAGTTCGGCAATGTTGTGCCTTTTTAGCCTTTTCGTATATTGGCGTGTTTCTGTCAGAGCGACTGCAAGGGCGTTGTCATGAGAAAAACTTTCACAGCTAGATTATGTATTTTCTCTAAGATTGTATTTGACATTCCAGGAAGGTTGGTGTAGACGCAGGCGCAGGCGGGGCGAGCGGACGGCATACACTAGGAACATGCAGCTTCGGGCACTGCAACGGGATGATGCAAAAGGTGGACAATCTTCCAATCAATAGGGAATATGCATAAAAAAATATTAGTTTTTTTCATAGTTCATCAATAGAATACTGACAGTCAAAACAGAATCGAAATTGATCGAAAAACAAAATTTTCTATGGCGAATGTATGACCCGCGTGACATATGACGTCACATGTCACGTCGGTCACTCTCTGTCTAACCATCAACTTTGAAGCCTTATAACTTTGTTTCTGAGCAAGATATTTGAAAAATTATTTTTTCTCCGACACGCTCGAAAATGTGATCATTTCTGTAAAAAAACAGTACGCGAAGTGACTCATTTTTGGACGAAACATTGCCCCATACAAAACAGCGGCCGGCAATGTGCCCTCAAGCGGCCTAGGCCGGCAAAGTAACTTTCGTTCAGAAATTTCAATGTTTTTGAGTCTTTTATAGCATACTCTTCATAATTTTGTTCTAAATTCAAATTGTATATGAATCGACACGACTCGTAGTAATTTGAGTTGGCTGTATGCTCTGTATGACACTGGCACAAAACAAAAAAAAAGAAAAGTGTACAATATGGCGGTTTGTTTGTAATTTTCGCCGCTTTTATTTTTATCGTACTATGTATTTATTTTGTTACTTGTTTTTCATGATCGAGTTAACTAATCTTTGAATTGGGGAAGTATTATAACAATGATTGGTTCAAGAAATCAAAGTAGAAAGTGATAAAGATTAGAACTTATAAGTTTAGTGCGATACAAGTAGATATCTAAATTCAAGGTACCACAATATTTTTAGTATTTTGTAATTTCCTCGCATATTTCAGAGAAAATCACTATACAAGCCTCGGCCGCAATAACTCTTGCTGGATTCGTACACAATAAAAGTCCTCGCCTGCGGCTCGGACTTTAAACGTGCTCTCGTCCAGCAATAACTAATTTTGCGGCCGCGGCAGTAATGTACTATTTATGCGTTTATCTGAAACTTGAAATATTTCGATTAATGAATTAAAAAATGTGCATACTCCCTATTACTTGTGGTACTTATAATGAAGGCAAAGGAGATTGGTATACAGCCCCTCGAACCAAACCGACAAAATTTCCTCGGCTGATTATTTTTATTTTTTCTTCCAACTGCACAGTAATGTTATCATGGTGGTGTTGCCATTTTGTATCATTAATCACTACAAAACCGATCACAAAGGACCTATTATCTGCTTAGAACCAAAACAGTGCAGAAAAGTTATATGAAATCTCATTATTGCACTGTTTTACTTTACTGCACTGTTTTTTATTTTTTATTTAGATATCACAAAGATCTAACGTCTCCTCATTAAAAATGAATATAAAACATGCTCCACATTGTTTGTGAAACCATCAAACACGAGATACATTGACGAGTATTTGCACCTGGCTCACTGGCAACGTTTTTAAAAACCATCAATGTATCTGATGCCCGGTACAGGTTTGGAGTGTAGTGCTCGTTCTAAGCAACTGGCTGAAAATAAAGATCGACCGAATAAAACCGACCAGCGTGCATTTTGTACATTCCATTGTATAGGTACTTATTAGCAAAAGTTTACCAAAAAATAGAAATAGATAGTGATAGTGTAACTTGAATTTTTATTTTTAGTAGGAATATTTTATCACGGTAGGTAGATATTGGTGGTTGAAAGAATAATACATTACTGCCGCGGCCGCAAAATAGATATTGGTGGACGAGGGCACTGCGGCTGGGACTTTTATTGTGTACGAGTCTAGCAAGAGTTATTGCAGCCGAGGCTTGTATAGTGCTTTTCTCTGAAATATGCGAGGAAATTATAAAATACTAAGATTATTGTGGTAGGTACCTTGGATTTAGATGTCTTCTCGTATCGTACCAAACTTATATAAGTTCTAATCGTTATCACTTTAACCTTTACATTCACTTCTTGAACCATTCATTGTTATAAAGTTTCACTAATTCAATGATTAGTTAACTCCATCATGATAAATAAGAAAATAGTACGATAAAAATAATAAAATTAAAGAAAAAAATCCTTTTTTAAAAACAAGCTTTTATTATTTGTTAAGAAAATGAACTAAAAAGTTAAAAATAAATTAACTCTAATTAGAAGTATAACACTTTATAAGTTCATTGTAACCTCGATAATTAAGCTTCTTCGTCTACGACAAAATAATTCCATATCGTAATCATATATTTTTAACACCAAAACTTTACACCTTAATTATTAAATCTTCCCGTTTTTATTACAGTCCCAAATTTATAAATAAAAAAGCGTGTTACATTGTGATAGCTTAATTATACCATCAAAATGTAACACGCTTTTATTATTTATATAATTGAGACTGTAATAAAAACGGGAAGATTTAATAATTAAGGTGTAAAGTTTTGGTGTTAAAAATATATGATTACGATATGGAATTATTTTGTCGTAGACGAAGAAGCTTAATTATCGTTAAAGGTTACAATGAACTTATAAAGTGTTATACTTCTAATTAGAGTTAATTTATTTTTAACTTTTTAGTTCATTTTCTTAACAAATAATAAAAGCTTGTTTTTAAAAAAGGATTTTTTTCTTTAATTTTATTTTTAACTTTTTAGTATGTTTAATTCGAGATTTACTACGACGTAGTTAGTAGCGCGTAGCAGCGTTTTTCCGTTATGTAGTCCGTAGTACGTTCACATAATAATGTGCTGCTTTGAGCACTTAAAGTTTATGTATTTTATTTATATTTAAATATTTCATTTTTTTTGTTTGTAGTAGGGTAAAATAATGTTTAAATTAGTTATGTAATCACTAGTTAGTTATTTGTAACATTTCTCATTCTATCCATTTCTTTTAATGCATCAACATTACAAGGTTTCTTCGAAGTCAACTTGGAGCAGTCAAGTTCTTCGATTCGAAGTCCTGCTAAAGACTTAACTCTGCTTAAAGCCACATAAGCTTGACCAGTAGCAAATAATTTAGAGCCTCGATAAATAACAGCATGATCTACAGTAGTTCCCTGCATTTTGTGCACAGTTGAAGCCCAAGACAAGACAATCGGAAGCATTCTTCTTTCAGCTGTGCCGTAATTAAATTTAGCAGGAAATTGAATTGATTTAGCCTGTATTATGTGAATGCCATCCTTGCCGAGGTCCATTGTAGAGGGATAAGGGCTTCAGTACAACAGGGTTCGCCCTGGTACCCTGAGGCGCAACGTTAGCGATATGAAATGTTTATACACTCTCATACCATTCAGCCCTCGGCACGTGCTCACCTTGGCATTGGGTCATCCATCTAATCAATCAGACATATAATAATCCACATTCATAACAAACGGAACGAACTTTTTCCCAAATCTGTTGGAGTTGCATCAAATGAGCGCAAACTCGATCGGGTTGCGTCGTTTATTACGGAGTTCCTATGACCACCTTCCAGCTCCATCATCAGACCCTGGTTACCATATAGTATCAAAGTACTCGACAAGACGAATCAAATGGGCCCAAACTCGGTGGGGTTGCGTCGTTTAATTACGGAGTTCTTATGGCCACCTTCTAGCTCCATCATCAGACTCTGGTTACCATTTAGTATCAAAGTATTCGTCAAGACCAATCCAACAAGCCCAAACACGACTATGTTATGTTGTGTATTTGTGGAGTTCCTGTGACCACCTTCCGGCTCCATCATGAGACCCTGGACATCACGTAGGACTGAAGATCTAGTCAAGACGAATCCAACAAGCCCAAACATGACTAAGTTATGTTGTGTATTTGTGGAGTTCCTGTGGCCACCTTCCGGCTCCATCATGAGACCCTGAACATCACGTATGACTAAAGATCTTGTTAAGACAAAACCAACAAGCCCAAACACGACTAGGTTGTGTTGTGTATTTAAGGAGTTCCTGTGGCCACCTTCCGGCTTCATCATGAGACCCTGGATATCACGTATGGCTAAAAATCTTGTTAAGACAAATCTAACGAGCCCAAACACGACTAGGTTGTGTTCTGTATTAGAGGAGTTCCTATGGCCACCTTCCGTCTCCATCATCAGACCAGCTCCAAGGTACCATAATATTGCATTGTCATCCGATTTATACATGAATGCAAAATTTCAGCTCAATCGGAAACTGGGAAGTGGATCAAATTTAACTTGCAAGATTTGATTACAGACAACGGGACAGGTGAAACTAAATAAAAGCTTGTAAAAGAGACGAAAATTACAAACCGCCATATTGCATGCTTTTCTTTTTTTTGTTCTGTGCCAGTGTCATACAGAGCATACAGCCAACTCCCAATCACTACGATTCGTGTACGATTCATATAAAATTTGAATTTAGAACATAAGAGTATGCTGTTAAAAGACTTGAATACATTGAAATTTCTAGACGAAAGTTACTTTGCCAGCCGCTGTTTTGTATGGGGCAATGTTTCGTCCAAAAATGAGTCACTTCGCGTACTGTTTTTTGGCAGTAATGATCACATTTTCGAGCTGTCGGAGGAAAAGTAGGTTACGCACCTCGCTAAAGTGAGTTCATTATGCACACGAGCTCATCTAGTGCCCGCTTGCGCTCAGGCACCAACTAACACGCGTGCGCTAATAACTCAACCGACAACCGACCTCACAAACCCTGGTGTCAGAGCCGCCTAAGGTCACTGACTTGGCTCGTGTAACGACTAGATAGTAGCCGGGACCAACGGCTGAACGTGCCTTCAGAAGCACGGAATAATCTTTCTTTTCGGACAATCAGGTGATTCAGCCTGCAATGTCCTAACCAAACTGGGGAAAGTCTCACAAAGAGGTTTTTGCTTGACAGCGGGAATCGAACCCGGAACCTCCGTAACGGGCGTCGAAATCTCGGCCAAGGAGGCTGTTGTATTTTATTATTAAAAAGATATAATTAAAAGTATAGACGCACGTAATAAGGCCCCGCTTATGAATCTCACACACAAACACACACACACACACACACTTAATCTTTCATAAACCTGTGTTTATCTTGGTGTTTATTTACTGTAATTTAAGTAGTACTTACCTGTCACCCTCCTGGTCCGGTGGGAGAGGCTGGCAAGCTGTCATACAGGCTATCCTAGTTCAGGTGCCAGTCTCTCATAGATCATATTTAACTGTACGCCTTAGATTAATACTCATTTTATTTTTGTCTATGTGAGAGAACAATAAAAATATTTGATTTGATTTTGAATCTGACTGAACATTGGAGTCATACAAAGGTATATAGATCACACATAAATAAGAAGATTCATCAAAAGCTCAAGTACGTCCCCACCGAGGGGCTCGAGCTCGAGCCTACTCTGAATTAGGGCGACTAGGCCTTAGTCGACCACGCTGGCCCAGTGCGGGTTGGTCGACTTCACACACAACCTTTGAATTTCTTCGCAGGAGTGTGCAGGTTTCATCACGATGTTTTCCTTCACCGTACGAGCCTTGAATAAACGTACAAATGAATTCGAAATCTCATTGGTACGTGGTGGGGATCGAACCCGCGTCTCCCGGACGGGAGGCAGCGGCCCTAGACACTCCATTAGTAGATATATTAGGCTTAAATTATTATGAGTTTTATTTTGGTTTTATAGAGCAAGAGTGAATTGCAATGTTAAAATGGGAAGGACAAGGCGTAACGTACGAAGCCTTCACATTGATATTAATTACATCATACTAATATTGTAAATGTTAAAGTATGTTTGGACTTGCTTTCCGCCTATGGATACGCCCGCGTTGTATAAAATTTTTCCCGTAAGAAAAAGACTTTCCCGTAAAAAGTATGCTATGTGTTCAAACTATCTCCATTCCAAATTTCATCCAAATATGTTCAGTAGTTTAGGCGTGAAAGCGGAACAGCTAATTCGTCAGCTGACTGTACAAGCATTTGTGATTTGATTGGCTGATTGGTGTTTAATGCATTGTCCAGGTATGTCAGCGTGCAGCGTGCAGCGTGCAGCAGTGCAGCAGTGCAGCAGTGCAGCGTGCAGCTGCAGGCTCCGGCGGGGCGGGAGGAGGATATCCACATTCACGAATGAAAGAGCGAAGTAAGATACGGAGGCTGATTTGAGAAGTTACTTTCTAATCCTTAATTTAAGTTTGATTTTCGTCACCAAGTGTATTATAATTAATTTAATTTATATAAGTATGTATGCTAAATAAGAAATGAGTATGTAAGAGGAAGCTTGAAAGTGGCACCCATAGTGGACAAGTTGAGGAGTAACAGGCTGTCGTGGTATGGGCATGTGATGCGGAGAGGGGAATCCCATACCACCAAACGTACGTTAGATATGAGAGTGAATGGAAAAGCAGGTAGGGATAGACCCAGAAAAGTATGGATGGATTGCGTGAAAGATGATATATGTGTAAGAAGGGAGTGAATAGTGATGTGACGTCTGACAGGGATGAATGGAAGATGAAAACATATTGCGCCGACCCCAAATAAAGGGAACAGGGCAGGAGAATGATGATGTATGCTAAATAAATGCTTGTCTATGTCTATTCTACATTATAATATTTTGCAAGAGAATCTATAGAAGAGATAGTTTAGAAGAGAGTTTCGTTATATCAGCAGGAAACGCCTGGCGCCCGGCGGCGTCGGGCGCCGCGTTCATTATATTGCAGTGATGAGTTAACTAGGGGCCTGTTGTCGTAAAGCTGCTGACGAAATACCTTGGACAAATGTTTGGATCAATGTTTTTATTGCTTTCCATAGGTTTTTACATGGGTGTGTGTTATGTTATGTGGGTCGTTCTTCTTTTTTAGTGACAATGAATTGGTGTTTCTCAGTTTTTCAAGTAACAATATTTTGATTTCAGTGTTGGATATTTTTTTTCAAATCTATTTAATTTTCATTTGGATCATTTAATCATTGTTTTCATGTCCATAATGTTGTTTGTTTTGTGGCGATTTTCGAGAAAACACTGTGACAGAGTGGTCCTTTTTAGGTAGGACATCATTATGAATTATTACTCTGTCACGGTATTTAATGCTCAGAATAAGCGTTTAAATGTCATGAATATACAAAATTTGCATGGAATAACCGTTATCATCATGTTTTTACCAGTTTGTTGCTTTACTTCTTTAAAATTATACCAGAAATAGACCAAAAACATCTCTATGTTTTTTTATAATAATGTTGTATTACCGAACTCAAAAAATGTGTATTACCTAATGTTAAACCAATAAATACAGATATATTAGTTAAAGGACAGAGGTTGGACCTTGTAGATTCGACAGTCTTTTTAGGCATTACTTTGGACGCTAAACTCCAATGGGATGCTCATATAACTAAATTGTCGAACCGACTGAGTTCAGCAGCGTTCGCAGTAAAAAAATTAGAGCTCTTACCGACGTGGACACCGCTAGACTAGTCTACTTTAGTTACTTTCATAGTCTAATGACCTATGGTATTCTATTGTGGGGTCACGCTGCGAATGCTAATAGTATATTTATTCTGTAGAAACGGGCTGTTCGTGCAATTTATAGATTAGGGCCTAGAGTGTCACTGAGGGAAAAGTTTAAAGAAATCAATATTCTGACATTTGTGTCTCAATATATCTATAACAATCTTGTGTATATAAAACGAAATATGAGTAATTTTCAGAAGCACAGTGATATACACAATTTTAATACTAGAAATAAAGACAAGTTGGTTGCTTATGTCAGCCGACTACATAAAATTAGTAATTCTTTTAAAGGCAATTGTATACGCTATTACAATAAGGTCCCTACAGATAAAGTTTCAAATAATTATAAAACAGAAATTGTATAAAAAAGGTTATTATAGGATATCTGATTACTTAGAGGACAGATGTCCATGCGAATAGATAGCTTGAGTGGCAGGCCTTTTCGATATTTAATTAGCATTAATTTTGTAATATTTTATTTAAAAAAGGAAACGCAAAAGATGCGACGACTGTGGAGTTTCTTCGGTGAGCTCTTCTCCACAGATTCCGCCATTGTGTTAGTGAACTCACCCAAAAAAATGTAATGACGGATCTAAGTGATGTAATCACATCCTATGGAAATAAATTACTTTGACTTTGACAAAAACTGGACAAATTGGAGTTAACAGATAGATAGATAGATAAGAACAACACACAGGTAACAGCTATCTCCCGAACACCACAGGGTAATAATCATGAAGACATGAAACTTGTTTTTGATTGTTGGGACTCGTACTACCAGTCCTAGTCATAGTTGTGGCAGACAAAACCTTTTACCGTGTGCAACTGGCGAGAGTGGTTCCCATACAAAAATTACAGCAGAGCCATTCAAATCTCAAATACTATGGTTCTACTTGTATTTGTATATTTATGCCAATGAAAAACTATAGAAGTGTACTTTTTGGTAACAAAAGTACATAAAAGTATGGCCTATTTCATAAATATGTGTACGGCCTTTGTGCAGCAATAAAAATGTACATAATCCTCCGCGGATGTGCTAGTTTATATTCTCAGCACGACACGACCACATCCATATACATACGTGTTACAAAAAATACCAAAAAATAGTACATTTTACAACAAGTGCACAAAACGAACCATTTTTATCCGAGACTTTTAGCAGCCCGAGCCGAAGGTAAGGGCTGATAGTAATGTCGAGGATAAAATGGTTTTGTGGACGAGTTATAAACTCTGCTTTTCACTTCGATTGCGAGGAAATAAAACAGTAGTATAAGATAACATTTCTTTAATTAACCAATTTACAAAATTATCGTAAACTTTGAGATATTTTTCCCGAGTCTTTGGCGGTAATATCTGTTGCACAACTCTCTGTGCATTAATTTCCGTAAGCGTATTAGGAGAGAGTGTTAAATCCTCTTCTTCACTGGACATTTTTAACAATTTTAGCAAATTGAAGAAATTAATAAACGCACGAAAAAACAAGAGCTGTTTCCCGCCGCCTTATTTTTTTTTATCTTATGACATTGATATTTGCTTGGGCTGCAGACCTATACAGCCTACTATTAAATTAATTTTGTAATAATAATTTTCTTGAATTAATTAAATAACCTACCATACTTGAATTTAAATTTTAATATCTTTTATGTCTTTAAAACACATAAGGCAAATAAATTAAAGTAAATATTATTAAATAACAAATTCTACATATGAACTTCTTATTGTGTATGGCTGTATGGCTCATTTTCTTTGCCTTAATATGAGTAGATACGTTAATGCACTTGTGCACAAAATTCGATTTTGTGCAGCCTATACCCTGCACAAATAAGCACTTTCAGAGCATGAGAAGTGAAAAGAATATTTTTCATCAAAGGCATTCAAATATTCCCATCTCTAGTGTCAATCAACCTGAGATTGACATCCAAAATATAGACTATCGATTCTCGGTTATGCTTATGCTTCAAAACACGGTTATGCTTATGCTTCAAAACACGGTTATGCTTATGCTTCAAAACACGGTTATGCTTCAAAATCTACTCCATGCAGGCTGTTTTGCTCTACAGGTCACATTTCTTAACCAATAAAATAAGCTAAAATAAAATAAATAATATAAAATAAAATTAAGATTAAAAATTAAAAAATCAAAGGGTCGGGGATGTTTGTGGAGAAAAAATAAATATGAAAAGATATACAGACTCGCGATCGCGAGGTCTACAGCTCACAGAGCCACTAGTTTTTAGTTTTTTTCATTTCAAAATTTATTGTTCTAATGTGAATTATATGGTACAAGTAGTTAGTAAACATTTCTTCAATACACCTTGCTCGAAAATTGAACTTACGAAGGCAGTAAACTGTGCGGTAAATGCGTTTTACCGCACTAGTGCAATTTTATTACAATTTTATTTAAATTCCTACGGTCTTCAGAATTTATTATTCAGCCAGGATCGTTTTATTTTATATTTTTTAATTTCAATAAATTATTGTATCAAAAATATTATCAGCCAGTAATATTTTAATAAAATTATCTCGATTTAACAAATAATATTCGTAGAGGCTGAATGTCCGTCAGAGCCTTTTCTCCGTAATTATGCTTATAAAAAAGAAACATACTTTCTTTTTGCAGTTGGCGCCAAGTTTGTAAAATTTTCATTTAATTGTTTTACATTGAATGTTGTTTTATGAGTGTTTTAGTGTTGATATTTAATGATAAATGTGAATAGTAAGGATACTCAAACTTTCGGATACTCAAAGGATCGTAGGTGGCATATTACAAACGAGGTGACTTAATTTTGTAAGCCCGAGCCGCAGGCGAGGGTTTATAATGTCACGAGTTTGTTATAAAACCTAAGATCCGTGTGTTGTACGACGTTTTTCAATACACTTGTGAGAAAACTGATAGTAAATAATTAAATTGAAATGGTTAAGAAAGGTACATACGTAGTACCCTACAAAAGCTATGATACTACAGGTAAAATGGATCATGTAGAAGTTGTAAAAACTAACCTTTATTATATCGCGTCCAGTATGAGTATCCTTACTATTCACATTTATCATTAAATATCAACACTAAAACTCTCATATAACAACATTCAATGTAAAACAATTAAATAAACATTTTACAATACGAATCAATCCACTTTACTACATACAGAGGGAATATGGTCTTTCCAGTTGTCTATAGTGATACCCAGAAACTTGGTGATATTTACTTGCTCGATGCTATGGTTATTGTAAGTTATATTAAGTGGAATGGGTCTTGCGTTATAAGACTGGAATTGGACTGCTTTTGTTTTAGTAATATTTAACTGTAATTTGTTATTATCCAACCAGCTTATATATTTGTTAAACTTTTATTGATCCAAATGTATCTTTCTATAGTAGTCTATAGTGTCATCAGCGAGTAGTATAGATTTGTATGTACCTTTCTTAACCATTTCAATTTAATTATTTACTATCAGTTTTCTCACAAGTGTATTGAAAAACCTACAACACACGGATCTTAGGTTTTTACGATCCTTGTATCGTAATGTACTATTAACCGTAGCAGTAAAAATAGTCGCATTGATCTAAAATTACATATCTGGTCCGAATATTCTTTGACACAGCTGATCTCTAGATATGGGAATATTAAAATGCCTTTTCTCCGACACGCTCGAAAATGTGATCATTACTGCCAAAAAACAGTACGCGAAGTGACTCATTTGGACGAAACATTGCCCCATACAAAACAGCGGCCGGCAATGTGCCCTCAAACGGCCTAGGCCGGCAAAGTAACTTTCGTCTAGAAATTTCAATGTGTTTGAGTCTTTTTACAGCATACTCTTATGTTCTAAATTCAAATTTTATATGAATCGTACACGAATCGTAGTGATTGGAGTTGGCTGTATGTTCTGTATGACACTAGCATAGAACAAAAAAAAGAAAAGCGCGCTATATGGCGGTTTGTAATTGTAGCAGTAGTTCCAATTTTGGCCACTTCACAGATACAGTGGTAAAGGCGGCGCTAGTAGTAATATAAATTTGCATTTATTGAGGTTGCGTGGATAATTTCGATGAAATTTAGCATGACCGCGTCGTTATGGATAGCGGCGAAATTAACCTTCTCTTTTAATGATATGGCGTACAAATTCTTTTAAGCCCGAAAACATGGGGAAATCCTGTTTTACCAAAAACAAAAGCTAGCTAGATCGATTTATCGCCCTCGAGACCCCCTATATACCAAATTTCATCGAAATCGTAGCAGCCGTTTCCGAGATTCTCATTATATATATAGGTATATACAAGAATTGCTCGTTTAAAGTATTATATTATAAATAAATATGTACCTACTGCAGTAAAACTCAGCGCCGCACCGGACGTAACACCAGAAGTTATTATTTGTTCTGTTATTATCATGTTACACTCTATTTATAGTAGATATAAAAATCTTTTGTATGTATTGTAGAGTTATAAACTTATATAACCATTTTTTAGTTTTTGTCTTTGTACTATTATTTCTATTGTAGGGATTCGTTCGGGGTTGGCTGACGTACAACAGCCAAGTTTAGTTGTGAGGGAATCCATAATAACAGTAGTATTAACAAATATTACTAGTCATAATTACTATTTGTATTGATCTCAGGCGTAGATGTCTGTAGGTAGGTGGTGGGTGTATCGAACGCAGCAAGCTCCTTCAGTCAGAAACCAGAAAAAGATAAAAAGACTAGATCCTTAGATTAGGATTAGATTTTAGCGTCGATAGTGATGTAGTGTAGTGGTTAGGTTAGGTTGTGTTTTAGAGTTCCGTAGTCAAAAAGGATCCCTTACAGTTTCGCCATGTCCGTCTGTCTGTCTGTCTATCCGCGGCTTAGCTCAGAAACTCTTAGTTGACCGAGCGAGCGAAGCGTCTCTGTTTCAGTTTGGCAAAATTTGCTTTTGTATGTCCATCTGTTTGTTTGTTTCGCTCTACAGGTCGCGTTTCTCAACCGATTCTCGTGAAATTTTGTGAGCAGGTTCGATAAATTAATCGATATTTTTTGTCGAGTCAGTTTTCGGAAATTTAAAAAAAATTACGGGAGTTATGGGGGTTGCCAGCTTACAGGTCTACCGCTGAGGCTGTTTTCATCTACAGGTCACATTTCTTAATCAATAAAATAAAGTTTAAAAATAAAAAAAAATAAAAAAAATCAAGGGGTCGGGAATGTTTGTGAAGAAAAATAAAAATAAATATGAAAAGATATACAGACTCGCGAGGTCTACAGCTCACAGAGCCACTAGTACTAGAAGGCTGTAATTTGGCATAGATATCTATCTAATACTTTAAACGAGCAATTCTTGTATATACCTATATATATAATGAGAATCTCGGAAACGGCTGCTACGATTTCGATGAAATTTGGTATATAGGGGGTCTCGAGGGCGATAAATCGATCTAGCTAGCTTTTGTTTTTGGTAAAACAGAATTTCCCCATGTTTTCGGGCTTAAAAGAATTTGTACGCCGTATCATTAAAAGAGAAGGTTAATTTCACCGCTAGGCACAACGACGCGGTGGCTCTGTTGAGGAACCGGGAGGCAATGAAACCGAAGGTCAGACGATCGAATCCACATGAATGTACTTTTTTTGTTCATGTTTCTTTTTTTAACTTTTTAATTCTTTCATTTAGTTATTTAAATACAAAAAGCGGCCAAGTGCGAGTCGGACTCGCCCATGAAGGGTTCCGTAGCAGCAAGTAACATAAAAGTTCTTGTAGTTCGTTGTAACTTTGATCGATGTTGTAATAATAGTGTATTTTTTTTTTTACGATTTATGACGTATTAAAAAAAACTACTTACTGGATCTCGTTCAAACCAATTTTCGTTGGAAGTTTCCATGGTAATGTACCACATATTTTTTTTTAGTTTTATCATTCTCTTATTTTAGAAGTTACAGGGGGGGGACACACATTTTACCACTTTGGAAGTGTCTCTCGCGCAAACTATTCAGTTTAGAAAAAAATGGTATTAGAAACCTCAATATTTTTTTTGAAGACCTATCCATAGACACCCCACACGTATGGGTTCGATGAAAAAAAAAAATTGAGTTTCAGTTCTATGTATGTGGAACCCCCAAAATTTATTGTTTTTTTTTTCTATTTTTGTATGAAAATCTTAATGCGTTTCACAGAATGCATCTACTTGCCAAGTTTCAACAGTATAGTTCTTATAGTTTCCGAAAAAAGTGGCTGTGACATACGGACGGACAGACAGATAGACAGACATGAAGAATCCATAAGGGTTCCGTTTGGCTACGGAACCCTAAAAATGATAGAAATAAAAATTTCTTATTTAGTACCTTACTTTTTCGTGGTCTAAATTTTTCCCAACAGATAAAGCAGTTTTTATAGGTATGTTTTTTTATTTATTACTTACCGTCGTCGTCGTTGTTATTACTTATTTTTTCATTTACTTAGTTCAATTAAAATACCTTTACAGAAAATCACTTCGTTTTTCTTACACCGAAAGTTCTGCAACAGCTGGCACTACAACTTACATAGTGACGAAATTTTCTTCTAAAAAAGCATTTAAAAGTATTTTATGTTATTTTTTCAGATATGTAACAGAAATGGAAAATGCTATTTTATCCACGGAGACGTTATTTACTCCACGCAACCCCAACAAATTCAATTTTATATTACTACTAGCGCTGCCTTTACCACTGTTAGGCATGGGAATAATAATTTATTTTCCTTTCTGAATTCTATCCAAATTCCGATCCTAATTTATTGTCAATGCAGGGAAATCTATTTTTACTAAAAATTAAACCTAGCTAGATCGATTTATCGCTCCCGAAACCCCATATAATGCTAAATTTCATCGAAATTATCCACGCAACCCACGGAGACAAATACAAAGAGGAGCTGCCCTAAGACGTTTTCTATATGATAGCGGGGGTCGCCATTGGGAGGGGGTGCGGGGAGATGAAGTTCTGCTAACCATCTAGCGGTCAATAGCAAAACTAGCTTTGCAGCTAGACACTAATGAACCGTACTTAATTTTGCTATTAAACACAAGATGGTTCTGTTCGTTGGTTCGTTACGCTGTATAATGTTGAAAAAAACAAAAAATTCGGACCGTTTTTTAAAATTTGATCTCTCTTCTTTTTTGTATTATGTAGTCGTTTTTAATGTAGGATTACCTTATATGAGCAATTGTGATATACAGGATGGCCCATTTAGATGGGTCAGTATGGGTAACTCTGAAACTATAAGACATAAAAAGATCTGATAAGAAGAAGATCTCTTAATTATCCTGTAAATTTAAGTGTGCAATAAAGAATATATATATATATATATATATGACGCGGCAATAATATATATATATATATATATATTCTATATGACGGCTATATGCGGCGGTGAAAGCATCAGAATGGAAAACTAAATGAAAAGTCTTTAATGTGGGCGAAATTGTGAATAGAGCCGAAAAGGATCGACGAATCCTTGGGCATGTGCTGTGCGCTGGCGTCATAGCTAGACTGCCCCTTCAAAATCGTCACACCGTGATCTACGCACATCCACTTAAGAAATATTCCTGTGGTTCGCAAACTTATTCAGTGATTCTCAAACTTCATCCATGAGCTAAATAGTATAACTCACGTTACCAGTTCGGTCTATGTATCTTATGCTGCGACATATATACAACGTGTTACAAATAATACCAAAAAAAGAATATTATTCATCACAGGTATTTAATCAAAATTTTCCCATCTCTAGTGTCATTTAACATCTAAAATATAGACTATCGATTCTCAGAACGGACAAGTATTTGTACACCATTCGTGCCTATAATTTTAAAAGAGATGTACTTGAATCAATTTATGTTAGAAAACATTTTCAATTATCTTGTTTACGTATTTACAAATACTTAATATATTAATATACTTAATATTTACAATTTTGAAATATTTAGTTCATCATTTCATTAATTTATTATTTCATAATAATTATTTAACAAAGCTTTTTTTTATTTATTTGTGTTTTTTTTTCATTTTGAAATTAATTGTTCTAATGTGAATGTTATGGTACAAGTAGTACGTAAACATTTTTAACCATAGGTAAAAATAGGCACATTGACCAAAAATTACATATCTGGTCCGAATATTCTTTGACACAGCTGATCACTAGAGATGGGAAAACTTTAATTAAATGCCTTTGATAAAAAAAAAAACTTTTTTTTGGTAATTTTTGGAACACGTTACACGTTGTATATATAAAGAATATATTATATAAAAAGATCTGTTCAATTTTGACACGGGATTTCATGTAAGTCCTTTATCATCATCACTTACTTACTACCAAGTATAAGGAAACATCCTTGCCCAAAATGTGATATTTTGATGTCATGTATTCAATTATAAATATTGAGTAAGTTCATCAATATTATCTGGCCACCCAGCTTACTATACAAAATACATGAATGAATGAGCATGAATGAAACAGGTCATATAACCTTCTACAGTCAAGAAGTTATTCTACTTGGCGATAGATGGCGTTGCTATCGCAGAACTTTCTCGAAGGAATAAATTACGAGCATTAAGAATTGCATTAAAAAAATACATACGAGTGGAATTATGTCTTTTTTTTTCGTTAGAAATAGTTGTATTACTCGTACTGTTGCACGATACAACACAGCATATAATTTTTGCGTCACTAATTTCAATTAAAATGGTTGTAATCAAACCAAGTCATATTCGTGTCGTATCCATAAAATCCAAAGTAACACTGACAGAAGCGACGCCTGGTGGTTAATAGCTAGTAGTAAGAGTACTTAGTCCGCTATGAGACGGGACTAAGTTGCTTGTGGCACCTCCTCTTTGTATTTGTCTCCGTGACGCAACCTCAATAAATGCAAATTTATATTACTACTAGCGCCGCCTGAAGTGGCCAAAATTGGAACTACTGCTAATAAGTTGGTTTTTGGTATGTTAGTTGGTATGGGAATGATTTATTTTCCTATAATAATCCTTTCTGAATCCTATCAAAAGTCCCATCCTATTATTTTATAATACATAATATATTCTTTTCCTCGTTTTACTCGGGCCATCTGATGGAAAACTTTCAGACCACCAAAAAATTTATCAGAAATTTTCTTTCATATTTGTATTTAAATAACTAAATGAAAATAATAAAAAAAGAAACAAACGAAAAAAGAACCAAGAAATAAAAAAAATATATTTGTCGAGATTCAAACTGCAAACTCGCGGTGTCCCGACTGAGCCAAAATTACCTCTCTATTTCAATGATATCGCGTATCAATTCTTTTAAGCCTGAAAATACGGGGAAATCTATTTTATAAGCTAGATCGATTTATTGCCCCCGAAACTAAATTGCGAAATCGTTGCAGCCGTACGTTTCCGAGATCCTTATTATTCTTATCTTGCTAAAAAATGTAATGACGGATCTAAGTGATGTAATAACATCCTATGGAAATAAATTATTTTGACTTTGACTTTGCTCGTTTAAAGTATAAGAGTGGTGCTACTATGTCTAGCCGCGTGTACTTTCTTCTGAACGTATGAAGTAAGTAGCGTAGGTGTCTAACAAAAAAAATAAACGAGCTAAGCTCGGTCAACCAGGTACTACATATTAATCATGTAATGCGGAGAAATGAATGTTACGTAGGGAAAAAGGTATTGGATTTGAATGTGGATGGATATGTTGGGAGAGGACGACCAAAGAAAAGATGAATGGATTGTGTATAAAATGATATCATTCAGGAAGGATGCGAGTGTTGGAATAACGGCTGACAGGGATGTATGGAGGAGGAAAACATACTGCGCCGACCCCAAATGATGGGAGGCAGGAGGAGGAATGTACAACTCTGTACAGAATTGGCCTCTTTACAGTTTTATTATATGTATAGATAAATGATTACAGTACCTATTACAATTTGCTTTTTATGCTTCTGTGCAGTATATATTCCTATTATCAATGTTATGTAATAAGTTTCAGTAGTTCAATCAATTGAACTGTTTATTGAACTATGTACTACTTAGAATACTGAACATTAGTATAACTGATTTAATTTTATTTTCACAAGTACAGAATTGTTATTGTTTTACTATAGTCTATTTGTCAGAATTAAGAATGATATTGTACGACTGTATGTATTTATTTTTATTTATAAATTATAATGTATCATACTTAAAATGATCTGTTGTATACTCTGTTGGTGATCTTAATAAATAAATAATAAATAAAATAAATGTCATATGAAAAAGAAACCTTGCATTTATTTATGAAGCCTAGCCACCAACCCACTAAAAACCACGCCACGCCACGTTTGGTAAGCCACTATTGCATAATAATATTCTATTCATAAAAATTATGATAAAAATGTAAATGCATAGCGCCATCTATTGATACTTTAAATTTTGCAAATAACTTTCCCGCTGGCTACCGCCATCTATGAGTTAAAATTTCGTAACTGTTCAGTGATAGCGCGCGCCATCTATCGTACGACTCTGGAACTATGTTCAGTGCCAGCATGGTACGTAATGATTGTTTGAAGTACCGCCATCTTGCATTCTTACTCAGTACTGTTTTGATTTCACGGTTCGATTTTACCCGACTGACTGCACCAGAAGGGTAATGTTTTAATTTAAAAAAAGGCTGTTATAAAAATAAGTAAATAATAATAATATAATTTTATTTTATTTTATTTATTTGATTGTGTGATTAAGTATAGATTGTAATTATGGATGTAACTGGTCTGAAGTAAAGTTTATTATTATTATTCTTTTTTCTTAAATTTTAAGACTCCGTAGAGGTATCATACCTGAATGTAGTGTCGAAATAATATCGATTTTGAAATATTATCGACCTAAAAATAAAATCGATTTCTGAATAAAATCGATAGCGAGACAAAAAAGTCGATTTCTAGGCAACATCGATTCCAGGATAAAATCGATTTCGAGAAAAAATTTTTTTGATATGTAATCGATTCTGAAATAAAAATCGATTTCTAAATAAAATCGATACAAAACTAGAATCGATTTCGATTTGCAATGGATTCCGAGCAAAAATCGATTTTGAAATCGATATCGAAATCGATTCGGTTAGGGTTCTGACCTTACCCCTAGGGCTCCGCCCCTCACATAGGCCTCCGCCCCTCACATAGGCCTCCGCCCCAGAGCACCCTTAGTTCCAAAAAACTTAGCCATTTTCAAAATTTTTTTTTCGTTTATGTTGCCTCAGCGCGTACCGTCGATGCGTATCGTCCGTATACATGAGAGAGTGACTTGGGTTAATAACTAGACGTCCGCAGAGCCTCGAGCCTAGCGGCGAGCGATGACCGACGGCGACGGCGACACGACGCCGCCGCCGGCCGCGCTCTGAGCAATCTCGACTCCAAAGATGCAACGATCTCTTCGTCAGATATCTGGGCTTAGCCGGCGGTGCTTTCACAATGTAAAGATATTTCTAATCGAGGAAATCTTGAGAGGTGTATCTTGTCTGTACATTTGTGGATGGCGTAGCTGTTCGTTTGGGCTTTGGAGTTAGATTCGTCAGTTGGCCTTCCCAATTTGTACAAGTCCGATACGCGCGCAGGGTCGTTTCGTATCGTTCGTATACATAGGGGGATTCATGTTCTTATTATAACAATGTCGACCTATTTAGAGATATTGTTTAGTTTATCACAGCTAGATAATATCATAATCTAAATTAAAAGGTCGTTTAAATGCTAAGCGTTTATGCGTGTGATTTTATCGTACTGCATCAATGCTGGCACCTTGCATCGTCGTCGTACGGCGAATACTCATTTTGTGGTACTCTCTCTAACACCGGGCGAAATCGTTTGTGATTATGACTTTGTAAACCGATAAGTAAATCTAAGAATTGCTTTGCGTAGCTAAGTATAACTCGACGAGTTTTTACTTGGCTCTGAAGCTGTAATTAGGGGCGATACGCAATGGTGCTGACGATATCCAACTGGATAACTTATTGAAGTTTGACTGTGCGTCAATTTTTCTCAAGCTATGAGATCGAAGCAGGGGCGATACATGTTGATGTTGACGACATTCATCTAGTAAGTCTGAGTTTTACATAATACATTACAAGGAAAAAAAGACAAAAAGCAAAAGGAACTAAAAAATATTTCTTTGGCAGTGCAGAAATATCTTACTTATAAAAAAAAGACGAATATTTAAATGTGAATCGAAGATTCGATTTCACTTATACCTGTTGAGCGCATGGCAAATCAATGTATTCAATCTGAATAATATAATTGGTGAGTCGAAGATAGCGACTTCACTCCTGTTGAGCATTATGGCAAATATAAAATCTTCATAATGAAGATAAATAAACAAATTATGATAAAAACATGTAAACTCGGATGAGCTAGTTGGATTATGTTGACATGATATATATATTTTAACTTACATATAAACAACTTCCGTCGACGTCCAGTGGATAACGAAGCTGGAATCGATGGACGTCTCTCGTGTTAGCGTAGAAGGGTAAAAGTCCACGCCCCGAGTGGTTCACGAGAGACGTTAATGTGGCTGGCGAGGGCATGAGCCCCATCGCAATTTTCTATCGCTTGCTTTTAATTCCTTCGCGCTTCCTTCAGCTTTTTGCGTGTAGTTAGCGGAAAACGTGTCTAGAATTGCACCTGGCAATGATATAAGTTACGTAAGTTCGTTCAATTTCGATTAGGTAGGTTCCCTGATAGGTTGCGTTCTAAAGTAAGCTATCTAAGTATGTATGTGTGTATTATATATGTGTGTATATGTATATATTAATATGTGTGTGTATGTATGTTTGTACTCGTTAATTAGATCCTCCTTGTCGTGGGGGTGCAAAACAATTATTCAAAATTAATATGAATGATGAGTCCTCATCGTGTTTATAGCAAATCGAAAGTGTAGTGTAACGATTCTAGAGTATAGATTCTAGACATAGGCCCACCGGAGCAATATGTAATCCGACTCGTATTTCGTAGTATAGTTTTTAAATTATTGTTGATTGGAAGTTTAATGTGATTATTTCTGTTTTAGGCGAGAGCTAAACGTAAGGTGAGAAATATAGTATAGATAGTACCATACTCCGGAGCAGAAGTATATGATAGGTCTACTAGTAGAACCTCGGAGTAGAACGAAGAGGTAATCCAATTTTACGTTATAGAAACGTTTTACATTTTTGATGGTTAGTTTATTGTTTTTTTTTGTGTTTCAGGCTCTGATGCGAAGTAAAAAATAGAATATTATAGGAATCAGAATCTAGTTATGAAAGAAGAGGTAATATTTGTAGTATTTGAGGTAATATTTTAAACTAATGCTAGTTAGATTATTATTAATTGTTATTTCTGTTTCAGTTCCTGTCCTGAGATTATTTAATAATGTGAAGAGGAAGAATAGTTTAAAAAAAGTGTAGACAACTCCATGGATTCACGCTGCAACAAATGTATTATAAATAATTAATAAATGAATAAAATATATTTCTGTAGCAGTAGTTTTTGTATTTATTTTGTTTAAAGTAATGATTTGAAATTTATTTGTTCATAATGGTAATGGTACTGGTAATGGTATGGTATGGTTATGGTGGTTATTTTGAAACATTAAATACTTTGGAATTAATTTATTTTGTCTTTGATAATTTGTTAAGAAAAGCCCTGAACTACATAACAGCTTATAATAAAGATGATTATAAGTTGCTATGTAGTTCGGGGCTTTTTTATTTGTATTTTTTATAAATTGATATTGATTTATTTTAGGACGGAATACGATGTACGGACGCAACTCAACAATGACTCTTCTGATGGCTTTAAAAATGCGATAGTAAGTGGTATGGGGCGGCCACTAATGTCTTATGGCATAAATACAAGAACATACATGCAAAGTGGTAGTAGATGATCACTATAATATTGGTCCTCGGACTGATGCAACTATGGTAGCACATGGTCGTCCTTTTAGGGACGTTTTGAATATAATATGTCCTTTCAGTTTACCGTATGGATGTATTGATGAAAAGTGATATGTGGATAGCCACTATAATAAAAATTGGTCTTCGAAATAAAAGTATTGGAAACTCCTTGGCAGTTTCCATTTTTATGACTTATTTTAAATCAAGTTGACCGAGGGTTCTTAAAGACTAAGACCTACTAGGGAGGTAACAATGTCGACTTATTTAGCGATGCCTCTGGGCTCAGTGCTACAGTCTGCATCATAAAATCTAAATTTACAAGTCGTTTAAATAGCTAAGTATTGGACGTGATGACTGTGTTGTTGCGTTTCAATACTGGCATCTATGCACTCACCAACTAATAAGTTGGATGAGGTTTGTCATTGTGGATCTCTCTCTAATTCCGGGCGAAATCGATTATGAAACAAAATAGTGAACCACGCCAACGTGAATCAGTATCGTTTGAAGAAAATGGAGCAGAGATGCTCTCGAGATTAATTCACTCTGTGGATTAATCTCATAACTATCTTAATAAAAGTGATTTTGATCTTTTAGGGTAAAGGCTCAGTGTTGAGCGTGTAGGTCCCTAATACGATGTATGAACGTAACTCAGCAATGACTCTTTGATGGCTTATTATGAAAATGCGATAGTAAAGTGGTATGGGGCGGCCACTAATGTCTAATGGCATAAATACAAGAAAATACATGCAAAGTGGTAGAAGGTGATCACTATAATATTGGTCCTCGGACTGATGCACCTATGGTAGCACATGGTCGTCCTTTTAGGGACGTTTTGATATTATTATTGGGACAAGGCTGAGGCTTTGTTGATGTCTTTTGGCGAGTTGATGGTAGATGTTGAATTATGATAAGACGGATGTAAAGAACGTTCACCTTGGTTGGCGAATGACACTGGCGTCGCGTCTATCACTTTCTAACTGAAGCTTGACGCTATGCTGATTGGTGTTTACTTAGCTTCTTGTGTTTTACGACGGAGATGCAGTGGCGCGTTTCCTAAACACAACGATCTTGTGAAGGCCGATTGACACGAGTCTTATCTCTGCTGACTTTACACTGTTCGATTAACCCGATGGCTTGCGAGAGCGCTTTGATCTGAGTTCGTATTAGTTTCTGCGGAGATGGAACTTGTGCAATGTGCGTGATGATCATGATGCTTCTCTTAGAGTACTAGTATCTGTAGAGATGGAACTTGAGCACGCGTACATATGAACAAGATGCTT
>CATNWD010000004.1:5000-15000 GCA_951230895.1 Carpatolechia fugitivella
GCTTAAATTCGGCGGGTGATCCTCCCTGATCTGAGGCCAACGATAAAAATTGAGGCAGACACGATATCCGTCAGCGCTACGACGCAACCACTACGACACATATCGAAGCGGCGGCGTCGATACGCTCTTCGGACGTCGAGTCCGCCTACTTGTATATAATTGCATCGTACACTCTCTTAGTCGCAGGTAAGAGCTCTCCAAGATAGAAAGACAATAATATAAAATTATCATCACCACCACCACGAAGAGTCACCTGAAGAGGCGTTCGACACATTAATAAAAATCGTATGCATCACGGTTAAGTGTCGCAAACAATTTTTATATTTTTATTTTTAAACGGACCATATATAGAAACGTAGAACGTTCTCAACGGAACCGTCATGTGCGCCTCCTTGCGTTAGCGCAGTGTGGTTATTGTTTTTATGCAGCCGGCCCTCAGACAGGAGTGGTCCTGGATGTGTCTCCACGGACCGCAATGTGCGTTCGAAATGTCGATGTTCAAATGTGTCCTGCAGTTCACACTATGACGCGCAGTTAACTGCGTTCTTCATCGACCCGCGAGCCAAGTGATCCACCGTCCAGGGTAATGGTTTTATGAATCATAATTTATATGTATGTTTAAAAAATATAAAAAACGTTTTTGTATCTTAGAAAAATGCACGACGAAATGAAAATAATCGCGCACACGCGAAGAAAGGAAAACAATATCAACCAGTAAAACTGGGATACGGTTCTCTCTCTCTCGTTGCACGCGCGATTACTATAAAATTTCGTGTGTATGCACATCTTTTCTAAACCGCATAGTTTATTGTGTTTACGTACGCGCAGCGTTCGACTCGGGGCGCGGATTTTTACCCTTCTGCATCGAACAGTCTGCGCGACGCCGAAACATCAGCGCGTCGTCGTCGTCGTCGAGACAGCGGCGGCAACGCAAATCAGTAACGGATATTTTGTGTCTGGATTATTTTCGTTATACGCACTGTCGCAGCATACAATAAATATGCAACGGCGTCGTAATACGTTAATGATCCTTCCGCAGGTTCCCCTACGGAAACCTTGTTACGACTTTTACTTCCTCTAAATGATCAAGTTTGGTCAACTTCCCAGCAACGCCGACGGCCGTGAAGCCACCGCGTGTCGGTCCGAAGACCTCACTAAATCATTCAATCGGTAGTAGCGACGGGCGGTGTGTACAAAGGGCAGGGACGTAATCAACGCGAGCTTATGACTCGCGCTTACTAGGAATTCCTCGTTTATGGGGGATAATTGCAAACCCCAATCCCCAGCACGAAGGAGTTTCAGCGGGTTGCCCGGGCCTCTAGGCCAGGGAGAACATGCTGATTCCTTCAGTGTAGCGCGCGTGCGGCCCAGGACATCTAAGGGCATCACAGACCTGTTATTGCTCAATCTCGTGCGGCTCGAAGCCGCCGGTCCCTCTAAGAAGAATTTTAATACGTCGCCAGTGAGTTGCGCATCCGAAGACACACACACCTAAATGACGACGCCTATTTAGCAGGCTAGAGTCTCGTTCGTTACCGGAATTAACCAGACAAATCGCTCCACCAACTAAGAACGGCCATGCACCACCACCCACCGAATCAAGAAAGAGCTGTTAATCTGTCAATCCTTCCGGTGTCCGGGCCTGGTGAGATTTCCCGTGTTGAGTCAAATTAAGCCGCAGGCTCCACTCCTGGTGGTGCCCTTCCGTCAATTCCTTTAAGTTTCAGCTTTGCAACCATACTCCCCCCGGAGTCCAAAATCTTTGGTTTCCCGGAAGCTGCCCGCCGAGCCATTGTAGTAACGTCGGCGGATCGCTAGATGACATATTTACGGTTAGAACTAGGGCGGTATCTAATCGCCTTCGAACCTCTAACTTTCGTTCTTGATTGATGAAAACACCTTTGGCAAATGCTTTCGCTGATGTTCGTCTTGCGACGATCCAAGAATTTCACCTCTAACGTCGCAATACGAATGCCCCCAGTTATCCCTATTAATCATTACCTCGGAGTTCTGAAAACCAACAAAATAGAACCGAGATCATATTCTATTATTCCATGCACGAAATATTCAAGCAGCATTTTGAGCCCGCTTTGAGCACTCTAATTTGTTCAAAGTAAAATTGTCGGCCCATCTCGACACTCACTGAAGAGCACCGCGATAGGATTTTGATATTGAACCGGCGTTTTACCGCCGGCTCACCGACGATATGCTCCGCAAACGTGTCAGTATCACCGCGGATGCGGTGCACCGACAGCGCGGCGCACAAATGCAACTACGAGCTTTTTAACCGCAACAATTTTAGTATACGCTATTGGAGCTGGAATTACCGCGGCTGCTGGCACCAGACTTGCCCTCCAATTGTTCCTCGTTAAAATATTTAAAGTGTACTCATTCCGATTACGAGGCCTCGTAAGAGTCCCGTATCGTTATTTTTCGTCACTACCTCCCCGTGCCGGGAGTGGGTAATTTGCGCGCCTGCTGCCTTCCTTGGATGTGGTAGCCGTTTCTCAGGCTCCCTCTCCGGAATCGAACCCTGATTCCCCGTTACCCGTGACAACCATGGTAGTCGCAGAAACTACCATCGAAAGTTGATAAGGCAGACATTTGAAAGATGCGTCGCCGGTACTGGACCATGCGATCTGCAAAAGTTATCCAGATTCATCAAAATTAACGACTTCGGACGCGAGGCCCTCCGTCGATTGGTTTTGATCTAATAAAAGCACTCATCCCATCACTGGTCAGAGTTCTGATTGCATGTATTAGCTCTAGAATTACCACAGTTATCCAAGTAACTGAGTAAGATCTAAGGAACCAAAACTGATATATTGAGCCATTCGCGGTATCGCCTTAATACGGCTTGCACTGAGACATGCATGGCTTAATCTTTGAGACAAGCATATAACTACTGGCAGGATCAACCAGGGAGCTATCGTCGTCTAATCTCTAATACGCCGCCGAGAGCGAGCGCAACGAGAGGAGAGACTAATATCACTCCGACGAGCACGATTTGTAAACGCGTTCGCGGTATTACCCTTGAACGCGCCGTGCCGTTTCATTATGAAATTTTGCGTACAAAACACTATCGAATCGAATCAACGATAAGATCGTGAAATATACACAAGCGCAATTGTTAAATCGCGCCCAGTTTGAACGTTACAAGCGAGTTGTTTATAATTCACTTTATAAATGATCGTTTAACATCATTATTCTCGTGAAACAAAGACGATTTCGCCCGGTGTTAGAGAGAATACCACAATATGACAAACCGCCGCTAACCATGTAGCCGGCGAGCATAAAACATTTTGCTAGAGCATTGAAAACGTAAACGATACAATCGTCAGTACGCTCGACGCCCAGCGATTTAAACGACTTTTTGAATTTAGCTTTGCGTGATGTACGTCCGAAGCCGCAGAAGCCCGGAGACATCGCTAAATAAGTCGACATTGTTACAATAAACACCGCACATCATGCTAGACGACAAAAAAATGTTAAGTTACGAAAACGGAACACATCTCGTCGTCGTCAATAACACAACGCGCAGAGTTTGAGAGAGAACAGCGCAGACGCGAAACAACACACCATTACGTCGCACCGTAGTAGGCAAACGCATTACGCGCGCCCACCAGGCCGCCGTCTCAGAGTATCGACTCGTCCGCCACCGCTACATGTATACGGACGATACGCATCGACGGTACGCGCTTATCGTACACGGCCGGCGGTAAATTTATATCAGTCACAATATTATTATTTTTTTGTTACTATTTATTATGGGGAAACTTCTTCAGTTCACCTTTAAGGGGATATAAATTATTATTATTATTTGAATTTATTATTGACTTTTTTTTTTTTTTTTTAATTTTTTTCTTAGCATATAAAAAAAAAAAAAAAAAAAAGTTTCTTTAAATATCTTTAAAAATATATTATTATTGTATCGATTAAATAAATAAAAAAATAAAAAATGTGACTAAAAACGTTCTTGTATTGAAATTTCTTTTTATACGTTCTTGTATTGAAATTTAACTTTATACGTTCTTGTATTGAAATTTAACTTTATACGTTCTTGTATTGAAATTTAACTTTATACGTTCTTGTATTGAAATTCAACTCTATACGTTCTTGTATTGAAATTGCAAGGCCCGACGGCGTATAATTTTTTTTTTTTTCTTTTCACTAAGCTAATACCAAAACAACAAACGAAAATACGTTCAATTTCCAAACACAGACACAACCAAACTAGACCTAACCTAGCCCAAACCTAAACCTAACCTAACCTAACCTAACTTAACCTAACCTAACCTAACCTAACCTAACCTAAACCAAACCTAACCTAACCTAACCTAACCTAACCTAACCTAACCTAACCTAAACCAAACCTAACCTAAACCTAACCTAACCTAACCCAAACCAGGATAATGATGATATGATATGATGGTTTGGGTTAGGTTAGGTTAAGTTAGGTTTTTTTTTTTTTTTTTTTATAATTAAAGTTCAATCCTGCAGACTCTGTGGTCCGCACTTTTTTATGTTTAGTTTTATTATATTTTTATCATCAATCACTCATTTTTTTCGCTCCGCGTAGCGGTCTAGCGGTGGTATTGCTAGACTGACAGTGAAGGTACAATTATTAGTCATCACTTACATACTAAATTAAAATTAAAAGAATACAATACACACAAAAATAAGTTTTTTTTTTTTTTTTTTTTTTTATGACTTATTATAGGTTTTTGTAATGTTAGTTTTTTTTTTTTTTTCTTGTTCTTTTGGTTTTTTTTTTCCTTTTTGTCTTATTATAGGTGTTTTTATGTTAGTTTTTTTTTTTTTTTTTTTGTTTTTTTTTTTTATATATATATTATTATTATTTACATTTCTAGGTATTATTCTTATTTCTAGGGTGTTCTGTTTTTCTTTTAAGTAAAGTTTTATCACTATTAAATTATTATTAATGCATGCTTTTATATACAATACAGTAAATAGTCTCTTTCTGCAGACATCACTATGTCCGCCCCTTTTTTTTTTCAGATGTTTTGTTTGGGTGAGGTTAAGTTAGGTTAGGTTAGGTTAGGTTAGGTTAGGTTAGGTTAGGTTGTTTCATATCCTATTGCATATAATAAATACACAGCAGGACAAGGACCCTGAAAAATTATTATCGGGGGTGCAATGGTCTTAATAGGAAAAAAATTTTACCCGACTGCTTTAGAAGGAGGGTGATGTTTTTCGAGTGTATGTGTATGTATACAAATATACATAATTGACACAAAAAAAACATACAGAACAAGACAATCGAAATAATGAAGGTGAAGGAACAGGCGACCTTATTGATAGGGTAGCAATCTCTTCCAGGCAACTTTAGGCCCAATATGTTCCATCATAGTCTGAATTATGCCTCCGACTGCTATTGTGAACACTATCAACTACGATCATTCAAAACAAAACAAAAACACCTTGTTTGCAGCTTTTCAGTTCGTTTATTAATTAAGTTTGAAAATATTAATTATACACGCAGTCCGGTTTTTTGTTTTTATTAATTAAAATTATATCTGTGAAATTGTAGGGAAAAATGCAAAATATTTTTAAAAACTTCTTCTGCACTGCCACTGGTCGGGGTTGTACGGCGGGTGTAACTATGACTCTCTTAAGGTAGCCAAATGCCTCGTCATCTAATTAGTGACGGACATGAATGGATTAACGAGATTCCCACTGTCCGTATTTTTTTTTTCTTGCGCCACTTTTTTGTATTGAAATTCCACTTTGTACGTGCTGCACTGCCCAGTGCGGGTGTACGGCGGGTGTAACTATGACTCTCTTAAGGTAGCCAAATGCCTCGTCATCTAATTAGTGACGGACATGAATGGATTAACGAGATTCCCACTGTTCGAATTTTTTCTACTGCGCGCTCGACCGTTGTTGGGTGCGCCACGTTATTCTCTCGCTCCGCGAAAATAAATCCTAAAAAATAGTTTTTGTGATCCGATTTTCGTGGGATAAAGTGCTTTTTGTGTGTCTTGTGTTTGTGCACCTTTGGGTGAAATCAGTGCGAGCCGGACGCTTCTAGTTTTTAAGATAATTAGTGATTAGTGCTATGAACACGTGCTTCATAGGTTAAAATTTGTGTTTTTTGCGTGCGGCGCCAGATTTAGATCTGTGCCCCCACTTTTTTATATTTTTCCTAGCTGCGCCTTCTGCGCCCCGACATTTTGTGACTATTCCCGGAATTTTCCGGTCACGCGTTCCCGGGATATTACCCGATTAGTGGTGGACCACGTGACACGTGTTTTGTGTAGGAGTGGCGTGCGGGTGGTTTTGGTGTCGGCTTTGGGTGAGTGCCCGTCTGGGCTTTTGAATCCCGTTTTTAGATCCTGGATCGGTCTTCCCGTTCCAGAGATATAAATTTTTCAAAATTCAAAATTTTTTAGGGGTAGCTTATCTTGGAAACAAGATCGATTAGGGGTAGTTTTTATTTTTGTTTTGGGTCCGGGGGGTGCTTTCGCACCCCTGTGTTAAATTTTAGAATTTTTGGCCAAGGGGTTGTTTGGCAATTAATTATTTTATCAAAATTCAATACAAGAACGTATTAACGGTCACCCATCCATTGCCGCACACCCATCCATAACTTGGGACATTTCAAAGGGGCCTGCACTTTTGGTGCTGGTACCCAAGCATGTCGGGATCCAGCTCGAAGAAGGAGTCGGTGGAGGAGATGCGCCGCCGACAGGAGTTTGAACGTCAGGTTCTGGCTCAGCCGCGCCTCTCCCTGAGCAGGTCACCGGTCAAAGTGACATCCGTTGGCGCGGAACAGGGCGCTGCCATGGAACTGGGTGCTGTGGCGGAACAGGACCCCGACCTTGTGGGTGAGTTTACTACGGACCCTCCCCCAGTTGACGTTGGTGGTGCCGCTGTGATGGACAGTCACACCTCGGCAGCCAAGCGCGGTCTGCCCTCGCCTGAGAATGCAGCTACTCAGCCTCGCAGGGTCCCAGCCGCAGTACAGCGGGAGTCGATGCCTCCGATCGCTGGGCTGTCTGGGGGTGGGCCGCAGCCGCTATCGCAGCCTGCAGTGCAGCCTCCATCCCAGCAGAGTGCTGAACCCACCTCGGCTTCCGTAACCGAAGTGCTATCGACGCTGAGCGCGGAATCGCTGCTGGATGCGTCTGATCGTGCAGCCAAGGAGTTAATGGAGGCAGTTGGGTCGCGGACCAGCAAACTTAATAAGCAGGAGATCTGGGGGGTCGGTGTACAGGTGCAGCAGTTGCAGGCCATTGTGAGTGCTATGGCGCTTAGGCTGGCGCGTCTGGAGGCTGCCGCTGACGCTCGCCGTGATGCCTTCCCGGGAATCACGGTCCCAGAGCCTGCTGCTGCGGGTCCTGCTGGTGGGTCCAGAATGGACTACTCGGCGGCTCTCAAAATGCCGGGTGCGCAGGTTCCCGTTCCCATGCGGCGCCAGGGTCCGGCCGTCCTCATATACCCGGCCGCAGACTCTGAGATAAAGTCGTCGGACGAAACAAAAAGGATGCTCCAGAGTGCAGTCAAGCCAGGTGAGTCTGGGTTCAAGGTGCAGAGCGTCAGAAAGGTAGGGAACTCTGGCGTCATAGTTCGCACTACCTCCTCGGATGCTGCCCAGAAGTTACGGGACGCCGTGCCTGCAGGGTTGCGTGCCGTGGAGCCGCGGGTTAGGAAGCCCAGGATTACCCTACGGTACATCCGGGCAGACATTTCGGGCGAGGAGCTGCTCAAGGAGCTTTTCAGGATTAATATTAAGGACGTCCCTGGCTGGACTTATGAGAAGTTTTGCGAGGAGTGCAAATTCGCCGCCAGGAAGTCTGTGGGTCAGCGTTTCCTGGTCATCCTCGAGTGCAGCCGCGCTCTTAGGGACGTGCTCATCGCCCTCGGGCGTGTGTACGTAGGATGGGATGAGGCGGAGGTGTGTGATGACGTCTGGGCAACCTGCTGCAACAAGTGTCAGCAGTATGGGCACCCGCTCAAATACTGCCGCGCCGCTGCCTTCACCTGCGGTAAGTGTGGGGAGGAGGGTCATCGCAGCTCGGAATGCTCCTCTCTGGAAACCTGTTGTGCCACCTGCAAGAGGTTTAAGCGTGGTGATGCCGCTACGCACAAAACGGCAGACCGCCAGTGCCCAGCGCGTAAGTTTGCGGAGTCCCAGGCTGCCAATTCCATTCAGTATGGATAGACACCAGCCAAGAATACTACAAGTGGGTCAGCTTAATCTTCAGGGCTCGGCTGCTGCCACCAAGGAGCTGCTGGTCATCGCCCGCTCCCTGGGTTTGGATATCGTCCTGGTACAGGAGCAGTATGCCGCCACTGCCGGTATCCTGCAGTGCGGGGAGCATCCAGCAGCTGGGATAGTGGTGGTGAACCCCAGGCTAGCTGTCACAGTGCTGGATGAATTGAGCAGCTCTCACTGCTTGGTTGCCCACATTGTCCATGGTAACGACAGTTTTCACCTAGTGTCAGCATATTTCCAGTACAGCCATGATGTTGCCATCCATGTGTCGGGCATGGAGCGGGTCCTGAACAAACTGGGTGATAGCCGTGTGTTAGTTGGAGTGGACAGCAACGCACACTCTCCTATGTGGCACAGTGAGTGGCGCCAGCGCACGGATCGGAGCCACGACGCGGTCCGTCGTCGAACCCTGGTGGAAGGCATCATCCTTGAGAGGGACCTCATCGTCCACAATGTTGCTGGGCAGCCGCACACCTTCCACGGCCCTAATGGTAAGTCCAACGTTGACATTACTCTTTCCACCAGAGGACTCAGTGTTCGGGACTGGCGCGTGCATGCGGGGGCGAGCCTCAGCGACCACCAGCTGATTACCTTCTCCGTGCTGACCCCAGCGTCTACACCATCTGCTGCCAGAGCTGCGGACGACCTTCCAGTTAGGTTTCGGGACCGTGGGGTTGATTGGGACCTCTTTTGCTCCACCTTATCTGCCCGTATGGACCAGCTGCACTCCAACATGTCTGCGGCCGACTACTGCAAGCGGTACTCCGAGATTCTTCTGCGCACGGCGACGGAATGCCTAGGCAAATGTTCGAGGACCAAGAGCGAGAAGTATGAGTGGTGGTCTCCATCCCTGGACGCATTAAGACTCCAAGTCGGTAGAGCTCGTCGCAAATGGCAAGGGTCACGTAGTCAAGGTGGCGATACTGAGGAACGCTTGCATGACGACCTTCGTGCCAAACGCATCGAGTACAAGCATGCTATGAGAGAAGCGGAGATGGAGTTTTATGTGCAGTTGGCGGAGTCAGGGAATGAGGACCCTTGGGGAGTGGCGTATAGAGAGGCCAGTGGGCGTAGACGCCCCCCCTCCAACGTAATCAGTGGTCTGAAACTAGCCGAGGGATATACCATGAAGACAGGCGACACCATGGCGGGTCTGGTTGGCGCGTTGTGCCCGGATGACGACCCCGGAAAGGACACCCCCTACCACAGGGAAGTTCGATGTGCGGCTGCCATTGCTCCGTCAGGGAGCGATGCGCTAGCCCCTAGCATCGACGCTGTAGAGCGTATTATCCGGTCCTTGCCGAACACGGCTCCTGGCTTTGACGGTGTCACTTCCAGGATTGTGAAGTGGGCGTGGAAAGCTACAGGTGCAGAAATGTATTTGATGTTCAGCAAGTGTGTGGCTGAGGGTGTCTTTCCGGACTGCTGGAAGCTGGGGCAACTTATCGTCCTGCCAAAGGGCAACAGCAAACCGCTGTCTGACCCGAAGGCCTACAGGCCTATCACATTGCTGCCGATTTTAGGGAAGGTTCTAGAGAGGGTCCTTTTGTCCTGTTCTCCTTGTTTGACGCGGGGGGTGGCGGAGGGCCAGCACGGTTTTTGCCGTGGTCGCTCGACCTCCACTGCCCTGCTCCGTTTGAATGAGATAATAGACAACAGTGCTGAAAAATATGTCCAGCTGATCTTTCTGGACATCTCGGGTGCATTTGATAATGCGTGGTGGCCGATGATCCTCCTAAAGGCCAAACAGTGGAGTATTGC
>CATNWD010000004.1:20000-32500 GCA_951230895.1 Carpatolechia fugitivella
GCACCGTCATCAGATCTCCGGCTTCATCATTCGAGTAAGCCGGAGTTCTCACCCATTTAAAGTTTGAGAATAGGTTGAGAGCGTTTCGCTCCCAATGCCTCTAATCATTCGCTTTACCGGATGAGACTGTTCAATTCGACGCCAGCTATCCTGAGGGAAACTTCGGACGGAACCAGCTACTAGATGGTTCGATTAGTCTTTCGCCCCTATACCCAGTTCCGACGATCGATTTGCACGTCAGAATCGCTACGGTCCTCCATCAGGGTTTCCCCTGACTTCGACCTGACCAGGCATAGTTCACCATCTTTCGGGTCCCAACATTTGTGCTCAGAGCGCGCCTACATTCACAGATTGGAAACGAGACGCCTCGGGAGTGCGGGAGATCGACCTAGACCGACGCTCCATCCTCCCTGAGCTCGCGACAAGCACAAGCCTTCACTTTCGTTACGCCTTTCAGTTTATTAATCTCAATGACTCGCACACATGCTAGACTCCTTGGTCCGTGTTTCAAGACGGGTCCTGCGAGTGCCCGAAACTGAATCATCGCAGACTGAGACGCGCACAGTCCGAGACTGCACGGCAGCGACAACAGGGGCGCAGCACCAACGTCCGCACATAGGCAGGACTTCGACAACTACGTGACCTTGCGTCGGGCCGGACGCGCGTAAACGCGTGCGCGGTTCAATAGTCATACCGTCCGCGTGCCGGTCGGCCACCGTTCGGTCCAATCAACACCGAAGTGACAACGGGACTCCCGAACGGCGCTTAGACCGACATCGAACGGGTCGCGATGTATTACTAAGAGAGAAGTGCACGCCGTCCACGGACGCGACGAACGCACGACGTGCCGCCCAACCGAGGCCGGTGACATCGAACGCGCGCTCGTACGCCGCGGAATGACGATGAATCTCTCCGTTCGTTCATTCGAGTTTCGCAGGTTTACCCCTGAACGGTTTCACGTACTCTTGAACTCTCTCTTCAAAGTTCTTTTCAACTTTCCCTCACGGTACTTGTTCGCTATCGGTCTCGCGGTAATATTTAGCCTTAGATGGAGTTTACCACCCACTTAGGGCTGCACTCTCAAGCAACCCGACTCTGAGGAGAGTCCCTCTCGCCGCCGCCCTCCGTCGCTACGGGCCTGGCACCCTCTACGGGAAAACGGCCCCGTTCAAGACGAACTTGGACAGGAGATGCGACGACGAGAAAGCGGAACCTCCCGAACACCACATCTCCCGCGGCCGTGACAACCGCGGGATTCAGTGCTGGGCTCTTTCCTGTTCGCTCGCCGCTACTAAGGAAATCCTAGTTAGTTTCTTTTCCTCCGCTTACTAATATGCTTAAATTCGGCGGGTGATCCTCCCTGATCTGAGGCCAACGATAAAAATTGAGGCAGACACGATATCCGTCAGCGCTACGACGCAACCACTACGACACATATCGAAGCGGCGGCGTCGATACGCTCTTCGGACGTCGAGTCCGCCTACTTGTATATAATTGCATCGTACACTCTCTTAGTCGCAGGTAAGAGCTCTCCAAGATAGAAAGACAATAATATAAAATTATCATCACCACCACCACGAAGAGTCACCTGAAGAGGCGTTCGACACATTAATAAAAATCGTATGCATCACGGTTAAGTGTCGCAAACAATTTTTATATTTTTATTTTTAAACGGACCATATATAGAAACGTAGAACGTTCTCAACGGAACCGTCATGTGCGCCTCCTTGCGTTAGCGCAGTGTGGTTATTGTTTTTATGCAGCCGGCCCTCAGACAGGAGTGGTCCTGGATGTGTCTCCACGGACCGCAATGTGCGTTCGAAATGTCGATGTTCAAATGTGTCCTGCAGTTCACACTATGACGCGCAGTTAACTGCGTTCTTCATCGACCCGCGAGCCAAGTGATCCACCGTCCAGGGTAATGGTTTTATGAATCATAATTTATATGTATGTTTAAAAAATATAAAAAACGTTTTTGTATCTTAGAAAAATGCACGACGAAATGAAAATAATCGCGCACACGCGAAGAAAGGAAAACAATATCAACCAGTAAAACTGGGATACGGTTCTCTCTCTCTCGTTGCACGCGCGATTACTATAAAATTTCGTGTGTATGCACATCTTTTCTAAACCGCATAGTTTATTGTGTTTACGTACGCGCAGCGTTCGACTCGGGGCGCGGATTTTTACCCTTCTGCATCGAACAGTCTGCGCGACGCCGAAACATCAGCGCGTCGTCGTCGTCGTCGAGACAGCGGCGGCAACGCAAATCAGTAACGGATATTTTGTGTCTGGATTATTTTCGTTATACGCACTGTCGCAGCATACAATAAATATGCAACGGCGTCGTAATACGTTAATGATCCTTCCGCAGGTTCCCCTACGGAAACCTTGTTACGACTTTTACTTCCTCTAAATGATCAAGTTTGGTCAACTTCCCAGCAACGCCGACGGCCGTGAAGCCACCGCGTGTCGGTCCGAAGACCTCACTAAATCATTCAATCGGTAGTAGCGACGGGCGGTGTGTACAAAGGGCAGGGACGTAATCAACGCGAGCTTATGACTCGCGCTTACTAGGAATTCCTCGTTTATGGGGGATAATTGCAAACCCCAATCCCCAGCACGAAGGAGTTTCAGCGGGTTGCCCGGGCCTCTAGGCCAGGGAGAACATGCTGATTCCTTCAGTGTAGCGCGCGTGCGGCCCAGGACATCTAAGGGCATCACAGACCTGTTATTGCTCAATCTCGTGCGGCTCGAAGCCGCCGGTCCCTCTAAGAAGAATTTTAATACGTCGCCAGTGAGTTGCGCATCCGAAGACACACACACCTAAATGACGACGCCTATTTAGCAGGCTAGAGTCTCGTTCGTTACCGGAATTAACCAGACAAATCGCTCCACCAACTAAGAACGGCCATGCACCACCACCCACCGAATCAAGAAAGAGCTGTTAATCTGTCAATCCTTCCGGTGTCCGGGCCTGGTGAGATTTCCCGTGTTGAGTCAAATTAAGCCGCAGGCTCCACTCCTGGTGGTGCCCTTCCGTCAATTCCTTTAAGTTTCAGCTTTGCAACCATACTCCCCCCGGAGTCCAAAATCTTTGGTTTCCCGGAAGCTGCCCGCCGAGCCATTGTAGTAACGTCGGCGGATCGCTAGATGACATATTTACGGTTAGAACTAGGGCGGTATCTAATCGCCTTCGAACCTCTAACTTTCGTTCTTGATTGATGAAAACACCTTTGGCAAATGCTTTCGCTGATGTTCGTCTTGCGACGATCCAAGAATTTCACCTCTAACGTCGCAATACGAATGCCCCCAGTTATCCCTATTAATCATTACCTCGGAGTTCTGAAAACCAACAAAATAGAACCGAGATCATATTCTATTATTCCATGCACGAAATATTCAAGCAGCATTTTGAGCCCGCTTTGAGCACTCTAATTTGTTCAAAGTAAAATTGTCGGCCCATCTCGACACTCACTGAAGAGCACCGCGATAGGATTTTGATATTGAACCGGCGTTTTACCGCCGGCTCACCGACGATATGCTCCGCAAACGTGTCAGTATCACCGCGGATGCGGTGCACCGACAGCGCGGCGCACAAATGCAACTACGAGCTTTTTAACCGCAACAATTTTAGTATACGCTATTGGAGCTGGAATTACCGCGGCTGCTGGCACCAGACTTGCCCTCCAATTGTTCCTCGTTAAAATATTTAAAGTGTACTCATTCCGATTACGAGGCCTCGTAAGAGTCCCGTATCGTTATTTTTCGTCACTACCTCCCCGTGCCGGGAGTGGGTAATTTGCGCGCCTGCTGCCTTCCTTGGATGTGGTAGCCGTTTCTCAGGCTCCCTCTCCGGAATCGAACCCTGATTCCCCGTTACCCGTGACAACCATGGTAGTCGCAGAAACTACCATCGAAAGTTGATAAGGCAGACATTTGAAAGATGCGTCGCCGGTACTGGACCATGCGATCTGCAAAAGTTATCCAGATTCATCAAAATTAACGACTTCGGACGCGAGGCCCTCCGTCGATTGGTTTTGATCTAATAAAAGCACTCATCCCATCACTGGTCAGAGTTCTGATTGCATGTATTAGCTCTAGAATTACCACAGTTATCCAAGTAACTGAGTAAGATCTAAGGAACCAAAACTGATATATTGAGCCATTCGCGGTATCGCCTTAATACGGCTTGCACTGAGACATGCATGGCTTAATCTTTGAGACAAGCATATAACTACTGGCAGGATCAACCAGGGAGCTATCGTCGTCTAATCTCTAATACGCCGCCGAGAGCGAGCGCAACGAGAGGAGAGACTAATATCACTCCGACGAGCACGATTTGTAAACGCGTTCGCGGTATTACCCTTGAACGCGCCGTGCCGTTTCATTATGAAATTTTGCGTACAAAACACTATCGAATCGAATCAACGATAAGATCGTGAAATATACACAAGCGCAATTGTTAAATCGCGCCCAGTTTGAACGTTACAAGCGAGTTGTTTATAATTCACTTTATAAATGATCGTTTAACATCATTATTCTCGTGAAACAAAGACGATTTCGCCCGGTGTTAGAGAGAATACCACAATATGACAAACCGCCGCTAACCATGTAGCCGGCGAGCATAAAACATTTTGCTAGAGCATTGAAAACGTAAACGATACAATCGTCAGTACGCTCGACGCCCAGCGATTTAAACGACTTTTTGAATTTAGCTTTGCGTGATGTACGTCCGAAGCCGCAGAAGCCCGGAGACATCGCTAAATAAGTCGACATTGTTACAATAAACACCGCACATCATGCTAGACGACAAAAAAATGTTAAGTTACGAAAACGGAACACATCTCGTCGTCGTCAATAACACAACGCGCAGAGTTTGAGAGAGAACAGCGCAGACGCGAAACAACACACCATTACGTCGCACCGTAGTAGGCAAACGCATTACGCGCGCCCACCAGGCCGCCGTCTCAGAGTATCGACTCGTCCGCCACCGCTACATGTATACGGACGATACGCATCGACGGTACGCGCTTATCGTACACGGCCGGCGGTAAATTTATATCAGTCACAATATTATTATTTTTTTGTTACTATTTATTATGGGGAAACTTCTTCAGTTCACCTTTAAGGGGATATAAATTATTATTATTATTTGAATTTATTATTGACTTTTTTTTTTTTTTTTTAATTTTTTTCTTAGCATATAAAAAAAAAAAAAAAAAAAAGTTTCTTTAAATATCTTTAAAAATATATTATTATTGTATCGATTAAATAAATAAAAAAATAAAAAATGTGACTAAAAACGTTCTTGTATTGAAATTTCTTTTTATACGTTCTTGTATTGAAATTTAACTTTATACGTTCTTGTATTGAAATTTAACTTTATACGTTCTTGTATTGAAATTTAACTTTATACGTTCTTGTATTGAAATTCAACTCTATACGTTCTTGTATTGAAATTGCAAGGCCCGACGGCGTATAATTTTTTTTTTTTTCTTTTCACTAAGCTAATACCAAAACAACAAACGAAAATACGTTCAATTTCCAAACACAGACACAACCAAACTAGACCTAACCTAGCCCAAACCTAAACCTAACCTAACCTAACCTAACTTAACCTAACCTAACCTAACCTAACCTAACCTAAACCAAACCTAACCTAACCTAACCTAACCTAACCTAACCTAACCTAACCTAAACCAAACCTAACCTAAACCTAACCTAACCTAACCCAAACCAGGATAATGATGATATGATATGATGGTTTGGGTTAGGTTAGGTTAAGTTAGGTTTTTTTTTTTTTTTTTTTATAATTAAAGTTCAATCCTGCAGACTCTGTGGTCCGCACTTTTTTATGTTTAGTTTTATTATATTTTTATCATCAATCACTCATTTTTTTCGCTCCGCGTAGCGGTCTAGCGGTGGTATTGCTAGACTGACAGTGAAGGTACAATTATTAGTCATCACTTACATACTAAATTAAAATTAAAAGAATACAATACACACAAAAATAAGTTTTTTTTTTTTTTTTTTTTTTTATGACTTATTATAGGTTTTTGTAATGTTAGTTTTTTTTTTTTTTTCTTGTTCTTTTGGTTTTTTTTTTCCTTTTTGTCTTATTATAGGTGTTTTTATGTTAGTTTTTTTTTTTTTTTTTTTGTTTTTTTTTTTTATATATATATTATTATTATTTACATTTCTAGGTATTATTCTTATTTCTAGGGTGTTCTGTTTTTCTTTTAAGTAAAGTTTTATCACTATTAAATTATTATTAATGCATGCTTTTATATACAATACAGTAAATAGTCTCTTTCTGCAGACATCACTATGTCCGCCCCTTTTTTTTTTCAGATGTTTTGTTTGGGTGAGGTTAAGTTAGGTTAGGTTAGGTTAGGTTAGGTTAGGTTAGGTTAGGTTGTTTCATATCCTATTGCATATAATAAATACACAGCAGGACAAGGACCCTGAAAAATTATTATCGGGGGTGCAATGGTCTTAATAGGAAAAAAATTTTACCCGACTGCTTTAGAAGGAGGGTGATGTTTTTCGAGTGTATGTGTATGTATACAAATATACATAATTGACACAAAAAAAACATACAGAACAAGACAATCGAAATAATGAAGGTGAAGGAACAGGCGACCTTATTGATAGGGTAGCAATCTCTTCCAGGCAACTTTAGGCCCAATATGTTCCATCATAGTCTGAATTATGCCTCCGACTGCTATTGTGAACACTATCAACTACGATCATTCAAAACAAAACAAAAACACCTTGTTTGCAGCTTTTCAGTTCGTTTATTAATTAAGTTTGAAAATATTAATTATACACGCAGTCCGGTTTTTTGTTTTTATTAATTAAAATTATATCTGTGAAATTGTAGGGAAAAATGCAAAATATTTTTAAAAACTTCTTCTGCACTGCCACTGGTCGGGGTTGTACGGCGGGTGTAACTATGACTCTCTTAAGGTAGCCAAATGCCTCGTCATCTAATTAGTGACGGACATGAATGGATTAACGAGATTCCCACTGTCCGTATTTTTTTTTTCTTGCGCCACTTTTTTGTATTGAAATTCCACTTTGTACGTGCTGCACTGCCCAGTGCGGGTGTACGGCGGGTGTAACTATGACTCTCTTAAGGTAGCCAAATGCCTCGTCATCTAATTAGTGACGGACATGAATGGATTAACGAGATTCCCACTGTTCGAATTTTTTGCTGGCTGCGCGCTCGACCGTTGTTGGGTGCGCCACGTTATTCTCTCGCTCCGCGAAAATAAATCCTAAAAAATAGTTTTTGTGATCCGATTTTCGTGGGATAAAGTGCTTTTTGTGTGTCTTGTGTTTGTGCACCTTTGGGTGAAATCAGTGCGAGCCGGACGCTTCTAGTTTTTAAGATAATTAGTGATTAGTGCTATGAACACGTGCTTCATAGGTTAAAATTTGTGTTTTTTGCGTGCGGCGCCAGATTTAGATCTGTGCCCCCACTTTTTTATATTTTTCCTAGTTGCGCCTTCTGCGCCCCGACATTTTGTGACTATTCCCGGAATTTTCCGGTCACGCGTTCCCGGGATATTACCCGATTAGTGGTGGACCACGTGACACGTGTTTTGTGTAGGAGTGGCGTGCGGGTGGTTTTGGTGCCGGCTTTGGGTGAGTGCCCGTCTGGGCTTTTAAAATCCGTTTTTAGATCCTGGATCGGTCTTCCCGTTCCAGAGATATAAATTTTTCAAAATTCAAAATTTTTAGGGGTAGTTTATCTTGGAAACAAGATCGATTAGGGGTAGTTTTTATTTTTGCTGTGGGTCCGGGGGGTGCTTTTGCACCCCTGTGTTAAATTTTAGAATTTTTGGCCAAGGGGTTGTTTGGCAATTAATTATTTTATCAAAATTCAATACAAGAACGTATTAACGGTCACCCATCCATTGCCGCACACCCATCCATAACTTGGGACATTTCAAAGGGGCCTGCACTTTTGGTGCTGGTACCCAAGCATGTCGGGATCCAGCTCGAAGAAGGAGTCGGTGGAGGAGATGCGCCGCCGACAGGAGTTTGAACGTCATGTTCTGGCTCAGCCGCGCCTCTCATTGAGCAGGTCACCGGTCAAAGTGACATCCGTTGGCGCGGAACAGGGCGCTGCTATGGAACTGGGTGCTGTGGCGGAACAGGACGCCGACCTTGTGGGTGAGTTTACTACGGACCCTCCCCCAGTTGATGTCGGTGGTGCCGCTGTGACGGACAGTCACACCTCGGCAGCCAAGCGCGGTCTGCCCTCGCCTGAGAATGCAGCTACTCAGCCTCGCAGGGTCCCAGCCGCAGTACAGCGGGAGTCGATGCCTCCGATCGCTGGGCTGTCTGGGGGTGGGCCGCAGCCGTTATCGCAGCCTGTAGTGCAGCCTTCATCCCAGCAGAGTGCTGAACCCACCTCGGCTTCCGTCACCGAAGTGCTATCGACGCTGAGCGCGGAATCGCTGCTGGATGCGTCTGATCGTGCAGCCAAGGAGTTAATGGAGGCAGTTGGGTCGCGGACCAGCAAACTTAATAAGCAGGAGATCTGGGGGGTAGGTGTACAGGTGCAGCAGTTGCAGGCCATTGTGAGTGCTATGGCGCTTAGGCTGGCGCGTCTGGAGGCTGCCGCTGACGCTCGCCGTGAGGCCTTCCCGGGAATCACGGTCCCAGAGCCTGTTGCTGCGGGTCCTGGTGGTGGGTCCAGAATGGATTACTCGGCGGCTCTCAAAATGCCGGGTGCGCAGGTTCCCGTTCCCATGCGGCGCCAGGGTCCGGCCGTCCTCATATACCCGGCCGCAGATTCTGAGATAAAGTCGTCGGACGAAACAAAAAGGATGCTCCAAAGTGCAGTCAAGCCAGGTGAGTCTGGGTTCAAGGTGCAGAGCGTCAGAAAGGTAGGGAACTCTGGCGTCATAGTTCGCACTACCTCCTCGGATGCTGCTCAGAAGTTACGGGACGCCGTGCCTGCAGGGTTGCGTGCCGTGGAGCCGCGGGTTAGGAAGCCCAGGGTTACCCTACGGTACATCCGGGCAGACATTTCGGGAGAGGAGCTGCTCAAGGAGCTTTTTAGGATTAATATTAAGGACGTCCCTGGCTGGACCTATGAGAAGTTTTGCGAGGAGTGCAAATTCGCCGCCAGGAAGTCTGTGGGTCAGCGTTTCCTGGTCATCCTCGAGTGCAGCCGCGCTCTTAGGGACGTGCTCATCGCCCTCGGGCGTGTGTACGTAGGATGGGATGAGGCAGAGGTGTGTGACGACGTCTGGGCAACCTGCTGCAACAAGTGTCAGCAGTATGGGCACCCGCTCAAATACTGCCGCGCCGCTGCCTTCACCTGCGGTAAGTGTGGGGAGGAGGGTCATCGCAGCTCGGAATGCTCCTCTCTGGAAACCTGCTGTGCCACCTGCAAGAGGTTCAAGCGTGGTGATGCCGCTACGCACAAAACGGCTGACCGCCAGTGCCCAGCGCGTAAGTTTGCGGAGTCCCAGGCAGCCAATTCCATTCAGTATGGATAGACACCAGCCAAGAATACTACAAGTGGGTCAGCTTAATCTTCAGGGCTCGGCTGCTGCCACCAAGGAGCTGCTGGTCATCGCCCGCTCCCTGGGTTTGGATATCGTCCTGGTACAGGAGCAGTATGCCGCCACTGCCGGTATCCTGCAGTGCGGGGAGCATCCAGCAGCTGGGATAGTGGTGGTGAACCCCAGGTTAGCTGTCACAGTGCTGGACGAATTGAGCAGCTCTCACTGCTTGGTTGCCCACATTGTCCATGGTAACGACAGTTTCCACCTAGTGTCAGCATATTTCCAGTACAGCCATGATGTTGCCATCCACGTGTCGGGCATGGAGCGGGTCCTGAACAAACTGGGTGATAGCCGTGTGTTAGTTGGAGTGGACAGCAACGCACACTCTCCTATGTGGCACAGTGAGTGGCGCCAGCGCACGGATCGGGGCCACGATGCGGTCCGTCGTCGAACCCTGGTGGAAGGCATCATTCTTGAGAGGGACCTCATCGTCCACAATGTTGCTGGGCAGCCGCACACCTTCCACGGCCCTAATGGTAAGTCCAACGTTGACATTACTCTTTCTACCAGAGGACTCAGTGTTCGGGACTGGCGCGTGCATGCGGGGGCGAGCCTCAGCGACCACCAGCTGATTACCTTCTCCGTGCTGACCCCAGCGTCTACTCCATCTGCTGCCAGAGCTGCGGACGACCTTCCAGTTAGGTTTCGGGACCGTGGGGTTGATTGGGACCTCTTTTGCTCCACCTTATCTGCCCGTATGGACCAGCTGCACTCCAACATGTCTGCGGCCGACTACTGCAAGCGGTACTCCGAGATTCTTCTGCGCACGGCGACGGAATGCCTAGGCAAATGTTCGAGGACCAAGAGCGAGAAGTATGAGTGGTGGTCTCCATCCCTGGACGCATTAAGACTCCAAGTCGGTAGAGCTCGTCGCAAATGGCAAGGGTCACGTAGTCAAGGTGGCGATATTGAGGAACGCTTGCATGACGACCTTCGTGCCAAACGCATCGAGTACAAGCATGCTATGAGAGAAGCGGAGATGGAGTTCTATGTGCAGTTGGCGGAGTCAGGGAATGAGGACCCTTGGGGAGTGGCGTATAGAGAGGCCAGTGGGCGTAGACGCCCCCCCTCCAACGTAATCAGTGGTCTGAAACTAGCCGAGGGATATACCATGAAGACAGGCGACACCATGGCGGGTCTGGTTGGCGCGTTGTGCCCGGATGACGACCCCGGAAAGGACACCCCCTACCACAGGGAAGTTCGATGTGCGGCTGCCATTGCTCCGTCAGGGAGCGATGCGCTAGCCCCCAGCATCGACGCTGTAGAGCGTATTATCCGGTCCTTGCCGAACACGGCTCCTGGCTTTGACGGTGTCACTTCCAGGATTGTGAAGTGGGCGTGGAAAGCTACAGGTGCAGAAATGTATTTGATGTTCAGCAAGTGTGTGGCTGAGGGTGTCTTTCCGGAATGCTGGAAGCTGGGGCAACTTATCGTCCTGCCAAAGGGCAACAGCAAACCGCTGTCTGACCCGAAGGCCTACAGGCCTATCACATTGCTGCCGATTTTAGGGAAGGTTCTAGAGAGGGTCCTTTTGTCCTGCTCTCCTTGTTTGACGCGGGGGGTGGCGGAGGGCCAGCACGGTTTTTGCCGTGGTCGCTCGACCTCCACTGCCCTGCTCCGTTTGAACGAGATAGTAGACAACAGTGCTGAAAAATATGTCCAGCTGATCTTTCTGGACATCTCGGGTGCATTTGATAATGCGTGGTGGCCGATGATCCTCCTTAAGGCTAAACAGTGGAGTATTGCACCGAATATCTATCGCTTGCTGGTCAGCTACTTCACAGACCGCACTGTCACCTTGGTTGCGGGTGATCAGAGGGCTAGCAAGCGAAGCACCATGGGATGTCCACAGGGATCGGTGTTGGGTCCCACACTGTGGAATCTCCTCCTCAACGACATACTGCTACTGCCCTTCCCGGAGGGGGTGACCTTAATTGCATACGCTGATGATGTGACTGTTGTTATTGAGGCTTCATCCAGGGCACAGATTGAGCGAAAAGCGGGTTCGGCGTTGGAAGCTATCGCGGAGTGGGGCGGACGTAATAGGCTTAGCTTCTCTCCTGCGAAGTCGATGACAATGACCTGCAAGGGCCAGTTCGCTCGTGCACCGACTATCAGGATGGATGGAGCCTCCATAGCATCGGTCGCTCAGGCGCGTGTATTGGGTATCACCCTGGACCATGCGAGGTCCTACATCCCGCATGCTAAAGTGATTGGGGAGAGCGCTGCCAACTGCTTTGGCAAGATGTCCCGGGTTTCGACTACTCGTTGGGGACTCCGATACCGAGCGCTGAGGATGTTGTACCGTGGGACGTACGTGTCGGTATTAACATATGCTGCGGGTGTATGGTACCATCGATGGTCCACCTTCGCCGTGAAGAGGCGCCTATTGTCGACTCAACGCTCGTCGCTGTGTCTGCTCACCAAGGCGTACCGCTCGTGCAGCACGGCAGCACTGCCGGTCTTGGCCGGTACCCTGCCTGCTGACCTGGAGGTCTTGCGTGTGGGCAGATTTGGGGAAGAGATTCCGGGATTGGCTCCCAGGGAGATCAGGGCAAGACGGCTGTCGATTGTGAAGGAAGTTGTTGACCTCTGGCAGGAGCGATGGGAGGGTAGCGAGAACGGGAGGGACCTGTTCAGATTCTTTCCCTCGGTTGGTGTTCGGCTCGATTGCTATTGGGTAGAACCTGACTACGTGGTATCGCAGCTCCTTTCGGGACATGGGTGTTTCCGGAGCAGACTTAACGCCATGACGTTGTGTGACAGTCCATTATGCCCATGCGAAGCCGACGTCTTGGAAGACAGGGATCATGCGTTGTGGGAGTGCGCGTTATACGCTGGGCCCCGTGAGGTGATGCTGAGCGGCATTCATCTGCTGCCGAGGGACTACGCCGGGCCAGTTTACCATGC
>CATNWD010000004.1:37500-42500 GCA_951230895.1 Carpatolechia fugitivella
CCGTTCAAGACGAACTTGGACAGGAGATGCGACGACGAGAAAGCGGAACCTCCCGAACACCACATCTCCCGCGGCCGTGACAACCGCGGGATTCAGTGCTGGGCTCTTTCCTGTTCGCTCGCCGCTACTAAGGAAATCCTAGTTAGTTTCTTTTCCTCCGCTTACTAATATGCTTAAATTCGGCGGGTGATCCTCCCTGATCTGAGGCCAACGATAAAAATTGAGGCAGACACGATATCCGTCAGCGCTACGACGCAACCACTACGACACATATCGAAGCGGCGGCGTCGATACGCTCTTCGGACGTCGAGTCCGCCTACTTGTATATAATTGCATCGTACACTCTCTTAGTCGCAGGTAAGAGCTCTCCAAGATAGAAAGACAATAATATAAAATTATCATCACCACCACCACGAAGAGTCACCTGAAGAGGCGTTCGACACATTAATAAAAATCGTATGCATCACGGTTAAGTGTCGCAAACAATTTTTATATTTTTATTTTTAAACGGACCATATATAGAAACGTAGAACGTTCTCAACGGAACCGTCATGTGCGCCTCCTTGCGTTAGCGCAGTGTGGTTATTGTTTTTATGCAGCCGGCCCTCAGACAGGAGTGGTCCTGGATGTGTCTCCACGGACCGCAATGTGCGTTCGAAATGTCGATGTTCAAATGTGTCCTGCAGTTCACACTATGACGCGCAGTTAACTGCGTTCTTCATCGACCCGCGAGCCAAGTGATCCACCGTCCAGGGTAATGGTTTTATGAATCATAATTTATATGTATGTTTAAAAAATATAAAAAACGTTTTTGTATCTTAGAAAAATGCACGACGAAATGAAAATAATCGCGCACACGCGAAGAAAGGAAAACAATATCAACCAGTAAAACTGGGATACGGTTCTCTCTCTCTCGTTGCACGCGCGATTACTATAAAATTTCGTGTGTATGCACATCTTTTCTAAACCGCATAGTTTATTGTGTTTACGTACGCGCAGCGTTCGACTCGGGGCGCGGATTTTTACCCTTCTGCATCGAACAGTCTGCGCGACGCCGAAACATCAGCGCGTCGTCGTCGTCGTCGAGACAGCGGCGGCAACGCAAATCAGTAACGGATATTTTGTGTCTGGATTATTTTCGTTATACGCACTGTCGCAGCATACAATAAATATGCAACGGCGTCGTAATACGTTAATGATCCTTCCGCAGGTTCCCCTACGGAAACCTTGTTACGACTTTTACTTCCTCTAAATGATCAAGTTTGGTCAACTTCCCAGCAACGCCGACGGCCGTGAAGCCACCGCGTGTCGGTCCGAAGACCTCACTAAATCATTCAATCGGTAGTAGCGACGGGCGGTGTGTACAAAGGGCAGGGACGTAATCAACGCGAGCTTATGACTCGCGCTTACTAGGAATTCCTCGTTTATGGGGGATAATTGCAAACCCCAATCCCCAGCACGAAGGAGTTTCAGCGGGTTGCCCGGGCCTCTAGGCCAGGGAGAACATGCTGATTCCTTCAGTGTAGCGCGCGTGCGGCCCAGGACATCTAAGGGCATCACAGACCTGTTATTGCTCAATCTCGTGCGGCTCGAAGCCGCCGGTCCCTCTAAGAAGAATTTTAATACGTCGCCAGTGAGTTGCGCATCCGAAGACACACACACCTAAATGACGACGCCTATTTAGCAGGCTAGAGTCTCGTTCGTTACCGGAATTAACCAGACAAATCGCTCCACCAACTAAGAACGGCCATGCACCACCACCCACCGAATCAAGAAAGAGCTGTTAATCTGTCAATCCTTCCGGTGTCCGGGCCTGGTGAGATTTCCCGTGTTGAGTCAAATTAAGCCGCAGGCTCCACTCCTGGTGGTGCCCTTCCGTCAATTCCTTTAAGTTTCAGCTTTGCAACCATACTCCCCCCGGAGTCCAAAATCTTTGGTTTCCCGGAAGCTGCCCGCCGAGCCATTGTAGTAACGTCGGCGGATCGCTAGATGACATATTTACGGTTAGAACTAGGGCGGTATCTAATCGCCTTCGAACCTCTAACTTTCGTTCTTGATTGATGAAAACACCTTTGGCAAATGCTTTCGCTGATGTTCGTCTTGCGACGATCCAAGAATTTCACCTCTAACGTCGCAATACGAATGCCCCCAGTTATCCCTATTAATCATTACCTCGGAGTTCTGAAAACCAACAAAATAGAACCGAGATCATATTCTATTATTCCATGCACGAAATATTCAAGCAGCATTTTGAGCCCGCTTTGAGCACTCTAATTTGTTCAAAGTAAAATTGTCGGCCCATCTCGACACTCACTGAAGAGCACCGCGATAGGATTTTGATATTGAACCGGCGTTTTACCGCCGGCTCACCGACGATATGCTCCGCAAACGTGTCAGTATCACCGCGGATGCGGTGCACCGACAGCGCGGCGCACAAATGCAACTACGAGCTTTTTAACCGCAACAATTTTAGTATACGCTATTGGAGCTGGAATTACCGCGGCTGCTGGCACCAGACTTGCCCTCCAATTGTTCCTCGTTAAAATATTTAAAGTGTACTCATTCCGATTACGAGGCCTCGTAAGAGTCCCGTATCGTTATTTTTCGTCACTACCTCCCCGTGCCGGGAGTGGGTAATTTGCGCGCCTGCTGCCTTCCTTGGATGTGGTAGCCGTTTCTCAGGCTCCCTCTCCGGAATCGAACCCTGATTCCCCGTTACCCGTGACAACCATGGTAGTCGCAGAAACTACCATCGAAAGTTGATAAGGCAGACATTTGAAAGATGCGTCGCCGGTACTGGACCATGCGATCTGCAAAAGTTATCCAGATTCATCAAAATTAACGACTTCGGACGCGAGGCCCTCCGTCGATTGGTTTTGATCTAATAAAAGCACTCATCCCATCACTGGTCAGAGTTCTGATTGCATGTATTAGCTCTAGAATTACCACAGTTATCCAAGTAACTGAGTAAGATCTAAGGAACCAAAACTGATATATTGAGCCATTCGCGGTATCGCCTTAATACGGCTTGCACTGAGACATGCATGGCTTAATCTTTGAGACAAGCATATAACTACTGGCAGGATCAACCAGGGAGCTATCGTCGTCTAATCTCTAATACGCCGCCGAGAGCGAGCGCAACGAGAGGAGAGACTAATATCACTCCGACGAGCACGATTTGTAAACGCGTTCGCGGTATTACCCTTGAACGCGCCGTGCCGTTTCATTATGAAATTTTGCGTACAAAACACTATCGAATCGAATCAACGATAAGATCGTGAAATATACACAAGCGCAATTGTTAAATCGCGCCCAGTTTGAACGTTACAAGCGAGTTGTTTATAATTCACTTTATAAATGATCGTTTAACATCATTATTCTCGTGAAACAAAGACGATTTCGCCCGGTGTTAGAGAGAATACCACAATATGACAAACCGCCGCTAACCATGTAGCCGGCGAGCATAAAACATTTTGCTAGAGCATTGAAAACGTAAACGATACAATCGTCAGTACGCTCGACGCCCAGCGATTTAAACGACTTTTTGAATTTAGCTTTGCGTGATGTACGTCCGAAGCCGCAGAAGCCCGGAGACATCGCTAAATAAGTCGACATTGTTACAATAAACACCGCACATCATGCTAGACGACAAAAAAATGTTAAGTTACGAAAACGGAACACATCTCGTCGTCGTCAATAACACAACGCGCAGAGTTTGAGAGAGAACAGCGCAGACGCGAAACAACACACCATTACGTCGCACCGTAGTAGGCAAACGCATTACGCGCGCCCACCAGGCCGCCGTCTCAGAGTATCGACTCGTCCGCCACCGCTACATGTATACGGACGATACGCATCGACGGTACGCGCTTATCGTACACGGCCGGCGGTAAATTTATATCAGTCACAATATTATTATTTTTTTGTTACTATTTATTATGGGGAAACTTCTTCAGTTCACCTTTAAGGGGATATAAATTATTATTATTATTTGAATTTATTATTGACTTTTTTTTTTTTTTTTTAATTTTTTTCTTAGCATATAAAAAAAAAAAAAAAAAAAAGTTTCTTTAAATATCTTTAAAAATATATTATTATTGTATCGATTAAATAAATAAAAAAATAAAAAATGTGACTAAAAACGTTCTTGTATTGAAATTTCTTTTTATACGTTCTTGTATTGAAATTTAACTTTATACGTTCTTGTATTGAAATTTAACTTTATACGTTCTTGTATTGAAATTTAACTTTATACGTTCTTGTATTGAAATTCAACTCTATACGTTCTTGTATTGAAATTGCAAGGCCCGACGGCGTATAATTTTTTTTTTTTTCTTTTCACTAAGCTAATACCAAAACAACAAACGAAAATACGTTCAATTTCCAAACACAGACACAACCAAACTAGACCTAACCTAGCCCAAACCTAAACCTAACCTAACCTAACCTAACTTAACCTAACCTAACCTAACCTAACCTAACCTAAACCAAACCTAACCTAACCTAACCTAACCTAACCTAACCTAACCTAACCTAAACCAAACCTAACCTAAACCTAACCTAACCTAACCCAAACCAGGATAATGATGATATGATATGATGGTTTGGGTTAGGTTAGGTTAAGTTAGGTTTTTTTTTTTTTTTTTTTATAATTAAAGTTCAATCCTGCAGACTCTGTGGTCCGCACTTTTTTATGTTTAGTTTTATTATATTTTTATCATCAATCACTCATTTTTTTCGCTCCGCGTAGCGGTCTAGCGGTGGTATTGCTAGACTGACAGTGAAGGTACAATTATTAGTCATCACTTACATACTAAATTAAAATTAAAAGAATACAATACACACAAAAATAAGTTTTTTTTTTTTTTTTTTTTTTTATGACTTATTATAGGTTTTTGTAATGTTAGTTTTTTTTTTTTTTTCTTGTTCTTTTGGTTTTTTTTTTCCTTTTTGTCTTATTATAGGTGTTTTTATGTTAGTTTTTTTTTTTTTTTTTTTGT
>CATNWD010000004.1:47500-62160 GCA_951230895.1 Carpatolechia fugitivella
TTGCCCCAGCTTCCAGCAGTCCGGAAAGACACCCTCAGCCACACACTTGCTGAACATCAAATACATTTCTGCACCTGTAGCTTTCCACGCCCACTTCACAATCCTGGAAGTGACACCGTCAAAGCCAGGAGCCGTGTTCGGCAAGGACCGGATAATACGCTCTACAGCGTCGATGCTAGGGGCTAGCGCATCGCTCCCTGACGGAGCAATGGCAGCCGCGCATCGAACTTCCCTGTGGTAGGGGGTGTCCTTTCCGGGGTCGTCATCCGGGCACAACGCGCCAACCAGACCCGCCATGGTGTCGCCTGTCTTCATGGTATATCCCTCGGCTAGTTTCAGACCACTGATTACGTTGGAGGGGGGGCGTCTACGCCCACTGGCCTCTCTATACGCCACTCCCCAAGGGTCCTCATTCCCTGACTCCGCCAACTGCACATAAAACTCCATCTCCGCTTCTCTCATAGCATGCTTGTACTCGATGCGTTTGGCACGAAGGTCGTCATGCAAGCGTTCCTCAGTATCGCCACCTTGACTACGTGACCCTTGCCATTTGCGACGAGCTCTACCGACTTGGAGTCTTAATGCGTCCAGGGATGGAGACCACCACTCATACTTCTCGCTCTTGGTCCTCGAACATTTGCCCAGGCATTCCGTCGCCGTGCGCAGAAGAATCTCGGAGTACCGCTTGCAGTAGTCGGCCGCAGACATGTTGGAGTGCAGCTGGTCCATACGGGCAGATAAGGTGGAGCAAAAGAGGTCCCAATCAACCCCACGGTCCCGAAACCTAACTGGAAGGTCGTCCGCAGCTCTGGCAGCAGATGGTGTAGACGCTGGGGTCAGCACGGAGAAGGTAATCAGCTGGTGGTCGCTGAGGCTCGCCCCCGCATGCACGCGCCAGTCCCGAACACTGAGTCCTCTGGTGGAAAGAGTAATGTCAACGTTGGACTTACCATTAGGGCCGTGGAAGGTGTGCGGCTGCCCAGCAACATTGTGGACGATGAGGTCCCTCTCAAGGATGATGCCTTCCACCAGGGTTCGACGACGGACCGCGTCGTGGCTCCGATCCGTGCGCTGGCGCCACTCACTGTGCCACATAGGAGAGTGTGCGTTGCTGTCCACTCCAACTAACACACGGCTATCACCCAGTTTGTTCAGGACCCGCTCCATGCCCGACACATGGATGGCAACATCATGGCTGTACTGGAAATATGCTGACACTAGGTGAAAACTGTCGTTACCATGGACAATGTGGGCAACCAAGCAGTGAGAGCTGCTCAATTCGTCCAGCACTGTGACAGCTAGCCTGGGGTTCACCACCACTATCCCAGCTGCTGGATGCTCCCCGCACTGCAGGATACCGGCAGTGGCGGCATACTGCTCCTGTACCAGGACGATATCCAAACCCAGGGAGCGGGCGATGACCAGCAGCTCCTTGGTGGCAGCAGCCGAGCCCTGAAGATTAAGCTGACCCACTTGTAGTATTCTTGGCTGGTGTCTATCCATACTGAATGGAATTGGCTGCCTGGGACTCCGCAAACTTACGCGCTGGGCACTGGCGGTCTGCCGTTTTGTGCGTAGCGGCATCACCACGCTTAAACCTCTTGCAGGTGGCACAACAGGTTTCCAGAGAGGAGCATTCCGAGCTGCGATGACCCTCCTCCCCACACTTACCGCAGGTGAAGGCAGCGGCGCGGCAGTATTTGAGCGGGTGCCCATACTGCTGACACTTGTTGCAGCAGGTTGCCCAGACGTCATCACACACCTCTGCCTCATCCCATCCTACGTACACACGCCCGAGGGCGATGAGCACGTCCCTAAGAGCGCGGCTGCACTCGAGGATGACCAGGAAACGCTGACCCACAGACTTCCTGGCGGCGAATTTGCACTCCTCGCAAAACTTCTCATAAGTCCAGCCAGGGACGTCCTTAATATTAATCCTGAAAAGCTCCTTGAGCAGCTCCTCGCCCGAAATGTCTGCCCGGATGTACCGTAGGGTAATCCTGGGCTTCCTAACCCGCGGCTCCACGGCACGCAACCCTGCAGGCACGGCGTCCCGTAACTTCTGGGCAGCATCCGAGGAGGTAGTGCGAACTATGACGCCAGAGTTCCCTACCTTTCTGACGCTCTGCACCTTGAACCCAGACTCACCTGGCTTGACTGCACTCTGGAGCATCCTTTTTGTTTCGTCCGACGACTTTATCTCAGAGTCTGCGGCCGGGTATATGAGGACGGCCGGACCCTGGCGCCGCATGGGAACGGGAACCTGCGCACCCGGCATTTTGAGAGCCGCCGAGTAGTCCATTCTGGACCCACCAGCAGGACCCGCAGCAGCAGGCTCTGGGACCGTGATTCCCGGGAAGGCATCACGGCGAGCGTCAGCGGCAGCCTCCAGACGCGCCAGCCTAAGCGCCATAGCACTCACAATGGCCTGCAACTGCTGCACCTGTACACCGACCCCCCAGATCTCCTGCTTATTAAGTTTGCTGGTCCGCGACCCAACTGCCTCCATTAACTCCTTGGCTGCACGATCAGACGCATCCAGCAGCGATTCCGCGCTCAGCGTCGATAGCACTTCGGTTACGGAAGCCGAGGTGGGTTCAGCACTCTGCTGGGATGAAGGCTGCACTGCAGGCTGCGATAGCGGCTGCGGCCCACCCCCAGACAGCCCAGCGATCGGAGGCATCGACTCCCGCTGTACTGCGGCTGGGACCCTGCGAGGCTGAGTAGCTGCATTCTCAGGCGAGGGCAGACCGCGCTTGGCTGCCGAGGTGTGACTGTCCATCACAGCGGCACCACCAACGTCAACTGGGGGAGGGTCCGTAGTAAACTCACCCACAAGGTCGGGGTCCTGTTCCGCCACAGCACCCAGTTCCATGGCAGCGTCCTGTTCCGCGCCAACGGATGTCACTTTGACCGGTGACCTGCTCAGGGAGAGGCGCGGCTGAGCCAGAACCTGACGTTCAAACTCCTGTCGGCGGCGCATCTCCTCCACCGACTCCTTCTTCGAGCTGGATCCCGACATGCTTGGGTACCAGCACCAAAAGTGCAGGCCCCTTTGAAATGTCCCAAGTTATGGATGGGTGTGCGGCAATGGATGGGTGACCGTTAATACGTTCTTGTATTGAATTTTGATAAAATAATTAATTGCCAAACAACCCCTTGGCCAAAAATTCTAAAATTTAACACAGGGGTGCGAAAGCACCCCCCGGACCCAAAACAAAAATAAAAACTACCCCTAATCGATCTTGTTTCCAAGATAAACTACCCCTAAAAATTTTGAATTTTGAAAAATTTATATCTCTGGAACGGGAAGACCGATCCAGGATCTAAAAACGGGATTCAAAAGCCCAGACGGGCACTCACCCAAAGCCGACACCAAAACCACCCGCACGCCACTCCTACACAAAACACGTGTCACGTGGTCCACCACTAATCGGGTAATATCCCGGGAACGCGTGACCGGAAAATTCCGGGAATAGTCACAAAATGTCGGGGCGCAGAAGGCGCAGCTAGGAAAAATATAAAAAAGTGGGGGCACAGATCTAAATCTGGCGCCGCACGCAAAAAACACAAATTTTAACCTATGAAGCACGTGTTCATAGCACTAATCACTAATTATCTTAAAAACTAGAAGCGTCCGGCTCGCACTGATTTCACCCAAAGGTGCACAAACACAAGACACACAAAAAGCACTTTATCCCACGAAAATCGGATCACAAAAACTATTTTTTAGGATTTATTTTCGCGGAGCGAGAGAATAACGTGGCGCACCCAACAACGGTCGAGCGCGCAGTAGATAGGGACACCCTCCATCCTCCCATGGCCCTACCTGCCGTTAGGCGTACGGGCCGAAACGTATGGGTGTGCGGGGTACTTGCTCGAGGCACTTTTCCCAAACCGGCACACCCTACAAATTCTAAAAATTGTCCCTGCCCTTCTCCTCCCGAAGGAGGCGGACAAATGCCCCTCTCCTCCCGTAGGAGGCGGGCTTGATTGAAGCGCCAGCTGCCCAAATGGGCTAAAACGACACACGAACGGGACTGCGCGCACTACGCCACCGTAACTGGTGGGCCTATTCGTAGGCACGTCTTATGGCGTGCCATTCGTGCGCAAATTTGCGGAGCGCCACGAATCGCTCCGGGCTAGAAACCAAGTCCGCATGGTAAACTGGCCCAGCGTAGTCCCTCGGCAGCAGATGGATGCCGCTCAGCATCACCTCACGGGGCCCAGCGTATAACGCGCACTCCCACAACGCATGATCCCTGTCTTCCAAGACGTCGGCTTCGCATGGGCATAATGGACTGTCACACAACGTCATGGCGTTAAGTCTGCTCCGGAAACACCCATGTCCCGAAAGGAGCTGCGATACCACGTAGTCAGGTTCTACCCAATAGCAATCGAGCCGAACACCAACCGAGGGAAAGAATCTGAACAGGTCCCTCCCATTCTCGCTACCCTCCCATCGCTCCTGCCAGAGGTCAACAACTTCCTTCACAATCGACAGCCGTCTTGCCCTGATCTCCCTGGGAGCCAATCCCGGAATCTCTTCCCCAAATCTGCCCACACGCAAGACCTCCAGGTCAGCAGGCAGGGTACCGGCCAAGACCGGCAGTGCTGCCGTGCTGCACGAGCGGTACGCCTTGGTGAGCAGACACAGCGACGAGCGTTGAGTCGACAATAGGCGCCTCTTCACGGCGAAGGTGGACCATCGATGGTACCATACACCCGCAGCATATGTTAATACCGACACGTACGTCCCACGGTACAACATCCTCAGCGCTCGGTATCGGAGTCCCCAACGGGTAGTCGAAACCCGGGACATCTTGCCAAAGCAGTTGGCAGCGCTCTCCCCAATCACTTTAGCATGCGGGATGTAGGACCTCGCATGGTCCAGGGTGATACCCAATACACGCGCCTGAGCGACCGATGCTATGGAGGCTCCATCCATCCTGATAGTCGGTGCACGAGCGAACTGGCCCTTGCAGGTCATTGTCATCGACTTCGCAGGAGAGAAGCTAAGCCTATTACGTCCGCCCCACTCCGCGATAGCTTCCAACGCCGAACCCGCTTTTCGCTCAATCTGTGCCCTGGATGAAGCCTCAATAACAACAGTCACATCATCAGCGTATGCAATTAAGGTCACCCCCTCCGGGAAGGGCAGTAACAGTATGTCGTTGAGGAGGAGATTCCATAGTGTGGGACCCAACACCGATCCCTGTGGACATCCCATGGTGCTTCGCTTGCTAGCCCTCTGATCACCCGCAACCAAGGTGACTGTGCGGTCTGTGAAATAGCTGACCAGCAAGCGATAGATATTCGGAGCAATACTCCACTGTTTGGCCTTTAGGAGGATCATCGGCCACCACGCATTATCAAATGCACCCGAGATGTCCAGAAAGATCAGCTGGACATATTTTTCAGCACTGTTGTCTATTATCTCGTTCAAACGGAGCAGGGCAGTGGAGGTCGAGCGACCACGGCAAAAACCGTGCTGGCCCTCCGCCACCCCCCGCGTCAAACAAGGAGAGCAGGACAAAAGGACTCTCTCTAGAACAGAAGTAGATAGGGACAGTGGGAATCTCGTTAATCCATTCATGCGCGTCACTAATTAGATGACGAGGCATTTGGCTACCTTAAGAGAGTCATAGTTACTCCCGCCGTTTACCCGCGCTTGCTTGAATTTCTTCACGTTGACATTCAGAGCACTGGGCAGAAATCACATTGCGTCAACACCCGCGAGGGCCATCGCAATGCTTTGTTTTAATTAGACAGTCGGATTCCCCTTGTCCGTGCCAGTTCTGAGCTGACCGTTGAACGGCGGTCGTACAGAACCGCGCCGATATTGCACGAAGCGCAACCGACACGGCCTTACGGCTAGGAAGATCCGCGGAAGGCCGGAACGCGGGTCCAGATTCCGCCCTCACGCCCCGAGAGACGCAAGAGCATCGACCAGGCCCGGCACCGGCCGCATCCGCTTCCCGTCCAAACCCGACACGCCCCGGTCCTCAGAGCCAATCCTTATTCCGAAGTTACGGATCCAATTTGCCGACTTCCCTTACCTACATTATTCTATCGACTAGAGGCTCTTCACCTTGGAGACCTGCTGCGGATATGGGTACGAACCGGCGCGACATCTCCACGTACATCCCTCACCTGAATTTTCAAGGTCCGCAGAGAGTATCCGGACACCGCCGCAAATGCGGTGCTCTTCGCGTTCCGAACCATATCTCCCTTCTATAGGATTCCATGGAACTCGAACGCTCAGGCAGAAAAGAAAACTCTTCCCGGACCTCTCGGCGGCGTCTTCAGGCCACTTTGGGTTACCCCGTCGAACACTCGCTTTGAAACGAGGGAACGATTATTGAAACGGTTCCGCTGCCGGGTTCCGGAATAGGAACCGGATTCCCTTTCGCTCAAAGGGCGTTATTTATCACACACAAAATGTTATAAACACGCCACATCGACATAAGATCTCTCCTTGAGCTTAGGATCGACTGACTCGCGAGCAACTACTGTTCACGCGAAACCCTTCTCCACGTCAGTCCTCCAGGGCCTCGCTGGAGTATTTGCTACTACCACCAAGATCTGCACCGACGGAGGCTCCAAGCGGGCTCACGCCCAGACCCTTCTGCGCTCTCCGCCGCGCACGTCCTACTCGTTACGGCTTAATGACGTATGGATAACGTCGCACATGCCCGTAACGGTAGTGTATAGGCAAAACGCTTCAGCGCCATCCATTTTCAGGGCTGGTTGCTTCGGCAGGTGAGTCGTTGCACACTCCTTAGCGGATTCCGACTTCCATGGCCACCGTCCTGCTGTCATGAGCGACCAACGCCTTTCATGGTGTCCCATGAGCGTTTTTTAGGCGCCTTAACACTACGTTTGGTTCATCCCACAGCGCCAGTTCTGCTTACCAAAATTGGCCCACTTGGCACCGTCATCAGATCTCCGGCTTCATCATTCGAGTAAGCCGGAGTTCTCACCCATTTAAAGTTTGAGAATAGGTTGAGAGCGTTTCGCTCCCAATGCCTCTAATCATTCGCTTTACCGGATGAGACTGTTCAATTCGACGCCAGCTATCCTGAGGGAAACTTCGGACGGAACCAGCTACTAGATGGTTCGATTAGTCTTTCGCCCCTATACCCAGTTCCGACGATCGATTTGCACGTCAGAATCGCTACGGTCCTCCATCAGGGTTTCCCCTGACTTCGACCTGACCAGGCATAGTTCACCATCTTTCGGGTCCCAACATTTGTGCTCAGAGCGCGCCTACATTCACAGATTGGAAACGAGACGCCTCGGGAGTGCGGGAGATCGACCTAGACCGACGCTCCATCCTCCCTGAGCTCGCGACAAGCACAAGCCTTCACTTTCGTTACGCCTTTCAGTTTATTAATCTCAATGACTCGCACACATGCTAGACTCCTTGGTCCGTGTTTCAAGACGGGTCCTGCGAGTGCCCGAAACTGAATCATCGCAGACTGAGACGCGCACAGTCCGAGACTGCACGGCAGCGACAACAGGGGCGCAGCACCAACGTCCGCACATAGGCAGGACTTCGACAACTACGTGACCTTGCGTCGGGCCGGACGCGCGTAAACGCGTGCGCGGTTCAATAGTCATACCGTCCGCGTGCCGGTCGGCCACCGTTCGGTCCAATCAACACCGAAGTGACAACGGGACTCCCGAACGGCGCTTAGACCGACATCGAACGGGTCGCGATGTATTACTAAGAGAGAAGTGCACGCCGTCCACGGACGCGACGAACGCACGACGTGCCGCCCAACCGAGGCCGGTGACATCGAACGCGCGCTCGTACGCCGCGGAATGACGATGAATCTCTCCGTTCGTTCATTCGAGTTTCGCAGGTTTACCCCTGAACGGTTTCACGTACTCTTGAACTCTCTCTTCAAAGTTCTTTTCAACTTTCCCTCACGGTACTTGTTCGCTATCGGTCTCGCGGTAATATTTAGCCTTAGATGGAGTTTACCACCCACTTAGGGCTGCACTCTCAAGCAACCCGACTCTGAGGAGAGTCCCTCTCGCCGCCGCCCTCCGTCGCTACGGGCCTGGCACCCTCTACGGGAAAACGGCCCCGTTCAAGACGAACTTGGACAGGAGATGCGACGACGAGAAAGCGGAACCTCCCGAACACCACATCTCCCGCGGCCGTGACAACCGCGGGATTCAGTGCTGGGCTCTTTCCTGTTCGCTCGCCGCTACTAAGGAAATCCTAGTTAGTTTCTTTTCCTCCGCTTACTAATATGCTTAAATTCGGCGGGTGATCCTCCCTGATCTGAGGCCAACGATAAAAATTGAGGCAGACACGATATCCGTCAGCGCTACGACGCAACCACTACGACACATATCGAAGCGGCGGCGTCGATACGCTCTTCGGACGTCGAGTCCGCCTACTTGTATATAATTGCATCGTACACTCTCTTAGTCGCAGGTAAGAGCTCTCCAAGATAGAAAGACAATAATATAAAATTATCATCACCACCACCACGAAGAGTCACCTGAAGAGGCGTTCGACACATTAATAAAAATCGTATGCATCACGGTTAAGTGTCGCAAACAATTTTTATATTTTTATTTTTAAACGGACCATATATAGAAACGTAGAACGTTCTCAACGGAACCGTCATGTGCGCCTCCTTGCGTTAGCGCAGTGTGGTTATTGTTTTTATGCAGCCGGCCCTCAGACAGGAGTGGTCCTGGATGTGTCTCCACGGACCGCAATGTGCGTTCGAAATGTCGATGTTCAAATGTGTCCTGCAGTTCACACTATGACGCGCAGTTAACTGCGTTCTTCATCGACCCGCGAGCCAAGTGATCCACCGTCCAGGGTAATGGTTTTATGAATCATAATTTATATGTATGTTTAAAAAATATAAAAAACGTTTTTGTATCTTAGAAAAATGCACGACGAAATGAAAATAATCGCGCACACGCGAAGAAAGGAAAACAATATCAACCAGTAAAACTGGGATACGGTTCTCTCTCTCTCGTTGCACGCGCGATTACTATAAAATTTCGTGTGTATGCACATCTTTTCTAAACCGCATAGTTTATTGTGTTTACGTACGCGCAGCGTTCGACTCGGGGCGCGGATTTTTACCCTTCTGCATCGAACAGTCTGCGCGACGCCGAAACATCAGCGCGTCGTCGTCGTCGTCGAGACAGCGGCGGCAACGCAAATCAGTAACGGATATTTTGTGTCTGGATTATTTTCGTTATACGCACTGTCGCAGCATACAATAAATATGCAACGGCGTCGTAATACGTTAATGATCCTTCCGCAGGTTCCCCTACGGAAACCTTGTTACGACTTTTACTTCCTCTAAATGATCAAGTTTGGTCAACTTCCCAGCAACGCCGACGGCCGTGAAGCCACCGCGTGTCGGTCCGAAGACCTCACTAAATCATTCAATCGGTAGTAGCGACGGGCGGTGTGTACAAAGGGCAGGGACGTAATCAACGCGAGCTTATGACTCGCGCTTACTAGGAATTCCTCGTTTATGGGGGATAATTGCAAACCCCAATCCCCAGCACGAAGGAGTTTCAGCGGGTTGCCCGGGCCTCTAGGCCAGGGAGAACATGCTGATTCCTTCAGTGTAGCGCGCGTGCGGCCCAGGACATCTAAGGGCATCACAGACCTGTTATTGCTCAATCTCGTGCGGCTCGAAGCCGCCGGTCCCTCTAAGAAGAATTTTAATACGTCGCCAGTGAGTTGCGCATCCGAAGACACACACACCTAAATGACGACGCCTATTTAGCAGGCTAGAGTCTCGTTCGTTACCGGAATTAACCAGACAAATCGCTCCACCAACTAAGAACGGCCATGCACCACCACCCACCGAATCAAGAAAGAGCTGTTAATCTGTCAATCCTTCCGGTGTCCGGGCCTGGTGAGATTTCCCGTGTTGAGTCAAATTAAGCCGCAGGCTCCACTCCTGGTGGTGCCCTTCCGTCAATTCCTTTAAGTTTCAGCTTTGCAACCATACTCCCCCCGGAGTCCAAAATCTTTGGTTTCCCGGAAGCTGCCCGCCGAGCCATTGTAGTAACGTCGGCGGATCGCTAGATGACATATTTACGGTTAGAACTAGGGCGGTATCTAATCGCCTTCGAACCTCTAACTTTCGTTCTTGATTGATGAAAACACCTTTGGCAAATGCTTTCGCTGATGTTCGTCTTGCGACGATCCAAGAATTTCACCTCTAACGTCGCAATACGAATGCCCCCAGTTATCCCTATTAATCATTACCTCGGAGTTCTGAAAACCAACAAAATAGAACCGAGATCATATTCTATTATTCCATGCACGAAATATTCAAGCAGCATTTTGAGCCCGCTTTGAGCACTCTAATTTGTTCAAAGTAAAATTGTCGGCCCATCTCGACACTCACTGAAGAGCACCGCGATAGGATTTTGATATTGAACCGGCGTTTTACCGCCGGCTCACCGACGATATGCTCCGCAAACGTGTCAGTATCACCGCGGATGCGGTGCACCGACAGCGCGGCGCACAAATGCAACTACGAGCTTTTTAACCGCAACAATTTTAGTATACGCTATTGGAGCTGGAATTACCGCGGCTGCTGGCACCAGACTTGCCCTCCAATTGTTCCTCGTTAAAATATTTAAAGTGTACTCATTCCGATTACGAGGCCTCGTAAGAGTCCCGTATCGTTATTTTTCGTCACTACCTCCCCGTGCCGGGAGTGGGTAATTTGCGCGCCTGCTGCCTTCCTTGGATGTGGTAGCCGTTTCTCAGGCTCCCTCTCCGGAATCGAACCCTGATTCCCCGTTACCCGTGACAACCATGGTAGTCGCAGAAACTACCATCGAAAGTTGATAAGGCAGACATTTGAAAGATGCGTCGCCGGTACTGGACCATGCGATCTGCAAAAGTTATCCAGATTCATCAAAATTAACGACTTCGGACGCGAGGCCCTCCGTCGATTGGTTTTGATCTAATAAAAGCACTCATCCCATCACTGGTCAGAGTTCTGATTGCATGTATTAGCTCTAGAATTACCACAGTTATCCAAGTAACTGAGTAAGATCTAAGGAACCAAAACTGATATATTGAGCCATTCGCGGTATCGCCTTAATACGGCTTGCACTGAGACATGCATGGCTTAATCTTTGAGACAAGCATATAACTACTGGCAGGATCAACCAGGGAGCTATCGTCGTCTAATCTCTAATACGCCGCCGAGAGCGAGCGCAACGAGAGGAGAGACTAATATCACTCCGACGAGCACGATTTGTAAACGCGTTCGCGGTATTACCCTTGAACGCGCCGTGCCGTTTCATTATGAAATTTTGCGTACAAAACACTATCGAATCGAATCAACGATAAGATCGTGAAATATACACAAGCGCAATTGTTAAATCGCGCCCAGTTTGAACGTTACAAGCGAGTTGTTTATAATTCACTTTATAAATGATCGTTTAACATCATTATTCTCGTGAAACAAAGACGATTTCGCCCGGTGTTAGAGAGAATACCACAATATGACAAACCGCCGCTAACCATGTAGCCGGCGAGCATAAAACATTTTGCTAGAGCATTGAAAACGTAAACGATACAATCGTCAGTACGCTCGACGCCCAGCGATTTAAACGACTTTTTGAATTTAGCTTTGCGTGATGTACGTCCGAAGCCGCAGAAGCCCGGAGACATCGCTAAATAAGTCGACATTGTTACAATAAACACCGCACATCATGCTAGACGACAAAAAAATGTTAAGTTACGAAAACGGAACACATCTCGTCGTCGTCAATAACACAACGCGCAGAGTTTGAGAGAGAACAGCGCAGACGCGAAACAACACACCATTACGTCGCACCGTAGTAGGCAAACGCATTACGCGCGCCCACCAGGCCGCCGTCTCAGAGTATCGACTCGTCCGCCACCGCTACATGTATACGGACGATACGCATCGACGGTACGCGCTTATCGTACACGGCCGGCGGTAAATTTATATCAGTCACAATATTATTATTTTTTTGTTACTATTTATTATGGGGAAACTTCTTCAGTTCACCTTTAAGGGGATATAAATTATTATTATTATTTGAATTTATTATTGACTTTTTTTTTTTTTTTTTAATTTTTTTCTTAGCATATAAAAAAAAAAAAAAAAAAAAGTTTCTTTAAATATCTTTAAAAATATATTATTATTGTATCGATTAAATAAATAAAAAAATAAAAAATGTGACTAAAAACGTTCTTGTATTGAAATTTCTTTTTATACGTTCTTGTATTGAAATTTAACTTTATACGTTCTTGTATTGAAATTTAACTTTATACGTTCTTGTATTGAAATTTAACTTTATACGTTCTTGTATTGAAATTCAACTCTATACGTTCTTGTATTGAAATTGCAAGGCCCGACGGCGTATAATTTTTTTTTTTTTCTTTTCACTAAGCTAATACCAAAACAACAAACGAAAATACGTTCAATTTCCAAACACAGACACAACCAAACTAGACCTAACCTAGCCCAAACCTAAACCTAACCTAACCTAACCTAACTTAACCTAACCTAACCTAACCTAACCTAACCTAAACCAAACCTAACCTAACCTAACCTAACCTAACCTAACCTAACCTAACCTAAACCAAACCTAACCTAAACCTAACCTAACCTAACCCAAACCAGGATAATGATGATATGATATGATGGTTTGGGTTAGGTTAGGTTAAGTTAGGTTTTTTTTTTTTTTTTTTTATAATTAAAGTTCAATCCTGCAGACTCTGTGGTCCGCACTTTTTTATGTTTAGTTTTATTATATTTTTATCATCAATCACTCATTTTTTTCGCTCCGCGTAGCGGTCTAGCGGTGGTATTGCTAGACTGACAGTGAAGGTACAATTATTAGTCATCACTTACATACTAAATTAAAATTAAAAGAATACAATACACACAAAAATAAGTTTTTTTTTTTTTTTTTTTTTTTATGACTTATTATAGGTTTTTGTAATGTTAGTTTTTTTTTTTTTTTCTTGTTCTTTTGGTTTTTTTTTTCCTTTTTGTCTTATTATAGGTGTTTTTATGTTAGTTTTTTTTTTTTTTTTTTTGTTTTTTTTTTTTATATATATATTATTATTATTTACATTTCTAGGTATTATTCTTATTTCTAGGGTGTTCTGTTTTTCTTTTAAGTAAAGTTTTATCACTATTAAATTATTATTAATGCATGCTTTTATATACAATACAGTAAATAGTCTCTTTCTGCAGACATCACTATGTCCGCCCCTTTTTTTTTTCAGATGTTTTGTTTGGGTGAGGTTAAGTTAGGTTAGGTTAGGTTAGGTTAGGTTAGGTTAGGTTAGGTTGTTTCATATCCTATTGCATATAATAAATACACAGCAGGACAAGGACCCTGAAAAATTATTATCGGGGGTGCAATGGTCTTAATAGGAAAAAAATTTTACCCGACTGCTTTAGAAGGAGGGTGATGTTTTTCGAGTGTATGTGTATGTATACAAATATACATAATTGACACAAAAAAAACATACAGAACAAGACAATCGAAATAATGAAGGTGAAGGAACAGGCGACCTTATTGATAGGGTAGCAATCTCTTCCAGGCAACTTTAGGCCCAATATGTTCCATCATAGTCTGAATTATGCCTCCGACTGCTATTGTGAACACTATCAACTACGATCATTCAAAACAAAACAAAAACACCTTGTTTGCAGCTTTTCAGTTCGTTTATTAATTAAGTTTGAAAATATTAATTATACACGCAGTCCGGTTTTTTGTTTTTATTAATTAAAATTATATCTGTGAAATTGTAGGGAAAAATGCAAAATATTTTTAAAAACTTCTTCTGCACTGCCACTGGTCGGGGTTGTACGGCGGGTGTAACTATGACTCTCTTAAGGTAGCCAAATGCCTCGTCATCTAATTAGTGACGGACATGAATGGATTAACGAGATTCCCACTGTCCGTATTTTTTTTTTCTTGCGCCACTTTTTTGTATTGAAATTCCACTTTGTACGTGCTGCACTGCCCAGTGCGGGTGTACGGCGGGTGTAACTATGACTCTCTTAAGGTAGCCAAATGCCTCGTCATCTAATTAGTGACGGACATGAATGGATTAACGAGATTCCCACTGTTCGAATTTTTTCTTCTTTTGCGTCACTTTTTTCTTTTGAAATTCTACTTTATACGTTCTTGTATTGAATTCAAAAGAAAAATTTTCACATTACACGTTCTTGTATTGAATTCGACATACGTAAGAAAGATTTTCATATTACACGTTCTTGTATTGAAATTAGCTTCATACGTTCTTGTATTGAATTCGACACGCGTAAGAAAGATTTCCATATAAATTTTAATTTTCATATTTTACGTTCTTGTATTGAAATTAGCTTTATACGTTCTTGTATTGAATTCGACACGCGTAAGAAAGATTTCCATATAAGTTTTAAATTTTCATATTATACGTTCTTGTATTGAATTCGACACGCGTAAGAAAGATTTCCATATAAGTTTTAAATTTTCATATTACACGTTCTTGTATTGAAATATCACTTTATACGTTCTTGTATTGAAATTAGCTTTATACGTTCTTGCATTGAATTCGACACACGTAAGAAAGATTTTCATATTACACGTTCTTGTATTGAAATTAGCTT
>OX579672.1:1969886-2304891 GCA_951230895.1 Carpatolechia fugitivella
CGAAAGGTGACCGATTTCCGGTCTTCCTCTAATTTATTTTCCCCTTTTTATTATTAATTAATTTATTTTATATTAATATTAATTTTATATTAATTTATTTTTTCCAAATTAGATTAAATGATGGATCCTACATTTGAAGCTCCCATTACTGGGACGCCGCAATCGCGCACGTCCAATCCCTTTCTGACCCCTTACCCGCGTGTTTTAAATCCCGGTGCGGAACACTTTGAAGCCGCGTCTTCTCCCCACGCATCCCACCAAGCCTCGGATTCTTTCCCTTCCGTCCATAACCCCAGCACACCTGCTCGCGCGTGGTCTTACCCGCCAGGCAAGACGGAGTCTCTCTCTAAATGGAACATCACGTTCTCAGGGGATACCTGTGTTCGGGAATTTTTCTCCCGCGTCCAAGAGGAGGGTGTCGCTCGTGGAGTCAGTCCTTCGTACGTAGTACTTCGGTTCCATGAATTACTTGATGGAAGCGCGCTTAAGCATTTTCGTGCGATACGTAGACCGAATCTCACTTTCCGTGATCTGAGAGGAGCCTTTTTGAGGACCTTTGATGTCGCCGACTACGACTTCAAGGTTGAACGCCAGCTCAGGGCTCTTAAGCAGAGGTGCGATCAATCGGTCGTTGATTACGTTATCCAGTTACGTGATTTGAACGCAAAACTCCGTTCCCCAATCAACGAGGAGGATTTTCTTACGATTGTTAAGTACGGTTTGCACGTTCGTTACCACCCATGCCTTGCTACCAACATCATCAAGGACGTGGACTCGCTTCTTGAGGTTGCTAAAAACTTCGAAACCTACCAGGAATCTGTAGCGGCTCCGATCTGTGTGGCTCCTGTGAACGTAGCTCCCCCTAACGCTACCACCCCGCCGGTTTGTTTTAAGTGTAATCTTTCAGGCCACGACTATAGAGGTTGTCCTAACGTCCCCGGCTTAATTTGCTTCAAGTGTAAACTTGAGGGTTATATGACGCGTGATTGTCCACGCTGTAACCCTGGTCGCTCCCAAAAAGAACTAAACTGTAGGGTCGGCAAAGATACCCCAGCTGTGTCGCCCCTTGTTCTTGATAAATCCACTGACAACCGTCTGTTCATTGAAATTTTTGTTGCTGGAACAACTGTCAAGGCGTTACTTGATTCCGGTGCTCAGACGTCTCTTATCGACTCAGCGTTATTGAAGAGGTTGGGCCTTGATTATTGCCGATCGATCCGGCCTCCTGTGGTTTCTGCAGACAATTCTCCCATTCGGATACTAGGCGGAGTTGATGTCCCGATTTTATTTGATGGGAAATCTGTTGCTCATCCATGTCTTGTTGGTACTGGTCTCCCAACTCAATTTATTCTTGGTATCGAGTTTTGGAACGCTTTCGGGTTAACTTCAATTATTAGCCGGAGGTTTAAAGGTAAGCGGTCCGGGAAGCTCTTCCTTCCTGGTTCTGGTGTGGGCCACAAACCATCTTCTAGGAATCTAGCCGAGGTCAGGTATATCCACCCTCGTGCTGTTCTCACAGATGACCAGGAACGTCGTCTCCAATCCGCTATTACGGAATTTGAGGAGATCTCTTCAGACAAGATTGGTCTTGGCTGTACATCTTGGCTTTCCCACAAGATTGAGACTGTTGGACCCCCTATCAGACAACGATATTACCCGCTCTCCCCGGTAAAGCTCAAGGTTTTAAACGAGGAGATCGATAAGATGCTCGAGATGGGTGTCATTCGTCCGTCACGTTCGAGCTGGGCATCACCAGTAGTTATGATCACCAAGCCCGATGGCAGTATTAGATTTTGTGTAGACAGCCGAAAGCTCAATAGCGTGACTATACGTGATTCCTATCCCCTCCCTCGTATTCAGGATATCTTAGACAATCTACGCGGCGCGAAGTTTATGACCTCTTTAGATTTCCGTAGCGCTTTCTGGCAGATTCCTTTAGCCGACAAGGCTTCCTGTGAGAAGACTGCATTCATCGTTCCTCAACGTGGTTTATTCGAATTCGTCCGTATGCCTTTTGGTTTGACTAACGCGGCTTCCGAAATGCAGCGGCTTACGGATAGGATTGTCAACTTTGAATTCACGGCCGAGTCTGACGACTTCGTTTTCGGGTACGTTGATGACCTTATTTTAGTGTCACGTGATTTCGATAGCCATATCAAGCTCATCGCCAAGGTTCGTGATCGCCTCAGGGAGGCAGGCTTATCTGTCAACCTGAAGAAGTGCGAGTTTTGCAAGTCCGAGTTAAAGTACCTCGGTTATATCGTAAATGAGAAAGGGCTACAGACCGACCCTAAGAAATTAGATGCCATTAGTAATTATCCAGCTCCTACTACCGCTAAATCTTTGAGAGCTTTTCTTGGTATGTGCTCCTACTACCGAAGATTTGTTGACAATTTTTCCTCAATCATCGCACCCTTAACTGCCCTCATCGGAAAGAGGAAAGGAAGAGATCCTATTGATTGGAATGACGATGCAAACCACGCTTTTGAACAACTTAAGAAGGTCCTCATAGATTCTCCTGTCATGGCTTGTCCCGACTTCTCCAAACCATTTAGCCTACATTGCGACGCAAGTCAGGTTGGTCTTGGTTCCGTTCTCGTTCAAGAGTTTGACGGTGAAGAACATCCAGTTGCGTATTTTTCCCGTCTTTTCTCCCGTGCCGAACGGAACTACAGTACCACTGAACGCGAACTTCTTGCTGTTCTCGATTCTGTTAAGCATTTTCGCGGCTACCTTGATGGCGTCAAATTTAAAATCGTAACCGACCACATCGCTTTAAAGTGGCTACTAACTCTCGATAATCCTACCGGGCGTTTAGCGCGCTGGTCGACTATTCTTTCCCAGTACGATTTTGAAATTGAACATCGTAAGGGGGCCCAGAATGTCGTGCCTGATGCTTTGTCGCGACCTCCTCAGGTAGCGTTGGTTTCTTTCGAACGCGGACTGATTCCTACCGGCGATCCGTGGTATGAGAAAGTTTTCCAGGGAGTTACCAATACTCCACACTTGTTTCCCTCCTTCGTTTTGCACGAAGGTATGTTGTACCGATCTGTTCCTGTTGACAACCCTTTGTCCGACAATCCCTGGCGCTTAGTTTTACCCGCCTCTAAAACTCGGGAGGCTATTAACGAGATCCACCATTCTTTTCCCAATGTCCATCCTGGGGTGCTAAAAACATACCTTAAGGCTCGAGAGATTTATTATTGGCCCAATATGTATCGGGATATTACTTCTTGCCTTTCGCAATGTCTTGTTTGTAAGGCCTTCAAGATTTCTAACGCACGTCCACGTGGTCAGCAGCTCTACCCAAGGTCTGTCACGTCACCTATGGATTTACTCTCGCTAGATCTCGTTGGTCCACTCCCTGTTGCCTATTATGGCTATCGTTATATTTTCTCGATGGTCGACGTTTTTTCAAAATTTGTTTGGTTAGTTCCCTTGAAAACCGCTGACGCCAGATCTATCTGCTCAGCGGTAGAGTCCGAAGTGATTATGAGGTATGGTTCCCCTCTTGGCGTTTTGTGTGACAACGCGACGGTTTTTCGCAGTTCACAGTTCGCAGATTTTCTCAGGTCGTATGATATTCCTTCACCATGTTTCACACCCTATTATTCACCCCAAGCTAACGTGGTAGAACGTTATAACCAGACCGTCATTACTACCCTTAGTATTCTTGTGGGGAACGACAAGCGAAGCTGGGCCAAACACTTACCCAAAGTTGCCTTATACTTGAATTCGTGTGTTAATCTGGCCACCACTTACACCCCAAATTTCCTTATGTATGGAAGAGAAGTGGACGCCGGGCGTCGTCCACGAGTAGCCGAAACTGTGAGCCCGGAGTTGGCTGACAGTCGAGGTAATCGTGCGACGAGTCTCAGGTCCCTCCAAGACATTTATGCTAAGGTGGCAGACGCTTTGACACTCGCTTTTCAACGTAACGCAGGTTATTATAATCAATCGCGGAATCCTATCAGATTCGAACCTGGGCAACGTGTTTGGCGCAGAAATTTTCAAAGAGGCACTCAGGACATTGACCGTGGTGGTAAGTTTGCCCCACGGTTTATCCCCTGTAGAGTCATACGCCGTGTTTCTCCGCAAGTATACTTATTGGCGGATTGTGATTCCCCGCACGAGGGTTCATATCATGTAAAGGATATTTTGAAATAGACCCTCTTTTCCATGTTCCCCTGGAACATTATTTTTCTAAATTCTAAAAGCCTTCAGGCAAACGTGTACCAACTTTTCTTCTCATCATTTGGCTTAGATTCACGTTTTGGCATCCTTTTTTCTTTTGAATGTCACTAAGTTTAATACTTCATACGCCTTTTTGTGGTTTTGGTGTGTGTGTGTATGTCTGGCCAGATTGACCTATCTTAGTGTTAGTTTGTAGGTATAGGTTAGGTATAGGTTATATCTTAGTGTTAGTTTGTAGATATTTAGGTTATTCGGAATTGACGCAACCAACATGTGGTCAGGTTATCGAGCTGCCATAGGCCTCAGACCTGGCCCATGTTGCGTCATTCCGCTGGGATTGAGCCGGGGCAAAATTTTTGTCCCGAAGCGCGTTTTTTTGTCGCGGTAGGACGGTGACCGCTGCTTTGCGCAGTCCGCCTATTATGGCCATCGTCGGAACTTTTTTTAATTTTTTGTCAGGGTCGAGTTCGAACCCCGACCTCGTCTTTGACGGCGTTGGTTGCCTACCAACTGCGCCGTCGAGCCCTTTTTCCGAGCCGATCCGAGTGTTTCCGATGTTCGTCGGCGTCTGACGTGTTTCGGGATGAACACGATGACGTGGGCGAGCGTCGGCCCTCGTTTGATAGCTCTTTGTTTACAAGTCGTCTGTCAGTTTTCGCGCACGGTCGATTTGAAGTTTTTCTTCTCTTGCCGCCGATTACGGGCATAACTGACAGTTTCGACTTGTAAACTCTTTACCAGTAGTTCAAAAACTACTTGTTGATATTTTGTATAGTTTTTAGTTTTAGCATTTAGGTGTGTAGATAATATCGTTTGTAGGCGCGTTTATGTTTTAAAACTTAGTGACATTCCAACATTCCGATATTCCAACATTTCCTAATTTCCAAATTTCCCTTTCTATCCTTTACGTATCATACTCTTTTCTCCTGGCTCGGGGATACCACTTCATCGGTGTTTCCTTCGGTTGTCTCCACCTTTTTCTGTTGTGGTTGACAACTTTCCTTTTTCTTTCTCCAAGCCATTTCCGTCCTCCTTTTTTTCTTCTGGTGGATTGACTTGGCTTCTTTTGGGACACCGGTGGTTTCTTATCCTGGGGCCAGTGAGTCGTTTATGAGCCGCTCGTTCTGGGAACATGACGTGTTCGTTGGTTTATAGTGATGGGGTAGAGTGTCGATAAATTTTTATCGATATTTTTTTCCTTTCATAGTTGACTTGGAACAATTCGGCTTTTGTTCTAGGGTGGTCAACTTCCTTCGAGGGTTGCCATCTCGAAGATTTTTTTCCTTTTCGAGTTGGCGGATTTTTTTTTCTGGTGAAGGGATGTCTGCAGCATTACTGCAGGGTTTTTTAATAACCTTTTTGGTATGGCTCTTTTTTCTTTTGGCCGGTTTTTATGTCACATTTTCAAATTTAAAATTTTCTTGGTTTGACCTTTTTCTAAATTGTTGATTGTTTTTTCTCAGTTGTCGTCTGTCAGGAGAGAGAAACGTTTTATCCCTTGAACGTGCTTGAATTTTTTCTAAATAAATATCTGGGGATACGGTATCTCTTGCTAATGCGGTGAATATTAAGTCGGAGTACTAATAAATCTGATATCGCTGATAATAAATATCGCGGATTCCTACTTTGGACCTGCCGGGTAAGTCTTGTGCTGTCTTCCTCCTGGTTTTTATCGACGTACTTTTTTCTTTCCCTGACTTGGTCGGATGGCTACTATTTCCTTGTACATCTTTACAGTGTATTTCCGGTCTCTGCGGCACCCACACGAGGGTCCCTCCGAGCCTTTCTCGTCCTCTCGCCGTGGTTCCGGACCCCTGAGGCCACCGGGCGTTGGACGTGCCAGGACCCCTGCGTTGTGCGCGCCCGCGCCCGTGCCAGCTGAGTGCCGCAGACCCGCGCTCCGGCTTCCCCCCTGGGATACTGCCCAACCTTTTTTAGCCTGTTTTTTTATATCAGTGTATTTTTGTATGCGGATTTTGCCAAATTTAAATTCTATTTTCCAAATTCTAAAAAGGCCCTTTAGGTTTCTCTGGCCCTCCTTTTTTGGTTCCCGTTTGGCTATACTCTCTCGGGGTACTCCGCGGTTTTGGTACACCTTCCTGCATCGATACACCACAACACAACACTACTCCAGTGACACGATATCGACGGAGTCCCCTCAGGACTCGACTCTCGGCTCATGCTTGGCAATTTCTAGGCCTTTTTAAATTGATATTATACCTTTCGGACAAATTTAACTAACTCTTTCTTTGTACACCTAAATTTAACGTTTCGCCTGTGGTCGTCGACCACAGGTTAGCTAGCTTTCCTTTTTTTAACGCTACAGTACGTATTAGTTTATGCCTTGTTTTGATGGCGGCGTTATTCGAGCGGCGTTCGTGTAAGTATTTAATCTACCACATATTTGATCTAAGGTTGTACCTATCTAATACTTTAAACTAGCTATTCTGTGAGCTGTAGACCTCGAGAGTTATTTTTTTTTAAATGACTAATTATGATTTTTTAACCCTATTAACTCCATAATTTTTTTAAAATTCTAAAAAATTACTCGACAAGAAATTCATATAATGAGAATCTCGGAAACGGTTGTAAAGATTTCGAAGAAATTTCGTATATATGTATAGGAAGTTTTGGGGGCGATAAATCAAGCTATCTAGAATGTGTGTGTGTGTGTGTGTGTGTGTGTGTGTGTGTGTGTGTGTGAGAGATTGTACGGATTGTGCTATAACGTTACTCTTTTCATCACATTGGCACTGATTCATTCGCTTAGTTTGAAAAGAGTTATTTTGTTGTTAGATGGTTTTTTACATATTTCAATCTTTGTTGAATAAATACGTTAACCGCATAAAAAAAACAAAAACAACAAACGAGATATTCTTGACAATCCAAAATGTGTATGAAAAAGAAAAAAAAAACGAATATTACCTCCTCCCTTCCCTTTCGGAATCCCCGATTTTACATCTGAAAACATAATGTAAAGATAAACCTGTCAACATAATATAATTAACACGTAATTTATTCTAATCGAAAAAAAAAAATGTTTTGATCTTTAGAGTGCCAAAAAATATAAATCTACTGACGGAAGTTAATTGTAAAAGGTGTACCTACTTAGTTAAAACTTTACTTACGTCATAAAACAATCCATTTATTGACCGAGCGAGCGAAACGTCTCTGTTTCAGCTTGGCCAAATTTGCTTTTGTATGTCCATCTGTCCATCTGTTTGTTTGTTTGTTTCACTCTACAGGTCGCGTTTCTCAACCGATTCTCGTTAAATTTTGTGAGTAGGTTAAAAAAATTAATCGATTTTTTTGTCGAGTCAGTTTTTGGAAATTTAAATAAGAGGACGGAATTATGGGGGTTGCCAGCTTACAAGGTCTACCGCTGAGGCTGTTTTCCTCTACAAGTCACATTTCTTAACCAATAAAATAAAATAAAGTTAAAAATTAAAATATAAAAATCAAGGGGTCGGGGATGTTTGTGGAGAAAAAATAAAAATAAATATGAAAAATATACAGACTCGCGAGGTCTACAGCTCACAGAGCCACTAGTTTATAATATATTATACTATAATAATAATATGTGGGGTGGGGACATCTCACACTACAAGTATATAGGTACCTACCTACCTATATATTTTTTAAAGATCTTATTTATCTAATAAATGTATCCTATTTCATCTAATTATATCTTTTCTCTGACTGTGGAAAATAGTGTGGATGTGGTAAGGAATGGCAAAAGACTATCGACAATAGATGGCGCTGACCGTTATACGACGAAAAAAAAGTAGTGTCCTAACACTGTATATTATGGTAGAACCAATGATATAAGTAAAAAGGCGTAGATACGAGTAGGTTACTTACAAAGCAAACGGTGTTTTACCATGGCCACAGAATCAATATAGACGTGACATAAAACTTATAAAAGGACGGCATGTCTAAGCATACGTGCGAAAAAGAGACAAAGCGACGCGTGACTAAGTTCAGGTTGGCTAATAGGGAATATGCATAAAAAAATATTCGTGTTTTTCATAGTTCATTTTTCATTGACAGTCAATACAGAACAAAAACAAACTAGTTACAACATTATTAAACAAATATATCTGTCCCTCTTTTCATCATCAACGAAAACAAAATTTTCTATGGCGGATGGCGGATGTAGGTATGGCCCGCGTGACCAATGACGTCAATGGTTATGTCGGACCTCTCTGTCTAACCATCAACTATGAAGCCTTATAACTTTGTTTCTGAGCAAGATATTTGAAAAAATATTTTTTATGTGTTTATCTGGAATTTGAAATACTTATTTCGATTAATGAATAAAAAAAATGTCCATATTCTGCCAACTTTTGGTGTGCCACTTTTTGAGCGCGTATGACATATCTACGCCTTATTACCTAGTAATATATCAATGGGTAGAACCAAGGACGTATAACATCCTTGGGTAGAATGATCACAATCAGGTCGTCTGCTAGTTGGGACTTTTGCAGGCGAGGTTATGATCGCTTGCCTGCTTCTTTCTCATCAACGATTCGAATGACACAAATATGTAGGTAGGTAAAATGACAAAATATGTGCGTATTGATACAAATATCCAATTATGAATACATATTTTTTTATTTTAATTGAATCTACTAACCGCCCTGGCCAATCACGTCAACAGGTTGGAACCCTCTAGCGCCCATTCCACCTTGATTCGGATATCCTCCGTAGCCGCCTTGCTTGGGCCCAAAGCCACCGGAACCTGGACCACCCGGTCCCCCTGGTCCGCTTCCTGGCCCACCTGGGCCATATCCTGGCCCACCCGGCCCTCCTGGGCCATACCCTGGACCGCCCGGCCCCCCTCGTCCACCCGGCCATCCTGGTCCACCTTGTCCATTTCCTGGCCCCCCCGGTCCCCCTCGTCCATAATCTGGTCCACCCGGCCCTCCTGGACCAAATCCTGGGCCACCTGGTCCCCCTGGTCCGAAACCTGGTCCACCCGGCCCCCCTGGACTAAATCCTGGACCGCCTGGTCCCCCTGGTCCGAAACCTGGTCCACCCGGCCCCCCTGGACCAAAGCCTGGCCCGCCCGGTCCCCCTCGTCCATAATCTGGTCCACCCGGCCCCCCTGGACCAAATCCTGGACCGCCTGGTCCCCCTGGTCCACCCGGCCCCCCTGGACCAAATCCTGAACCGCCCGGTCCCCCTGGTCCACCCGGCCCCCCTGGACCAAATCCTGAACCGCCTGGTCCCCCTGGTCCGAAACCTGGTCCACCCGGCCCCCCTGGACCAAAGCCTGGGCCGCCTGGTCCCCCTGGTCCGTAACCTGGTCCACCCGGTCCCCCTGGTCCGTATCCGTTCCCTCTGGCCCCACCTGGACCGCCATTTGGTCCATAGGCAATATGAGGATAATCTTGTGGTCCTGAAAATATGAAAATTCATAAAACCATTTCTTTTATGTAATAAAATAAAAGGAATCGAAATAGAAATAAAAGACGTCTACCTAACAGCCTCACCATCGTTTTTGACGGATTTAACCACGATTCTTTTAAATTAGTTTGGAAAATTGTTTGATTATTTCGGAAGGTATTTGAGTATCTATAGACTATCCGCCCGTCTAAGACCGATATCATCAAGACTCGGGGGCAACTCGGGCGAAATAAAACTCGGTTTTGTCCGAGTCTACTACAACCTAATTTTGTTGTAGTTTTTTCGAGCAGTATGGGTTAGGCGGCAAGTCGTACTCTAAAATATCAGGCTACCTACGCCTACGAGTTAACACTTTTCCATTAAAAAAAAAAAAAAAATTAAAAATAAATAAATAATAACAATAAAACTATTTATTATTATTTATTTTTATAGGATATTCATCTCGGTTTTTTGGGCCGGTAGTATTTAACAGTCAAGGGCCGAAGCCAAGTGAGTGTTAGTTAGTGCGATTTGTGGTACTATAGGAGCGTTGATATTTCGCTCCTTCGGTAAGACAAGGGCACAACTGTCATTTTTTCGAAAAACATATCATTTTATTTGGTGGAACAAAGACACCCATTAGATTTCTACAACATACGCCAGAGGGAGATAGTGGGCTTTGTCTTATTGGTGCATTTTCGGACCGTCTTGGCGCGACAAAATCTCATTGGTCAGTTGCGCTGCGCCCGTGAGTTAAGTAGGTTGTCTTCTGGAGCACCAAGGACATTAAGGTAAATATGCCTTTTATTTTTTATTGATTCTGGAAGAACAAAGTCACATTTACTACACTTATGCCTAAATCATGATTATACATTTGGAGGAACAAAGCCGTTTAAACAGTTGTGACTTTGTCTCTCCATTTTGCTTACAGTTTAGTGGAGATATAATTACAATTAGGACGTTGTCTCTCCAGTACGGTTAAAATTTTGTGGTCTTAAAAGCTTGTGTGATTTTGTTACTTCATTTGTTATCAGATATAATGACAATTAGGACTTCGTTATTCAAAATTATTAGAAACAAAAGGCTTGCTAGACGTGGAGCAAATGAAATTGGGACGTGTGTTTACAAATTTTTAGAAGAACTGTCATTTAGCCAACCTGACAAAGACGTGATCTTCTCTTCTTCGTCCTAGCGTTTTCCCGGCCTAGTCTGGGGTCCGCTTTCCTACTTAATGTTCTCCACTTTGCCCGGTCTTCGGCATCCTTAGGTGTGAGAATGTTCTCTTCCATATCCGCTTTCACGACGTCCAGCCAGCGCTTTTTAGGCCTACCACGTGATCTAGGGCCCTGGACAGTGAGGTCGAGGCATCTTTTTCCTACATAGTCTGACGGTCTGCGCCTTATATGACCATACCATCAGAGGCGACTTTCCTGAAGCTTATCCGCTACGTCACGGACTCCGAGACTGCCACGGATGTGTTCGTTACGAATTCGATCTAATCGCGTAACGCCACACATCCATCGCAACATCTTCATTTCCGTGACGTGTAGCTGCTGGACATGTCTTCCGAGGACAGGCCAGGTCTCGCTGCCGTATAGTAGAACTGGTCGGATGATGCTCTTGTACACAAGGCCCTTGAGCTTCACCGGTATCCTGGGGTCGCAGAGGACACCGGTTACTTCTCGCCATTTTGCCCAAGCAGCGCTTATTCGGGCTTGGACGTCGTGATCGATTTCACCAGACTCGTGCAGCACGGACCGAAGGTATTTGAATTTATTCGTTTTCACGACAAGTTCATCTCCTACCTTTATGGGGTCGGAGCCCGTGCTGCCACATACTACGTATTCGGTCTTCGCAACATTTAGTTTCAGACCGCCGTTCTCTAGCGCACCCTTCCATTGATTCACCTTATGCTCCAGTTTCTGTTTGTCCTCATCGGTCAGTGCAATGCACGGACCAAGTAGGAAGGTTCCTACTTGGTCCGTGGTGCAATGTCATCAGCGTACATCATAAGCCACGGAGATGGTTCGTGAACTCGTGCCGAAACTACGTCTAGCACTACGCTGAACAGAAACGGACTCAGGGCCGAGCCTTGGTGAACTCCAACTGTGATCGGGAATGGGTGAGTATCGCCAACGGCGGTCCTCACTATTGATTCCGAGTTGTGGTACATGTCTCGTATAATGTCAATATAGGTCTGTGGCACATTCTTCTCCTTCAAAGCACACCAGATAACTCGGCGCGGTACGCAGTCGAAAGCTTTCTGTAGATCAAGAAAAGCCATATGCCATAAAAGACAAAGACGTGATACTAAAAAAATAATGTAATAATAAGAATTGTTTTTTATAAATTCAAATCTTTGTCTTTTGAATTAAAATTCAAGATATTATGTTTTAAGATTTCCGTGATAAAAAAGATATTAATTCAAAAGACAAATATTTTAACAAAATTTTGTTTCTTGTTTATGAGTAAATTCTAAAGACTTGTATTAGCTATTTTTAGATGTATGCAACTTAAAATTCCTGAACAATATATTCTTAAAATAAAATGGAAATGAAGAAAAATTATAAGATAATAAAAAAGAATAATAACGACAGTTATTTATAAAATATTAATTACGAAGACAAAGATGTGAACCGTATTTTTGTGTCTAATTTGAGAGCAATTCTAAAGAGATTTGCTAATGTTTTTTTGTTACATGCAACTTAAAGTTCATAAACATACTTTAAATAATAAGAAAATAAAGAAAAAGTATCATAAAAAATGTTGTTTTTATTTGAAAATCATCCAAAAGGCACAAATGTAGTTGAAAAAAAAATATATAAAAAACAAATGAAACCATTTTAAATGTTGTGAAAGGCATCTCTTTATTCATAAATTTTTAGAGCTTATATGATCCAAAGAAGAACTATTTCTAAGCAATTCAAGCGAAGCAAGACCATATTGAATGCGAAAAAAATCTTAAAATGGCTCTCCTGTAAAATTACAAAATGTGCAGTTGTGACCTTGTCTTACCGAAGGTGCGATTTGACCACGGACTAAGTAGGAACTTCCTACTTGGTCCGTGTATTTGACTGATCTGTTTGTAAAGGGCCCCGGAGACGGTCAAACGGTTTGACTCAAACACGTAAAGTTTGGTTTGACTCAAACCATTTTGATCGTTTACAAAGGTGGTTTGAACGGTTTGTCAAACATTTACGTTTTTTTTTTTATTAGTTGATTGGCTTACTCTTGACCACAATCAGGTCCGCGAGGGACGAGATGTGGTCGATGATGGAACGAGTTTGCCCAGAAGGTTTGTGTTTGAAGCATGTTTGATGCAATTTCATATTTTTGTTGTGTGTGACGCGTCAGAAGTGTAATTACGACAGCGTACAGAATCAGACTGCGCAGAGCCGTTTGACAAACCGTTCAAACCGACCTCAAACGGTTTGATCAAACATGTAAGGTTTGAGTCAAACCGTTTGACCGTCTCCGGGGCCCTTAAGAATCAGCTTTATGAGATCACAAGAGCGTGTTCTTTCCAAATATCATGAAGAAAAGCACCAGAAATTTTGATGATATCGGTCTTAGACGGGCGGATAGTTTACTTTCATCTTGACGGCATAAGCTAGCAGCTTCCCCAAGATAAACAGGTTTTATAATTTTTTGTAGACAAATAGATAAATTATTTATTTGGCGACAATTGGAATTAAATTATTACTTACCAAAATAAAAAAGTACAATCATACTACATGTAAGATTTATAAAAGAAGACGTAAACGTGTGTGTGCAAAACCACAGTGACACACGCGTTTATAATTTTTTTTTTTTCAAATTATTCTTTTAAAGCACACATTAACCTGTCTTTTTTTATATGCCAATAATTAGTAATGTGGAAATGCATAGGTAGAATATTTTAACAAAGTTGGTTCATTAGGAGCCAAAATATTTTACCTCCTTAATGTGGCTACCAGCTTATGTTTCCAAGCAAAATAAATATACCAAAAAATACTAGTCGATTGGTTTGGACAAAAACAACTTTCTTCTTCTTCATCATCATGTGGGTCGTAAGGTCGACAACTGACCTCACAAACGCACAATACATTTTTGCTTGACAGTGTCCCCACCAGGTTTCGAATTCGGTTTTCGGGACATTCAAGCCAAGCACAATGAGGGATTTTCTGAGGGCTCTTAAAAAAATAAAAATAATAGTTCTAATTAAGACGATAGATGGCGCCAAGTCGAGCTATGCATTTCCGTTGCAAACTAGCCGTTATTGCATGGCTCGACTTACTGTCTTGGAAATCCTATCGCATCGACCGCGGCGAACGCGCCCTGCCTGACGACGAATTTCGTCGTCAGGGATCGAACGAATGCGAACGCCTCCGTAAAGGGCGTCACAGGCGCTGGAGATACAATATTATAGCACGAGGCAGCCAGCTCTCTCGTCGCCATTCATTTTGTGTGCAAAGCGGGGGTCAAGCAGAATGGCCGGTCACTGATTGATTTACCATTTTGTTTGACCCCCGCTTTCCCCCGTCTTCGTGCTATAATATTGTTACGGCTGGGTGTGGTGGACTGTACCAGAGAACTGTCCAGAAAACGCCAGACGTCAGTGATTCTTGACAACCGACCAGAAAGTTCGAGACACCTGTCATTTCCTTTCAAGAAGTATTTACTACTCGAAACAGCTGACTGTCGAAATTGGACAGAAGACTCTAGAATCTCTGTTCGAGAAAGGTCGCTACTCAAAGAGATTGAATAACGAAAAGAAGATCGAAATAGGAACATTCTCGAACTGTCATAAGGACCGCGACCGTCTAGACGGGGAGTTCAGTGTGAGTTCAGTGCAGTTTCAAGAGCCAAAGTAAACAAAAGTGCAAGTTGAAGTGCCAGTGAACAGAGTGCAGTGAAAGTGATAATTTCGGTGTTGTGCTACCCGTGCGCGTTCAAGCACAGTTTGTGACGTAGGCTTGTGTACCATATGTGTGAAATAAAGGACTTATTCCTCGTGAACAAATTTTTCAATCCCTGAACCCCGCTCGCTCGTAACAATATTGTATCTTAAGAGGGAAGAATGGTACGTGTTCGTCCATACAAAAAGAGAAAACGTTTTTCCACTTCTAAATATTTTCCAATCTCCATGATTTTTAGTAATATGTTATAGACACTAGTATGGCTCGATGAAACGGGTTCTCGAATGACCACGTCTCGGGAAACATAGTGTGGGACGCCCCCCTGCCAGGTGGACTGGTGGTTGGTGGCTGCTGGATGAGGAAAGCGCGTGATCGTGCGCTTTGGCGTGCCCTTGGGGAGGCCTACGTCCAGCAGTGGACTGCAGTAGGCTGATTGATTGATTGATATTGACACAATGAATGACTAGGTTTATAGCTTTTCTTTTTTTCAAAATTTGCTATAGATTCAAACTTATAGGCACCTCAAGTATATAATTTTTGTGATTAAAACTGTGTCGGTCGAATTAAGCCGTTTGTTAAAAAACAATGTATTTTTTTTAAAAGGAAATCTATATCCTAGAATATATTGTGCTGAAACGATCAACATCAAAATCAAACTGATTTGTTGAAATTTAGTTAGTGGAAACCGTTTTCTCCCGAAATGGGAATTTCATCAAGAAAAGTTCCTATTGTCAGTCGCGACTCGCGAGCTGCATGCAACGTTCTCACTCTCTTTCTCCCTGAGCGCACGAGCGAAATGTTTTCCTAAATACCTATTTCGTTAAGAGCCCCGGAGACGGTCAAACGGTTTGATTCAAACACGTAAAGTTTGGTTTGACTCAAACTATTTTGATCGTTTACAAAGGTGGTTTGAACGGTTTGTCAAACATTTACGTGTTTGAAGCATGTTTGATGCAATTTCATATTTTTGTTGTATTTGACGCGTCAGAAGTGTAATTACGACAGCGTACAGAATCAGACTGCGCAGAGCCGTTTGACAAACCGTTCAAACCGACCTCAAACGGAAAAATAAAATAATAGTAAGGTTTGAGTCAAACCGTTTGACCGTCTCCGGGGCCCTTTAGGATCGCAAAGCTATTCTTCCCTCTTTACCGTCTGTGACGCCCTCGGTGGATCGGCATAATGCGTAGGTATGCTTCTTTTTAATCGGCGAAGTGCGGTCAATATGACCCGACCCTTACCTGAACTGGTTTAAATTCCGAACGTAATTTCAATGATTCACTGATGATGCCTATCAGTTCTCGGAAGATCGTCCCTTACATATAAAATACATTAAAGACTTGTTAATACATCACCTCCTCCGTAATCGCGGCCTCTCATTCCACCGGGCCCTCCCATTCCCATTGGACCTGGGCCTCCCATGCCGCCAGGGCCTCCCATTCCCATACCGGGTCCTCCCATGCCGCCAGGGCCTCCCATTCCCATACCGGGTCCTCCCATGCCGCCAGGGCCTCCCATTCCCATACCGGGTCCTCCCATTCCTCCTGGACCACCCATTCCACCAGGCACTTCCAAAGGGGGTCCTCCCATTTCCATTGGACCTTCCCCATACCTTCCCATTCGCGCTGGACCACCCATGCCACCATGCCCTCCCATTCCCATTGGACCTCCCATGCCACCAGGCCCTCCCATTCCCATACCAGGTCCTCCCATTCCCATTGGACCTCCCATGCCACCAGGCCCTCCCATTCCCGCTGGACCACCCATTCCACCAGGCCCTCCCATTCCCATACCGGGTCCTCCCATTCTCGATGGACCCCCCATGCCACCAGGCCCTCCCATTCCCGCTGGACCTCCCATGCCACCAGGGCCTCCCATTCCTTCTGGACCACCCATTCCCCCTGGTCCTCCCATTCCCATACCGGGTCCTCCCATTCCCATTGGACCTCCCATGCCACCAGGCCCTCCCATTCCCGCTGGACCACCCATTCCACCAGGCCCTCCCATTCCCATACCGGGTCCTCCCATTCCCATTGGACCTCCCATGCCACCAGGTCCTCCCATTCCACCTGGACCTCCCATACCACCAGGGCCTCCCATTCCCATACCAGGTCCTCCCATTCCCATTGGACCTCCCATGCCACCAGGTCCTCCCATTCCATCTGGACCTCCCATACCACCAGGCCCTCCCATTCCCATACCAGGTCCTCCCATTCTCCCTGGTCCTCCCATTCCCATACCAGGCCCTCCCATTCCCATACCAGGCCCTCCCATTCCCATACCAGGCCCTCCCATTCCCATACCAGGCCCTCCCATTCCCATTCCGGGCCCTTCCATATCTCCAAGGACGTCGTCCATTCCTGACGGACAAAATTTCAACATTTATTTATAATACTAAATTATTTAACAGCGGGGGCAGGCCTTCCACAAGGTGGACCGACGATCTGGTGAAGGCCGCCGGAAACCGTTGGATGCGGGCAGCGCAGGACCGGACGTTGCGGAGTTTCTTCGTCCAACAGTGGACGTCTTTTGGCTGAGTGAATTAATAAATTATATATGTCACCGTCAGATAGTAAACATCGTTAGTTTATAATCTGACTCGCGAGATTATAAAACCAACCATATTTCTCGTTAGTTTATAATCTATCGAAGTCAAATCGCGCCTGTACACTCTCGCCCGAGAGCACTCGCCATGTCTCGCCGAGAGCTCTCGCCGAGAGGCCTCGGCGGGACATTACCGCGAGCGCTATGCTGTACACTTTCGTCTGGTTCAGTTGCGATCGCCGAGAGGATAAAAAATTTTTTTTTTTTCTTTTTGGAATTTATGATTTGGCTCCCATAATACGGGTTCCGTTTGGTATATTTCGAGAAAATTTAATTCGCTTTCGCTGTTCCGCATTTGCTTACAACACGTGTGTTCCGCACGGTCTCTCGCTGTGCACTGAACGCGCGAGAGTGTACAGCAATGCTCTCGGCGTTCCACGCGAGACATGCCGAGACCCTTTGACTCGGGCCAATAAAACAAGAGAGCAGACAAGACAGCCCGAGACATCACGGGCGAGGCGAGCGCTACCATGTACACTCTCGTACGAGTGCACTCGGCAATCAAATGGGTCTCGCGAGAGTGTACAGCTGACAAAATTGTATTTTATGGATTTGTAATTATATTGTTAGGTAGATGAATATAGAATAGAATAGAAAAATCTTTATTCTCTCAAAATCTTTGTTCTTTAATCTATAATCTTTTTTCTTTTTTTTCCTTTCTTTTTTCATGTATAGTACCTATATTAATGAATATTATTGCTGCGTCTATCTCTACCAGAAACCAAAAGGTAAGTAGGTAGGTACGTAAACGTAAGGACTAAGAAAGGTCATAATTCGTTGTTTGTATGGACCACAGGTATGGTGTGCGTTGATCGAAGTGAACCGACGCACATTTGGGGGCGGCATGCGATTTTGAAAATGTGAAAAGCCGCAACGCTTGACATACACCAAGATGGTTGAAATACCACTGACCTTTAACCACGTACGCTGTAATCCTGGTGAAGACAGATCCTGCAGGAACTTAGCTCCTCGAGGACGTGGACCAGCTCAGATAAGCTAGCCAGCTGAGACGATGTTATAAATGAAAGTTATTTATTTTATGTAGCACACTACACAGATTTTATTAGTCCACACGCGAAATAAGGTTTTATAACTTTGTTTTGTTAAATTTTTGGGAAAAGCCGGTAATGGTTCGGCAACCACCGGAAGACGGATTCTCTCTCACAACACACACGGCAGGTGGCGCGCGTGTCGAAGACGTCGATGTTGATTGGACGAAGCGTATGAGTGTTTCCAACTCTGCTATTGGTCGATATTTCCACCATATTAATGAAATGTCAAGCGTCGCGCGTGGCGCCAATTTTGAATTGAAAACACATGTGATTTATTACGATTACGAAACATTCCGCCCACCAAAATACACTTGCGTATTTTATTTTACTTTTTTAAACTTAAGATTTAAACTATCCTTAACCTAAACTAGAATGCATATGAATATACTTTAACTTAAAAAAAATTAAAAGATATGAATATACTTTAACTTAAAAAAATTAAAAGTCAAGTCGGTTACGAATTATTCAGTTTGATTAGGTAAGGGGCACAACTTAACTAATGGTCTAGTGAGTCGAGATCCATCTATTGTGCGAACCGTAGCAATACGGACTATTCCGTCCGGGCTAGTATGAAGTTGTTCAACGCGTGCTAAAGGCCAATGCAACGGAACAGCATTATCGATTTTTAGAATGACGACGGATCCGACGTTTAACGGTTTCGAATGCTTAGTCCACTTTGCCCGCTGAGTCAGGGTTTGAAGGTATTCTTGCCTCCACCGATTCCAAAAAACCTGCTGAAAGCGCTGTATAAGCTGCCAACGACCGAGACGATTGATATTAACCGAGGTTAGATCCTCATCCGGAACGGTCGTTAACGGCTCCAAAGTCAAGAAGTGACCTGGGGTGAGTACAGACAGGTCGTTAGGGTCCGAACTCAATGGACAGAGGGGACGCGAATTAAGCATGGACTCGATTTGAACGAATAAAGTAGATAACTCTTCAAAAGTAAGAACTTGTTCACCTATAATACGATACAAGTGCGATTTAACGGATTTTATCTGAATCTCCCATACTCCTCCAAAGTGAGGACTCGAAGGCGGATTAAAACGAAATGTGATGTTCTCACAGTGAGCAGCGGATTGCATGAGTAAATGAAGTTGGTTGCTCGCGCCTACGTAATTAGTACCGCAATCGGAGTGGATAATACTGACTCTACCACGGCGACCAACAAACCGACGGAGCGCGGCAAGAAAAGCCTCGGATGAGAGGTCCGAAACCGTTTCAAGGTGCAAAGTCTTTGTGCTAATGCATACGAACAGGCAAAGATACGCCTTACCAATTTTAGCACCGCGATGTTTGCCGAGTTTTATACGGAACGGACCACCATAGTCTGTACCGACGACCGAGAATGGCTTTACTTGATTTACGCGAACGGCTGGTAGATCGCTCATGAACGGTTCGAGAGGAGTAGGGTGCAATTTATAGCACTGCAAGCATTTTGACAAACAATGACGAATAGCCCGTTTTGAGGACATAATCCAGAATTGTTGTGTCAAAAGATATTGCATAGTATTAAGACCTGCATGGCAGTTTTTACGATGAAATGATTCAATAATCATGTAAGTGAGCTTAGACTCGCCAGGGAGCAGAGCTGGGTGCTTGTGTTCAAACTCAAGACCCGATCTGGACAAACGACCGCCCACCCTGAGAACTCCCTGTTTATCGATAAACGGGTTAAGTTTGCGCATCTGTTTTGAAAGAAGAATTCCTGATTGCAATTGATGAATCTCGGTCGCGAATTGACGAGATTGAACGTGTTTTACGATAACCATGAGCGCGTTGTGAAGCTCTGCCCGATTGGGTACAGTTTCAGAGCAGCGAGTACGCTTATGGCGAAGGAATTCAACGAATTTCATCCACACACACACAAGGCGTTGGATTTTATCGATGGACGAATAGCGTTCGAGTAAAGCGTCAATAAATAAAATTGAAGTGTCACTTTGAGTGAACAACGTATGAGGACTCTTTGCCTCATTTTCCAGTGCAATCTGATCCGGCTTTTCGTCACAACAAGGCCAAGAAGAAGTAGGCTGGGAAAGCCACGTCGGGCCCGCCCACCATAAACGATTGTTGGCTAAAACTGACGGAAGCTGGCCACGCGAAACGACGTCAGCGGGGTTATCTTCGGATGCAACGTGTTTCCAACGAGCACCTGGAAGGACATCATGTATATGACCTACGCGGTTCGCGACGAAGGCCTTCCAACGAGAAGGGTGAGAACGAAGCCACGCAAGGACTACGGTGGAGTCCGACCAAGCGAAGACACCAGTGCACGGAAAAACAGGTAAGTATAATTCTTTGACGAGCTTCAACAGGTCAGAAAGAAGGACTGCTGCGCATAACTCAAGACGGGGCAACGACGTCGATTTTGTAGGAGCAACACTCATCATTCGAGGAATACACGAGACCCCGAAAGATTAGTTTATATTAGTTTACCCAAATTGACATACTATAGAAATCAGTGTAATGGAATGTGTGTAAAAATTTATAATGCTATACCTAAGGACATAAAATTATTACCAAGTAAATTGTTTAGACTTAAGCTGTTGACATATTTAAAGGAAAGAATGTTTTATTCTGTGCATGAATTTTTGAACGTCACATGATAGCATGTTAAGTTAACAAGTAGCCTTATTTTGGTCTGTATTTTCAATCAATTTATTTAAAAAAAAAATTTTGCATGCCAAATCTGGTGAAATGTGAGAGGCTTTTTGAAACAAAACCATCTTTATGTACCATATTTCGAGCAAATAAATATTTCATTTCATTTCATTTACACGACCTTTAGAACATACGAAGAAGACTTGTACATCGTCGTTGACGTCTATTGTTCGTAAGTATATCACAGCACCATAGCCGGTCTCAGAACTGTCCGAAAAACCATGTAATTCACATGTTTTGATATTTTTTATAGATACACAGCGAGGGATTCGTATGGTCTGCAGAAGCGGAAGTTGTTCGAGATAGCGGTTCCAGAAGTTCACTACGTCTTTAGGCGGATCTTCATCCCAGCCCACATCGAGGAGCCAGAGGCGCTGGACCAAAACTTTAGGTACGATCGTAAGCGGAGAGAGGAAACCCAAGGGATCGAATATACGCGCAAGTTCGCTGAGAATGTGTCGCTTGGTGCATTTCCTCTGCTGTGGAGTAACTGTAAAAAAGAAGCAGTCACTGTGCGGATCCCATTTCAGGCCCAATACCTTCAGGATAGGGTCATCCTTCGCGTCTAAAGTGACAGGAGCAACTAAACAATGATCAGAGGGCAAATCTGCTAGAAGCCTCGGATGGTTGCTTGCCCATTTTCGTAGATCAAAATTACCTCTTTTAAGTAACTCAATAATTTCCGTTTTTGCCTGAAGAGCGTCGTCAAAGTCGTCAAAACCGGTTACAATATCATCGATATAAACGTTTGAGGATAAAACCTTACTAGCCAATGGAAGGCCACTACCCTCATCCACAATCAGCTGCTTGATAGTACGGCATGCGAGAAAAGGTGCGGAAGACACGCCGTAAGTTACGGTGTTGAGCCGATATTCTTGAATAGATTGGGCTGGATCGAAGCGCCAAAATATGCGCTGGTAGTCGCGATCAGCGTCATGCATCTCGATCATTCGGTACATTTGTCGCATATCAGCTGTGAATACCACAAAATGGACACGAAAGTTGAGGAGAATTTCGACAATGTTCGCTTGAAGCTTGGGGCCGATTAGAAGCGTATCATTAAGAGAAGTTCCCCTAGCATCTTTAGACGACGCATTGAAGACAACGCGGAGCTTCGTTGAAGCTGCATCAGGACGCTCGACGCAATGATGCGGAATGTAGTATCTTCCTTCGTTGAGCTCGTGACCTGAAACAAGACTCATGTGCCCACTGTCTACGTAATCCTTCATGAAGTTGTTGTACTGTTTTTGTAGATCCGGATTTTTAATAAGTTTGCGTTCGATGGAATGAAAGCAACGCAATGCGATGCGCGAGACCCTGGAAATAAAGAATCCTTCTTGTCTTCTTTGAAAGGCAAAGGAACCACATAACGCCCAGTAGGGTTGCGAAAGTGTTGAGTTGCGAAGATTTCCTCACATCGTTCTTCGTCTGGAGTTAGCCGCGTAGTAGTTTCGAATGATTCTAATTCCCATAAACGTTTGACTTCTTCATGAAGAAGATCATCTTCTTTTATAAAAAAGGACTGGACATTCTTCTCCTCTTCACAGCCTACACTCCCGAGCAGGATCCATCCAAAAACGGAGTTAATCGCTGAAGGTTGCTTCGATCCTCCACCTACGCTGCCAGGTTGAAGTAACGAGGCGAAGATCTCCGCACCGAGAAGAAGATCGATAGGTCCAGGTTTGTTAAAGTTCGGATCAGCTAATGAAAGATTTTTCAAATGATGGAACGCAGACTTATCAATGCGGGTCGATGGCATCTTACCACAAATGCTAGGCAAGGTGAGCGCGTCAACGGTAAAAAGACTCTGGCCATGGGCACCTACCTCAATCTTGACTGTACCTGTAACAGCAGAAGAAGATTGGCCTAAACCACGAACACGGCGAGAAGTTAAATAACGTAAAGCACCGAGTCGCTTAGCAGCACGTTCAGTGATGAAGTGCGCTTGGCTTCCTGAGTCGATGAGGGCGCGTAATGTTTGAAAGTTGCCCGACGAATCACGAACTTGAACAATAGCAGTCGAGAGAAGCACGACGGAACTGTCACCTAGATTGGTAAGTACACTGACTTGATTCTCAGCCCGACTACCCTTAACGGTTCGAGGAGAAGGGGTAGGCGGCGGCGGAGCTTCGGTTTCATCTAGATGCAGAAGCGTGTGATGACGTTGACGACATTTTTGACACTTAAAAATTGACTTACAATCTTTAAGATTATGTGCAGACTTCAGACAATTAAAACACCAGCGCTGATTCTTCGCGTGAGTAATTCGATCAGCAACCGATATTTGTTCAAACCGTTTACATTGGTTGATAGAATGATTGTCTGAACAAAATGAACACTTGAAAACAGGCACAGATGTTGATGCTTCAATAGCTGGCCGCGGCGGCGGCGGCGGCGGCGGCGTGGACTTAGCCGGTGAAGGCGACGTATTAACGGCTTGAGCCCGCGGTTTTAATTCATTCGCGTTGGAGAAGAATACAGAAGCGTGTTTAGTTTTAGACAGTTTATTGTCAATAACTTTCGATTGAGTTTGTGACTTCTCTTGAGGGCGAGCTGAGAAAGAAGAAGTTGGGGCACGATTTTGCGATGAAAAGTGCGTGTCCCTTACGAGAGCGTCACATTTCGAGTAACACAACAAAAACTTTAATAAATCGTCATAACAAAAACTTTAATAAATCGTCATACTTTGGCAGTTCTGAAGAAGTGTTCTGTCGCTCAAAAGCACAGCGTGTCGGCGAATCAAGTTTTGATAGAAGATGATAACACACGATGAAATCCCACTCTTTTGTTGGTAAATCAAGACCCTTCAAAATTGTTAAATTTTCTACGACTAAATCGAGAGAACGACGAAAATCAAGAGGTGAGCTTGATTTTAAATTAATTTCAAGTATTTCCTTCCAGCACGTAAACGCCAACTCACGTGTATTTTGATATCGCGTGGTTAGAGTTTTGTACGCCTCACTATAGAAAGAGCCTTGCGCGGGATAGGTACGAATGAGCGCAAGAGCATCACCGGATAAACTCGAGATAAGAAAGTGCATACGCTCGGAATCTGAGAAGGATTTATTATCATGAATTAACGAATTGAATAAATCGTAGAATTTAGGCCACTCTTTTATGACTCCTGAAAATGTGGGAATATTAATTTTAGGCAGCTTGACGTTAGAAACACAAGAACGATTTTGATCGGTTTCAATATCTTGTTCAGTGTGGGAATTTAACTGCCTATGCATGGTCATGATTTGAATGTAAATATCATCGAATATTGTACGAACTTCGTCTTCTGCTTCTTCAGCGTCATCGTCAATTAATGAAAAAATATAAAAATGTGCCTCCTCGAAATTTTTACAATTTCTTTGCATAGTGGAGAAATGAGCAAGAAAGAAGTCTAACTTTGTAGCATCAGTCTTGGCGAAATAACCAGCGTCTAAAATCTTTTTTAATCGATTTAATGCGAGGGTACGTTTGCGACGTAAAATAGGTAAGTCGCGAGAAGTAACCGAGGCTTCATCCTCAGGGGACTTTGAAAACGATTTACGTTTAGAATCAATCTTAGTCTTTCGCTTTGTTAGGTATGCCATTTTTAAAATAACATTAATACCTAAAACACAAGTAAAACTAAATCAATGTTTACACTAGAGTGTTTATCTATGTTAAAGATAAATAAACACGAATATGGCGATTCACAAAGATACACGATGAGAAACACAGTTATAAAAAAAAAACCGATAAACACTTTTACCTACGCAGAATAAACACGTATTAATTTATAAGACTGCTTACCCCGCAAGGAAAGTGAGCGCGATGACGCATACAGCGCGCCCGATTACTTTAGACTGGACGGACACGTATTAAGTACTATACAAGAGAAAAATGCACGAATTATTGTATAGCACGATAACACCGAGTCTAAACTAGTACTACGTACCTGCGTAAGTGAATGAACTGAAGGCGAATAGGCACTATATGAGAATAAAATTACCTACTGATTGAGGTACACTAAAATATAGCGCGAGAATTCAGTTCCGTATCGAATAAATGTAGGACGTATTACGCGAATGTACCGAATTTATCTGTACAACACTTAAGTGAAAAGAATTAATAGGTCAACAACAAAAAAACTGTTCTAAAGTCGATTAGCTACTATTCTAGCTAGCTAGACTTTATGCGAAATCAATTTATAATGTTGTTACTTACCTATCGTACATGAGAACCTAACTTTACAAGTTAGGACGACGAAAAAACGGCGAAAGCCTAAGTAGGTACTTACAACACGAAATTAATACGAACGTCTTACTATTTACCAACAAACCGTCAATATGTATGTAATAACAAACCTCCTACCTTAGAAGTAAACAAAGCGGTAAGAATTATGTTTTGTACTCCAGAGAATAAGAACGATAATGCAGTAAAAACAATTTGAACCTGAGGTAATGAACGTAGGGTCGATTTAACAATCGAAGAAATATTACCTAGGCGCGAACAAACCAAACTTTGTTTTCTATGTTAGTTTTTACACTTACACCTGTTTGTATGGGTAAATAATAAGCAAATTACTTATTTTACGCGTGAGACGAGTATGAGAGATCAGAATATATAACGTTTACGACGATTTATAAATAAATTAAACGCTAAATATCCCGCAATTTACAACAAAGCACGAATTAGTAGTTAGTGAGTAGGTAGTACGAAACAAACTAGTCCCTGCGCTCGGACGGAACAGCACGCAAGTACGACGACGACGCGACGGCAAGGGAAAGAATGTTACGCGACTAAATTAAATAGGTGCGTGTGCGCTACAAGAAAGGATGAATATCAATAACCTACCAATTTCGGTCGGATTATATCAGTCGTTGAATTTACGAAACAAATTAATTTATTCACGTATGTTATTCTACAAGAGCTAGGTATTTGTTGAAATTAATGTAATTTTTAACTTAATATTCATATGCATTCAATAGAATAATGGGAACTTGAACAAATTCGTAATGGCGGAAGGTAGGTATTTTTGGTATAACGAGAACGATTTTTAATCCATGAAGATTATTGAAATTATGCAATTTTAAAATGAAATATACGCAAAATAACGTAGGAAACTAATATCTGAATGGGAATGAAGCCGTATTTTATGAGATTGTGCTTTTCTTCCCGGGTTTCGGCACCAAAAAAAATGTGCGTTGATCGAAGTGAACCGACGCACATTTGGGGGCGGCATGCGATTTTGAAAATGTGAAAAGCCGCAACGCTTGACATACACCAAGATGGTTGAAATACCACTGACCTTTAACCACGTACGCTGTAATCCTGGTGAAGACAGATCCTGCAGGAACTTAGCTCCTCGAGGACGTGGACCAGCTCAGATAAGCTAGCCAGCTGAGACGATGTTATAAATGAAAGTTATTTATTTTATGTAGCACACTACACAGATTTTATTAGTCCACACGCGAAATAAGGTTTTATAACTTTGTTTTGTTAAATTTTTGGGAAAAGCCGGTAATGGTTCGGCAACCACCGGAAGACGGATTCTCTCTCACAACACACACGGCAGGTGGCGCGCGTGTCGAAGACGTCGATGTTGATTGGACGAAGCGTATGAGTGTTTCCAACTCTGCTATTGGTCGATATTTCCACCATATTAATGAAATGTCAAGCGTCGCGCGTGGCGCCAATTTTGAATTGAAAACACATGTGATTTATTACGATTACGAAACATATGGACTTCGTGAAAAATCACTCTTTTTATGGATTTTTTAATTTCTCTTCCTTATCTTATTTGACTCTGGAGTGGGGACTTCCAAAAATGTTATTTAATCCTTTTTATTCTAATATATTTTAACATCCGCTGTGGGAATTAGTTTATAATCTCGCGAGTCAGATTTTATACTAACGATGTTTACAAACTTGTGGTGACATATATATACATACATACACTCACCGGCACATCTAACCGCCCACCCTTGTATTTCGGGTTCATTTTAAACTACGCTTATTGTTATACATTACAATTGATTAATTGATAATTTTACGATAAATTAAACACACTTAAATAAACGTTAAATTAACAAATTTTTAACTAACATCAGCTGTAACTAATAGAATTATAAAGAATCACGAGTATTCCCTGTAATGAAGGGTGGGCGGTTAGATGTGCCGGTACAAATTTAAAATTGGATGGAACAAAAGGGACTTGGGATGAACAATATCGTGCAGGGTGCAGGTGACAGGCCTCCTCAAACTGATACAGGGCAATTAGCATATCGTGATGATGATGACGATGTCCCTGTTTAAGACAGTTAACATTCATCAAAATATTTTTCTATGATATTTGTACACGTACATTTTATAAGTTGGTCTCTTATTCATCATAAATACACTACTACCGTAAATTTTTTTACATTTCCATATACAACGGTTTCGTTGGAGGGGGGGGGGGACACTTGACTCAAATATAAGCACTTTAAAACGAAATATTTATGTAACGTACACTATATCGCACTATATTTTTTTAATCGTGAATTTAAAAAATAACCCCCACTTCACATGTACCAGAGGAACCCTAAAATAGGAGGAAATAGATGACAAGTATTATGGAGTAGACTTTAGAAAAAACGCTGAAAAATGAATAGGGAATTAATATAATTCCAATAAAAGTTCTTAATCAATTCAATGGAAGGTTTAATAAATTTGTTGATGGCTCAAAAATGTAGAAATAATAAAAAATGTAGTAGTCAATATTTTGATGAAAATTGATATCTGGCAAGAAATTCCGATGGAATATGATTCAAAATCATGGGCTGAATGTACTCTATCTTTTGTGGAGACCTGCCACTTAAAAAATGTACCTATTACTTATTAATTTATTAGTAATGGCGCATGCTAAAAATTCTTGACTATACATATTAGCTATACATATAGAAATACGAAATCCATTTCGAGAATGTATGGTTTTGTTTTACACTATATTTTCGCACTTTTAACGGAAAACAGTTAAAGATTATGTTGAAAATACAAAAAACCAAATTACTCATTTAACCTTTGTGACGTCATCTTTTTTTTTATGGCGCTAGTCTACACAAATCTACGTTTTTACAAAAACCTCTTCTCCACAGATTCCGCTATTGTGTTAGTGAACTCACCCAAAGAAATGTAATGACGGATCTAAGTGATGTAATAACATCCTATGGAAATAAATAATTTTGACTTTGGCTTTTTTGACATGTTTGTAAATACTTAAACAAGAATTAAGGCAAAAATATACTGGGCGTGACTGGATGAATCGATACCATCAATCAGACTTTTTAAAGCTTCATTAAAAATACATTTACTAGATATTTCACCCTAACTAACATGCGAATTATATCTGAATCTCCTTGTTTTCTGTTGCTGTTTTATATTCTATATTATATATATGTATTTTTCTTATGTATCACTATCGCTATTATACTATTATACTCATTACTATTTACATCTGACACCTTTTTATTATACACACACTGCTTAACCCTCTTCTCTTCTCGTCCCTTTCTGTGTCGCTTGCGCTAACTAACCTTAGGTTTCTGGCAGAATTACCAGCGTCGCAGCCAGCTGCTGTGACAACAAGCTGAGCCAGCGCCTTGTCACTGTCACACACAGTACAACACAGTTGACTCACCTTATGTTCGTTTTTGTGCCTTTTAATCTAGTAATTATCTTGAAATTGTTTCAATGTACTCGAATTTGTTTGTCTGTTGTATTGTGTGTTTTACAGTGAATAAATGAGTTTTCTATTCTATTCTATTCTATTATCTTCAAGGAATCTAATTGTAATAACTACCTACATATTGATAGACATGATATTCTTTTCAGTAAACATCATGATGACATCAAAAAGTAGTACCGGTTACAGGCAATCGTAAATATTCAGTCTGACAATGGCCTCGATTGTGGATGTCATGCTCTATATCTAATTTTAAAATCCAGCGTTCCTTTTCGTTTTTATGACCAATGAAAGAGAGGTGATGAACGAATGATATTAATTTGAACGAATGATAACCTAAAATAAGGGCATAGCTGTCAGTTTAAGAGATTTTTAAGTCACATGTTCATTAAAGTGCTCTCTAAAAGGTTCAAATTCGATGTTTGACAGCTCTAATATTAGAATGGCCATTTCCTGCCCCTTTTCAATTTAAAGGTAAAAAGGACAGACTAACTTAAATTAAGGATTAGAGCGTGACAGTGTGAATCGGGGCCAATGTCTCAAGTGGTCCTGCTAACACTTATAAAATATCCCCTAAAATAATAATTAAGTGGTGTCTGGGGGAGACCTTTTAACTCCAAATTGTTTATTTCTGAGAATAAGCATTTACTTATTATGAAAATACTCAGCGAGCCATGGAAAGATCTATGCTTGGTATTTCGCTACGGGATAAAATCCGAAACGAAATCATCCGGCAGAGGACCAAGTAAAGGTAAAGGTAGTTGATATCGTTCAGAAGCGTAGCAAGCTGAAGTGGCAGTGGGCTCTGTCGCAGAACCGATGAGCGTTGGAGCAGACGGGTTCTCGAATGGAGACCACGTCTCGGGAAACGTAGTGTGGGACGCCCCCCTGCCAGGTGGACTGATAACCTGAGGAAGGTCGCTGGTGGTGCCTGAACGAGGAAAGCGGGTGATTGTGCGCTTTGGCGTGCCCTTGGGGAGGCCTACGTCCAGCAGAGGAATGCAATAGGCTGATTGATTGATTAATATTATGAATATTCAAAATTCGTATGGAAAAATCGTTATTATCATGTTTTTACCAGTGTATTGCTTCAATTCTACAAAAATTTACAAATTGGAGTTAACAGTTAACCAAACACCACAATATTCTTCAAAAAACCAGATCTGCCCGAATCCTGTAGCTTTTCGAGACTTGATTGGTCCTAGCGCCAATTAGTATATAATTAGTTTCATTCTTTATGATGATTCCCTTTTCAGCATAAACTTTGAGCAAATTTTATAAATAACACTGAAGCGGGTTTCTCATTTTTATTTGATACAATAACTTCAATAGTATTCATGCATATATACATAGTCATTAATTAAAAAGCGAATTCTTCATTTTTTACCTGTAATAAACAGATTATTAACTTGTATTGCGGGAATATACTTATTAGCATCAACCGCAAATGATTTATATCAAGTTTTCCATTGATTTAATTTACCATGTTCCTAGAGAGACAGATCAACAAAGAAAACAATCAATCTCTATCAATTAATTGATGAAAATACAGGATGCTATTTTTCGGATTTTAGCCGGTTCGATAATGTTTGAATGCAGTTTTGTTTCTTTTTAAAAATAAATGAATGATTCCTTTAAATGAAATTTGCTATTTCCATTGTTTAGATTACTTTCCCTTAATAATAAATAAAAAAAGAACAAAAAAAATCATCAATCTTAATTAATCATTTTCTTTTTCTTTTTTAGATTTTGTTTTGTATATTTGGATCAAATTGTAATCGAATTAGTGATCATTCTTGTTTAATAAAAGTGTGAGGGCTAGCGCATCGTAATCGTAAGGCGGTCGCTTGCGGCGGGTGAGCTCAGTATATGCTGGTCAACCGTCGGGCGTGCGTTCAATTTATGCTGGTTGGTGCTTAAATATCCTAGTGACCAGCATATACTGAGCTCACCCGAGGCGACCACCTTACGATGCGCTGGTCCTGAATTGAAGGAGTCAGTGCTGACAAAGTAACTAGTAAACCATGTTTTCAGAGTCAACTACTAAATGATAATTTCGAGTTCTATTTTATGATTAGTTGTGATACTTTATAACCTTCTAAGACCCCGCGTACAAAATTTTTTACAAAATGAAATACCTCTATCAGACCCAGCTTTGTAATAAAGTGTATAGTAGTAACCGCCCACTGTACAATACATATTTTTATACCTAGTATTACGCTAAAAATAATCTCGAAATCCTAAAACACCTAGCTTCAAATTTATGAAGTTTTATATCTCTGGGTCTAATAGCAATAAATTAATTTGTGCATAATTTTGTACAATGGGTTTTTAAATTTACCTTGTTTACGTGATTGCCCTTGCTTTTGGTCCACTTTTGAAACAGCATCTGACAATCCAATTTCAAAGTTCTTATTCGCCTTGAATCCTTCAAAATCTGAAAAGGAAAGCAATCTCCACTCGCTTGCTTTACTATTTGGTATTATCTAAATCTAAATATATAAAAGAAGACACTGACTGACTGACTGACATATCAACGCACAGCCCAAACCGCTGCTGGGTCTAGGATTACAAATTTGGCACGTAGGTTTCTTAAGAGGTCTAAGGGTGCACTAAGAAAGGATTTTTCAAAATTCACCTCCTAAAGGGGTGAAACGGGGGTGCAAAGTTTGTACGGGGAAACAAGATTAGTTACACTATTTTATTCGAAACTTCACAGGAGTACTCCTATCAATAAATGAGTAAATACGTGTTTCAGGTATTTTCAGAATTCAACCCTTAAAAGTGTGAGGTGACAAAGTCTGAAAATCAACATGGGTATCGTTTGTATGGTTTATCGGGTCGCTGATTACGAAAACAATAACGATTTAAAAATCCTTCATATACGTGTATGGTACGTCTATGGTACGTGTAGGGTACGTGTGGGGTACGTGTAGGGTAGGTGTAGGTGTAGGGTAGGTGCAGGGTAGGTGTTAGGTGTAGGGTAGGGTAGGGTAGGTTTAGGGTGGGTGTTGGGTAGGTGTAGTATATTTTGCCTTAGTTCCGTCGTCGCGGGCAAAAACAATTTCCACGCGGACGAAGTCGCGGGCAATAAAGATAAAGATCAGATAATATTTATATAATAATACTAGTATTTTTCGTTAATTATTGTTTTCAGCTTATTTTTCACTTTTTAGTTTGACGTGCTTTAAAAGCGTGTTTTTTTTTTTTTTTTAACTATATTTTTATTTGTAAATATCTGTGTTTTGATGATTCTGGTGTGCAATACTGTGCTGCCTGTATGTGTCATTCAATAAATACTTTTATTTATCTACTCTACATTAGGTGTACAGTACCTACTGTTGAATTTTTTGCAAAAATTCTGAGATACAAGTTACATCGTTTGATATTTAAAATATGGACTTCTGTTTCAGTTATTATTTCTGGTAGCTCATTTCGTAGGTAAATCCCAGTTTCTAGAGTTTGTTCCCACCCACCATGTTTTTTTGCAATCCCAAGTTCTTAAACGTATGAAAATGTTTCAGATGAAATAAATATGTTAAGCGATTCATGCCTGCTTGGTTTTGTTTCTTTCGTTTGAAGTGTGTGTTTACTGTATGTAGTTTATTTAAAGATTGTTGTTTATTTGTTTGTGTTGTGTGTGTTTCATTAAGAGTGTTGTTTGTTTTAATAACTGGCTAAGCACGTGTTGGGCCACGCAAAGTGTAGGGTTTCGTAGTTGTCCAATACTACCGAATGTATCCACCTGTTTAAGACAGTTAACATTCAAAATATTTTTCTATGATATTTGTAGTATGAAATTTCTTACTTGTACAAGTACATTTTATACGTTGGTCTGTTATTCGATTACCTGTAAAGCCTACTTGATGTTGAAACTTTTCCTTTTAAATTCATCATATACACTACTACCGTGATTTTTTAATACTTCTACTTAAATTAACTACTTACTACTTAAATTAAAACATTACGTGGTCAGAAATAATGTACTTAAACTTCTTAAATCATATTTAGAACATAGAATACAGGAAGTACATGTAAATGGAACAAGATCACAGGGTTCTTTGGTGAGAATGGGAGTGCCACAGGGCTCGTATCTTAGGCCCTTTTCTGTTTTTAATTTATGTAAATGACTTACCATATGTAGTAGAAAATCTGGTAAACATTGTACTTTCTGCAGATGACACTTCTCGATTATTTTTAAAATCAGTAGAAGTACACCTCAATACAATAGTATTAATAATACCCTTAAACAAATTTATGCCTGGTTTACATCTAACAACCTGGTACTGAATGCAAAAAAGACTAAATGTTTTAAATTTACTTTACCCAATGTAAAAAGCGATGAGGGTCAAATTGTACTGAATAATGAACGGTTTGATCTGGTGGACGGTACAGTTTTCTTAGGTATAAATATTGACGCAAAACTGCAGTGGGGTCCCCATATATCTTCCCTGCTTAGCTCGGCTGCATATGCAGTTAGAAGAATAAGATAATTGACAGATATAGCTACTGCTACATTAGTTTACTTTAGCTATTTTCATAGTATAATGCCTTATGGTATCCTGATGTGGGGCCGAGTGGCTGATATTGATATAGTCTTCATTTTGCAGAAGAGACCTATTAGAGCAATCTATCAACTTCGCTGTGGAGACTCACTAAGAGAAAAGTTTAAGGAGATAAATATCTTGACGGTTCCATGCCAATACGAAAAACATCCATGAGTTTAGTAAATATTCTGACATTCATGGTCGTAATACTAGAAATAAGAATAAACTAGTTAATCATCAGTGTAGACTTGCTAAAGGTAGCACTTCATTTGTGGGGCTCTGTGGGCGCTGCTATAACAAAATACCTGATGAGATCTTAGTTTTACTAGAAAAAAGGTTTAAGAATTGTGTAAAACAGACGCTGTGTAATAAAGATTACTATAAGTTAGTTAGGTCCAGCTCGGCACAGGAAACATTAACAATGTAAGTATATTGACTATTGTGAACACGTGGCGTACACTTGTAGTGAACGGGTTATCTTGCTTTGACGTCAAAAAATGATTTTGTTAAATCTTATTTCGAATAAAGTCACTTTTATCTTTATCTTTCACATTTCCGAATAGAACAGTTTCGCTGGTAGGGGGGGACACTCAAGGTTTATGAGTGTGTTCTTGTGCTTGCAGGTGCAAGCAATCCCTTCATTTTATCTATCTCCTTTTTCACAAATGTGCGCAACTTTTTTGTCACGGTAATCAAAATCCTCACCTATCTTTATTCCGCTTTTGAATGTAGTACTAGATGTACTTTCAGTAGTTTCGGGTCCTGCTATTTCAGGATATACAGCATCTGGTGGACCTTCAGTTCTCTTTGGCACTTCGATAGTTGCGTCGGTTTCAGGTGTCACCCATTTTATCGCTGAAGTGACCAAATAATTATATAAAATATAATTAAAACTGTAATAAGTTCAATCTTGTTCAAACGCTAACGTCATATGAATTGAAAAAAAAAAAAAAAATCTTACTTTGGTTTTGGCTGAAAAGCTTTTTATATTGATAGTGTTTTTCAGTTACAAATCACTTCAGTTTACAAATAAAAGAGATCTTCTTCTTCATTACAATACAGCACTGCAAAGCACGGACGACCACTGATGAACGCAACTATACGGTACAGACTACAGACCTACCAGAACCAGAGCGCTGTGAAACGGCCAAAATTGGAACTACAGCGATTTGTATGGAAATCTCAACTTTCATAAACTAGCGCCGCTACTACAGATGTTCTGCTCTGCGTGAGAGTATGCTCTGCCGCAGAGCCACTTAGAACATGCACCTATTCAGGAAAGATGAAAACTACTGTTTTGATAATAATATGAAAATTAAATTAATGTACGTATTATTATTGCGTACGTGTTAAAAACAGAATTGTGGGCTGATGATAAAATGGTTTTGGGACAGTTTGTGACCATTGGAGGTTTACGAGCCTGTCTTGCATGCCTATCCTAAGCCTATTACGGTACAGGTAATGCACAGAACGCTGATTCTGAATAGTAATCCCTGACCACCAACGAACCTGACCACTGACCAAGAACAAAATGTCAACTCTGCTCTTGGATAGAGGTCTGTCTGTCTGAGGTCTGAGTGTTACTTTGGCAAACCGTATATATCCCTGTGCAGAATTTAACACATTCTTTTAGAAGCCTCTTCTCATGGAACGGATTAGGGAATGCGTCTCCGCCGCCGTCGTTTTCGGGCTCACTCTCATAGCAAAAAGGGATTCTAATTTTAAGGTCTCATTTAGTGTTTTGTTAACTGTCGGGGCTGACGTCGGTAGCAGCAGAAGCGTATCAATCGTATGCAAACCGGTAAAAGCTTCTTTAGATTTCCATAGTGATTCTAGTTTTACATAAACAGTAATACTCTTTGACATTAATTTACTTTGCAAGTTCTAAGTAGCCTCAGTAGATGCCGCATGCTTTTTCATTCTTAAAGTTGAAACCAAGTTAAGATACAGTATGATTCGGATATATTTTAGTAGGTACTGTAGCGTTTAAAAAAAGGAGCTAGCTAACCTGTGGTTGACAACCACAGGCGAAACGTGAAATTTAGGAGAAAAAAGAAAGATTTAGTTAAATTTGTCCGAACAGTATAATTGAAATTTAAAAGGGGCCTAGATATTGCCAAAGTATCAAAAAGATGAGCCGAGAGTCGGGTCCTGAGGGGACTCCGTCGATATAGTGTTGGTGAACTAGTGTTGTGTTGAGAGTGTATCGATGCAGGAAGGTGTAAAAACCGCGGAGTTCCCCGGGAGAGTATAGCCAAACGGGAACCAAAAAGGGGAGGGCCAGAGCAACCTAAACGGCCATTTTAGAATTTAGAAAAGAATTTTAGCAGTAAATAAAATTTGGCAAAATCCGTATACAAAAATTACATCCAACAGATACAAAAACAAGCTAAAAAATCTGCCAGATGGGCAGTATTCCAGGGGGGACTCCAACGCCGGTGCGCGGGTTTGCGGCACTTAGCTGGTACGTGTGCGGACGCACACAACACGGGAATCCGGGCTCGTCCAATGCCTGGTGGCCTCAGGTGTCCGGAACCACAGAAAGAAATCGTGGAAAGCACGGAGGGACCCTCGTGTGTGTGGCGTCCTCGCAGAAGCCGGAAATACACTGTAAAGATTGACAAAGAAATAATCGCCATCCAACCAAGACAAGGAAAGAGGAAAGTGCGTCGATAAAAAACCAGTAGGAAGACAACACAAGACTTACCCGGCTAGTCCAAACGGGCTCCTAATATAAATGGTATTCCAGGGCTTATTGCCAAGGCTTATGGCACAATACGGAATCCTCCTATGATCACGAGACTCTTCAATCAATATTTACTAACATAATCTAATGATTCACGTATTCAAGAAATTTAGTTTCTCTTATCACCCGATGACAATTCGGAAAACAATAGACCATTTAGAAAAAGGTCAAACCAAGAAAATTTGAAATTTGAAAAAGTTACATGAAAACCGGCCAAAAGAAAAAGGAATCAAACCAAAAAGGTTATTAAAAAACCTGCAGTAATGCTGCAGTACATACAAACTGACGTTGGCGTTTGAATTGTCAGTATCGCGAATAACATACTCACTCCCCCAGTCCTCCGTTGGAGCAATATATGTGACCTGCATGGGCATCCGAAATGATCCTCCAATAATCACGCCCTGGTCCAAACCAGCTCTGGAAGGATCATCTGGGTCAGCCTTTGGGGCATAGATATGAGCATTCGGTATATAGCCTACTTCGTGCTCACCCCGATACACTATTCTGGTTGTTAACGCACCATAATATTTTCTTCCTCCACTAGGCCTGTAATTGGTGATGTCTGGTCTTCCGGAGAAATTATTTTTTGCTAGAACATAACACATTGATATAATATTGCTTGTCTTTGCGTTGTGAGACCGATCTCATTTTGGATAGAATATACCTAGCTGGATTCTAATAATTGAAATTCGCCGAAAATTTTGATGATTCCATGCTTCCGAAGGTTTTTTTTTTATTTGATCTTATTGCTGTGTAAACCAAAGTGGTAATACAGGGTTAAGGAGACAGTGCGCAAATTTTACGTACAGAAAGGTTTTAAAAAAATAAAAGACAAGTGTTTTTTCGTCTTAACATGTTTGAAACAAAAATATAAAAAACCGGCCAAGTGCGTGTAGGGTTCCGTAGTCATTTTTGACACCGCGCTGTTTCGCACGCTTTCGCGGGTTCTACACTCGAGTACCTCCCCCTCCGCACCGCACCGCACCGCGCACCTCGGCCGCGCCCATTTCATTTTATCTGTCGCCGCGCGAGTTTCTTTCTAGTTCTTAGTAGGTGATTTATTTATTCTTCCCTGGATATTATTTTAAATGATTGATCTACATTCAGTCCTAACAGTAAAGAATGTAAAAAAACTTTATAGTTACTGTTCTTTTGGAAAAAAGTATATATTTTTATTTTATTTATAATTTCAAAAGTATTCATCACAAGATACCCGAAACAATTTTAATTAAGAGTTTCCGCGCCAGTTTATTTACGTGAGTGATTTGAAGTTTATAGGTCCAAGACTTTAGAAATTACAGGGGGGAGACACCGTGTTAACGACTTTGGCGTGCTATATCTCACATATGGTAAAGCTGATAAAAAAATGTTGTACGGAAACCCAACTTCATTTTTAAAGACAATTTCAAATTATTTTTTTTGAGCACACCCCCTTGTGTGGCATACCACACAAGGGGGTGTGCTCAAAAAAAATAATTTACTCCCACTTTACATGTATGGAGAGGTACCATTAAAAAGGGGTAATTTTAATTTTTTGTATTTTTAAAATTAAGATCTATATCCAAAGTATCGTCGAACCAAGTTACATGTAAATCGGTTCATAAACGTAGAAGATATTGTGCTGTGACAGACTGGGACGGACAGACAGACAGACTGAACGATCTTATAAGGGTTCCTTGTCGGACTACGGGACCCTAAAAAAACATCGTATGAAAATATCCACACCAATAAACAGTATCATGGTCACTCTACGTAGTTACGACAGCGAGCGAGATAAGAGCGTACGCCCGCGCGCCGCGCCCTCACCCCCTTGCACTCCCGTGCCACAGCCCGTGCGTAGAGTGACCATGATATTTTTTTTTTGTTTTTTTTTTTCGTAAAATGTGTTCTATTAACGATACTGATAGCATGGAAAAAATATGCACACTGTCTCCGAGGTAACCCTGTATAGCAGACGCGGACAGTATTAACTGCATAAAAAATTGTCGTCTTTGGTGAGCTCCGTCAAAGAACTTGAAACAATAACCGACACGCTGATGATTAAGATATTAAACACCTATGATATCATATCATCAGGGGCTCGATCGAGCCCATAAAAAAAGGTGATTGGTCAGGTTTTAGCCGACGCAGACCTAGTGCAGTTTGGTCAACTTCACACACAATTAGCGCGTGCACGACTCCTTAACATATTTTTTTCTTTTCAGAGATAATTTCGTATTCTGTAAGATTACAGAAATTAAGCAATCGTAATTTGACCAATACACAGATAGATTCAAAGCTATACTATAAAACAATCTTCAAGTGCTGGTGACCTCTCACCGTGTCGCGCTGCCTATAATTGATATGTAACCCAAGTGGTAATAAAGCGGGTGCGGATTTGAGAGAATGGCAGCCAACCAAACTAACGATACGCAACCACGGCAGCGTTGGACGGAAAGTTGGACTGAGCACTCCCTTTAACGAATATCAACCGATTAAATTTCGCTGTTTATAGGTTAAATACCTAAGGTATCCTGACGAATGCTACTTTGTCAACCTTATCTTTTCGACAGCTGGAAGTTAGAGTTCAGTTTGAGACTTGTCTGTTTCGGTTGAATAGAGTCGATCACTTCTAGATGTACTTTTTTCTGGGCAAAATTGCCAAGGTAGACCCAATTTTTCTATTTTTTCTTTAATTAAAGTGTACTGTTTGAAATGTGTAAACAAATGCTGACTGGCTGGCTCTCGCTATGCTAAGTATACACAACGGTTATTTAATGTTTGTGCAGGAGATAGTGTCAGATTCATAAAAAAATATATATCCTTTTCGAACGCATCTAGTATAGTACTTACCCCTTTCTTGCCTGCCTGCAAACATCCGCACCAAGCTATGTGGAAAAGATTATTCTTAGATCCTTTTTTAATATCTTTAGTTGCATTTCTAGCTAAAAAATACCTGTTCTTTGCTGCGATCTCCTTAGCAGTAGACTGTAGCCTAAAAGCAAGCATTCTTACCCGTTTTCCTTGCTGTTAGATTTTTGTTCTTTAGATTTAATTGTGACTCCATTGGTATACGTTTTTCTTCTTTTTCTTCGCGTACGTGTTCTTCAAAGGACCTGGAGAATGCTGAAATTTGCAACTATATTTAGTCGGGTAGTTTGTATTGTAGCAATATCCTGCAAAAGTGTAAAGTTGAAATTGATGATATTAATGAAGTGTATTTTTTTTCTGCAAACCTGATTCTGAAGTTTTTAAGAATTACGTTTGCCGGGTTGATATTCTCCAGGCTTCATGAAGTTCTTTTCAAGTTCTTCTAGTCCGTCAGCAGGCCCAAATGAATTGAGAAGGTTAGCTGATGAATCTCCAAGAGAAAAAACTATTCTTGCTATTTTTGGAATGTCTTCGTTTTTAATAAGTATTTATTTTATTCCCGATGATGACTACAACAAGCATACTTAATGCGTATTTTCATCTGTCACGGCAAGACAGTAATATTATTTTCTAGTGAAGAAATGGAGTTTTATATTATGTTATATTTTAATGTAACGTGGTATGTATGATCTATTGTGGGGAAGATGAACTTACAATAAATACCTACTACCTGTCTTCCTCCTTACCGTTCTTTTTATCAGACGCAGTATTGTTAGCAGTTGATGTAGCAGCAGCCTTGACTTGCACTATGAGCGTAGGATAATTGACTTTAGCAGGTGGTAAATTACTTTTGTTGGTTCTAATAATGCCCTTCGTATTCACTTGAGCCTTGACTGTTGGTTCTTTCTTTCTATTAGATTGCCTTCTGTCATTCATCTTTCTTACAGCGTTAGATTTATTATACGCGTTACTAGCATTAATGGTCGTTAGCCTTGTGGGTTTTTGTAAATTGTGGTTACTTTTCAGTTCAGTTTTTACTGTTTGAGTGGTTTTGATTTTGACATTTGGTTTGGGTCTGCTATTATTAGTAGCGCCTGTACGGATATTTATACTGTTGGTTTTACTGGGTGTTTGAGTAGTTCCCTTTGGGGTAGTAGGCAATGTTCTTTTTATGTTATCGTTTGGTGTAAATCTTTGATTATTTTGAACGGGGTTCATATTCAGTTGAGCACTTTGAGGGTTTTGCCATTGTTTATTTTGAACGGGGTTCATATTCAGTTGAGAACTTTGAGGGTTTTTCCATTGTTTATTTAGAACGGGGTTCAAATTCAATTGATAATTTTGAGGATTTTGCCATTGTTGAAACTGTTGCCCTGAAAATTATAAACGTTACATGTATGATATTTATGTTGATAGAAATTAAAATACGTACTTCGAAGATCTATAAAGATTAAATTTAAGTGGCTACTTTACATAGAAACAGCTGCGAATAATCTGCTAATGATAATGAAAATTCGTGTTTTATTGCTGCTGTCAGTGCTACTGCGCTGCTTCTCAAATACCATTTTCTATCACGATGACAATCATCATCATCAACACCTGAATGTAATGTCCTCACTAGAGGTTTATCTATAATCATTTATTTGACTAGTATTCGATATTAAGGTTGTTTCATTAGTGTTTTTTTTAGGTGAAGAATATTTTGTACCGTAATAACGTTATTTGTAATAAATGTTTGTAACGTTAAAGCCGTTGAATAAGCATGTGATTTCAAAATTATATTAGATACCACCGTGGTGTATTGGCCATAGTATTGGCTAGACCCGCTGCCTCCCGTATCAATGTGTTTTTTATTCGACGCTCTTTCGGGGAAGGAAAACATCATCGTGAGGAAACCTGCAAACTCCTGCAAAGTAATTCAAAGGTGTGTGAAGTCTATCAATTCGCACTGGGCCAGCGTGGTCGACTATGGCCTAATCGCACTGCTCCAGGGTAGGCTTGAGCCCCTTGGTGGGCATGTATATCAGCTTTTGATGATGATTAGATACATGTTCAGTAAGCATCTGAGGTTCCTATTAGCAGTCCAGACTCGCCAACGACGGAAATGTAGGTACTCGTATTACCATTATTGTTGCCGATATCCCGTGGAGGCCCTACGACCATCCCTCCAACATTTGCATCGTAGCTTTCAAAGAAAGGATCGGGTCTATCTGTTCTGGTGCCGTTAGAACTCACGAACACATTCCTGTAGTCTGCCAGTTCCTTGTATATGTCTCCACCGCCGTAGTCGTTGTCGTAGTGCACTGGAAATTCAAGAAATAGATGCTGACACACATCTTTAACGATCACGACGCTTGCTATGCACCCACTACATAGGCGGAGCGTGCTGAGACTGCCGTGCGGGTAAACCCGCCTCGTAGGTGCAATAATTTCCTAATGTGACTGCGCGGCCCCTACGTCGTAGGTGCGCTGTTACCAAATTCCTCGAACATATGCGGCGCACCTATCGAGGCGGGTGGGGGTGCGCATGGCTTTTATTGCGTTATTTTTTTCAGCAGCCAGTGTTCTCCGAGTGATCGAGATTTCGCCGCTCTTTACGGAATTTCCGGGTTCGATTCCCTGTGGTACTGTCAAGCAAAAATCTCTTTGTGAGATTTACCCTAGGTCGGACATTGCAGGCTGAATCACCTGAATGTCCGAAAAGAAAGACGATTCCATGCTTCGGAAAGCAGGTTCAGCCGTTGTTCCCGTCTCTAGTCGTTACACCCTTACACGAGCCATGTCAGTGGCCTTTTGAAATGCACATACCTGCGACTATATTCAGAAGTTCAGTGTAAAGTCAAACAAACCTCACTCGGCCAGCGTGGTCGACTATGGCCTGACGCCTAGCAAAGCCCGCTAAAACTTGACAGATGACAGATAGACAGATGATGTCGCTGCTGTACATTGAAGCTTACTTTCGACGTTCTTACAAACCGATTCATATAAAACATCATTGTACCGCGTATTCGAATGTGGTATGGTATAGTTTTTTTCCCCGGCTTCTTTGGTATTCATTTGGAAGGGTCAAGTTTGAAGCGTATTCTTGACTATAGATAAATTCGTTGGGCCTGATCAGGGTAGGCTCGGTAAAACGGGGTCAGGGGAAAAAAGATGCAATATCAATCTCAGTAGACGAAATAAAATGTTTATTTGATATAAAGGGTTGCCTTACTTTATAAATTACTAGCGGTCCGCCCGCGGCTACGCTCGCGTTATGTAAGATTTTCCCGTGGGAATACGACTTTTCTCGGTAAAAAGTATGCTATGTGTTAATCCAGGGTACAAACTATCTCTATTCATCATCGAACATCAAATCAAAACGGAACTTTATAGGGAATTTTTACTTGCTCAACAAAAGTCCATTTCGTAAGCATTAAAGGAGTATGCGTTAGACTGATATATCTTCCCTAAAAATATGTTTTAAATGCGATAGTAACTTTCTGTTTTATTTATATTTTAATTCTGCAATTGTATTTCTATTTATTCCTTTATATTTAATTTGTTTAATATCTGGCGCGTAACTTAGAACTCCAGTGCTGGCTGAAAATCAGTGTTACAAGACCTTGTTCTTGAGTACTTGTGACAAATGCTGAGCCCAGTACCTTTTCATTGCACGATGTAAACTTTTATCATCATCAGTGGTGTGTACTCTTTTTTTTCCATTGTGTGATGAATAAATTATTTTCTTTCTTTCTTTCTTTCTTCTATTACAAATTTCATCCAAATCCGTGCAGTAGTATTGGCGTGAAAGCGGAACAAACATCCAAACATCTAAACATTCAAATATATTTTCACATTTATAATATTAGTGTGATTATTAAAAAATGGTGGAAATCTAATGTTTTGCATCTTTTGAAACAGGATTTTTGAAAAAACTGGACTAACTCCGAAAAAGAATAGACAAGAAAGGAAAATATCACCTGACATGCCCATTTCTTGCTCTGTATAATTATAAAAAGTTGTAGTAAAAATACAGAATATATTAGTATGTTATAAATTATTTATTCATGTTTGATATTTATATTTTAACAGATTGCATATGATATTATCTTATGTATGTATGTACCTGAGTCAAAACTATCGTAATATATACATAACCTACTCGATACTTTTACTATCAAACATCTGGCAGCCCTAACCTACAAAATTTAAAATATTTCAGTAATTTATCGCCATTTCATAATATTATTTGATAGTAAAAATGTTTATTTATTTATTTATTATGGAGAAACAACAGCTGATAGCGTATACAGTAATTTGAACAAATACAGGTAGTTAGTACACGGATATAACACTATCTGCTTAAACATTTCTCGCTAAGATATAACACAATTAAATAAAGAGGAAACACATATTCGATAGCAGTATAATAATATGATGGTGAAATAACTATATTAGACAATGGTGTGCGCGCAAAATCAAGCAAAACCAGCTATAGATAGATATGAATACCTACTTAGTAGGATAGACAAGACATAAAAATGAATCAGAAACGTGGCATTAGTCAAGTATACTTTCACAGACATGCTCTGCGAATTACTATTGTTTCCAAATTGAGTACCGTCAAACAGAGAAACTATGACAAGTATTAAAAAATAATAACAAATAGCAACACAGTACATAATGATTGATTTAATGGAAGTAACAGAGCCAGAAAAACAGGAATACAAATAATTGCAGTGCGCGTACCTATGCTCAGACCAGCCCTACGAAATAAATTCTTGGGATCAGTAAAAAACTGCTGGTCTGAACAAAGTATATAAGCATTATATCGCCGTATTAAAGTTTAAGATGTCGCAAATTTTTCGATTTTAACTAGCTAAGGATTCATGAAATATATCGACGTCCAGAAAATAGTCATTGTAAGATTTACATACGGTATAGTGATCCCTTGCTCCAAAGTTAGTAGATATATTGTGCACGTGAAATGTACGTGACGACCTAAGTCTTCTGTAAGTAGAATAACTAATTTTACTAGTTAGGATATTACAATTATAGGAGCTTTTACAGATGTTTCGTAGAATTTTCAGATCAGAGAGTATCCTTCTTTTATACAACGGCAAGAGCTTGTACTCTCGTAAGAAGGCATATAATTAGAAGTTAACCTCCTATGCATTGCCCTCAAAAATTTCTTTTGGACCATCAATTTTGTTCCTATAAACTGCGTAGTGAGGGGTCCATATACAGGTGGAATATTCTAGTAGTGGGAGGATTAAGGATCTATATAAAGTTAAGTATGCACTACGTTTTTTGATTTTTTTTGTATTTCTTAAAACAAAACCTATCATTCTCATCGCCCTGCCACAAACATGCTCCACATGCACATCAAACCTCAACTTCGAATCAAGAAGAACACCGAGGTCCTTTATGACATTTACTTTTGATAAGAGTTTTCCTCCAATACTGTAATCAACAGATATGTTACTACGTTTGTTAGAAAAAGTTATTTGCTGACATTTATCATACGCAAGATATAGCTTATTTTCATTGCAGTAATCCTCAAGCCTATTTATATCCTCCTGTACCTTAATACAGTCTGTAGCATCGGTAATAGTACTGTATAGTTTTAGGTCATCCGCATATAAAAGAAAATTACAGTGTTGAAAGCACGTATGAATATCATTAATAAAAATCACATAAAGAAGCGGTCTCAAAATGGAGTCTTGAGGCACTCCAGATGTTATTTTGACTGGATCAGAGCTATAAACATAAACAACTACTACTTGAGATCTGTCAGATAGGTAGGATTTAAAAAACATGAGTAAAGGGCCCAAGAGACGCAAGCTTTGTGAGAAGAATTTTGTGGTCCACTTTATCAAACGCTTCCCGAAAATCTGTATACACGGCATCAATTTGAGCACGTCTATCCAGACCCTCAAAAAGGTAGTTAGAATAAATAAGTAAGTTAGTCATAGTGGAACGATGTTTCACAAAGCCGTGCTGCTCCTGTAGCAACGAGCTTTCAAGTAGAGGGTAAATACGTGCATGTATCAGTCGTTCCAGGACTTTTGGAAAACACGAGAGGATCGAAACAGGTCTATAGTTTTCAATTTTTTTCCGAGTCCCAGATTTATGAATTGGCGTAATGTATGCAAGTTTCCAGCGGACAGGAAGAGATCCACTGCTAAGGCACTTATTAAAGAGTATAGTAAGGGGTTCGGTTAAATATTGAGCGGTACGCTTAACGAGTAGTGGACTAATTTTATCAGGGCCTGGACCTTTATTTGCATCAAGCTCTTTTAGAGATTTGAATACTTCTGATTCTTTAAGTATTATATCAGCAATTAAAGGAGACGCAGTAAGTGGATCAATTTCCAGTAAGTCATTATCATCGACCTTACTATGAGATTCAAAAACAGAGCTAAGAAAGGAAGAAAACATATTACAGATTTCAGATGGATCTTCAGAGGAATAATCGCCAAATGACATTACTTCAGGAAAACCACTAGAATTATTTTTTAGATAAGAGATATAATGAAAAAAGATTTTAGGGTTATCCCTCAAAGAGGATTGCACGTTACTTAAATAGTCATGAAAACATTTGGCCAATAGTCTTTTACTACGAGCACGAAGAAGAGAAAACTCATTATAGTGGGTTAAAGAGTTGTATGTTTTCCATTTGACCCATACTTTAAATTTACGCTTTAAAGTCTCCGAACTTTTTGCTGTGCCCTATAAACAGGGTCCATAGAAAGACTGTGTATTAATTCTTTAACACATATTGTTATTTTATGGATGTGCAATAAATAAATAAATAAAAGTTGCTATAAGGAGTTTGGAAAACCAAATAGGATATCTTTGAGATCTATTCCTTTTCAATGGTACATATTTATCGACAATCTCATATAATATATCATAAAATCTATCCAATGCATCATCTGCTGCTAGCGAATTTAACTCCAACTGCCAATCAATATTTGATAATGCATCACAAATAGCCTTAAAATCACTCTTATGAAAATTATACTTCTTAGTATTATTATTAACAGATAGTTTTACTTCCTTTTTTAGATCTAAGGTAAATTCCAGTGGCGGGTGATGCCTATCCGGGGGAGCCAAAACTGAGCACGGGGGACTGAGGGTACCTTCCGTGTTCGAGAGTACGAGATCTAGACATCTGTCATTAATGTTAGTGAGGTAGTTATACTGTTGTAAATTTCATAGTGCCATAGTATTACTTAACATAGAAGTTGTCTTCGTCATAAGAGTGTCTAGAGACCCATACATGCTGTTGTTATCAAAAGTCCACTTAATATCTGGTAGGTTAAAATGTCCCATTACACAAACCGCGGAATCCGGGCAAGTTAAGGAGATATCTTGGAGGTGAGAGAAATATTCCTCATATACCACAAAAGGGGAGGCAGGGGGGATGTAGATGGTGTTGATAATAACTTTCTTGTTCTGTAAGTGTAAAATGAGGAAAACCTCTTCTAGATCCTTAGTTTCCCACTCTGACTTACGTGTGACAGTTAATTTTTTATTAACAGCGATTAAAACACCACCACCCTTCTTCTTAGTTTCAGATAGATTTCTATCCCGTCGGAAGACCAAGTACCTATCATCTATTAATTTTGCGTCGTATATATTAGGTTGTAACCAGGTTTCTGTAAATATTATAAGATCATAGTGTTGTGTTAAAATATTTAAGCGTATGTCTGACAAATTAGATTTTAAACCGTCACAATTCTGATAGTAAATAATAAGCTCCTTACTAGGTAGCATCAGTAATCATAATTAGGGGGTGATAAAGTTCAATTTTGCCTACATTGCGCGCACATTTATAAAAGTAACATGAAATTAATATTAAAGATTTGTAAAAATAACATGTAAGTGAAGCTAATCCGTCCATAATTCCTGTAAAGTAACGTGTTTTCACACGTGTAAACATACGAAAAAATAACATTATAAATGCAAAGAAAAACCAATTATAATACGGAAATAATAGTCACATCTCGTCTAATAACTATTTAACGTCACTTTCCGAGCGAATGTGTATAATTGGTGTGTCGTCACCCTTACGAGCCATAACGTTGCCGTCCTTAGCCCACACCCAGCTGTACCCATTTTTCTTAAGTGCGCGTGCCTTGGAGTACAGAATCTTGTTCTCCAAAGTAAGATGCTGGTTTATGTAGATCGGCTGGGGTGGCTTGCCCTTCAACTCGGGCAGGCAGTCAGATTGTAGATCTCGGCGAACACGCGCTGCAGCCAGCAGATTATCACTTACGCGTCGCGTGATTACTATGTTTTTGGGGCGTCCTGATCCTATGCTGCTGCTTCTGTTATGGGCGACACGCTCGAATATGGGACAGGTCTATTGTCACACCGACAGCTTTACCCAGCGACATAACAATGTTCTCCAGGTTCTCATTTTTTGTCTCCGGCACATTCTGTATTTCCATATTACAAACACGGGCCTGCTGTTCCATCCTAGCCAATTTGGTCTTTAACAAAGAGACATCACTTCTTAGGCCCTCATTAACCCCTCGGAGCTCTTCACAGGATCTAGTTAGGCTGGACACATCCGTCTCAAGTGCAGTGACCGTAGTCACACATCCTTGCACTGTCACACTTAAGTCAGACAATTGACTTTCAATCTTAGATTCTAGGTTCGTTATACTGGTCTGAACAGGGTTTATTTCAGTATGAATATCCTACTGGAGGGCGGTTCTCAGTTCTCCGAACTTTCCATCGATGTAAGCCATAAGGGTCTCCATATCATTGGGGGCTGTTTTTAGTGAGGGTTTTTTACACACCAAACATTTCCACTTTGCCTTATTCATAGGAAGCATACGCTTATACTCGCCGTCGGTAAGAGACGCACAAATGTAATGGAAATCCATTTTGCAAACATTACATTTTATAGCATCCGAATCATCCAAAGCCACATCGCATTTATACCAAGCATTTATAACACTGCTCTTCAGATTATATGGCGAAATATACCCAACAGTCGCGACAAAAAGCCCCACACTTGTTTGTTTAATATCAAGCGCAGATTGATAAGAAGACACTGGATAACATTTGTACGAGCAAATCACTTCACAAACATAGTTTCAAGGCACTTTTCTTCGTGAAACAGATAGTAACAACCATCAAAAAACAATTAATTACTGAGAGAAAGACAAAGCATGTGTCAAATCCTCAAGCGCCCTCTGGCGAAAAAAAAATCATGTTTTATTCATGTTTTATTTCAAATATATTACCTATCTCGCGACATGATTCGTTAATAGCTCTGTACGATGTTTGCATACGATTGTACGTATTTTTTTCCCGCTAGATGGCATTAAAATTTGAATTTTATATAAAAGAGGTGACATCTATCCTTTTTCCCCTGACCCCTTCGTACTTATATGAGTTGGCAACTGTACAGGTGGAGCGACTATTCCTTACCGCTTTTGCTGAGCGCTCATGAACTTCTTCGTCGTGTGGCTTGTAAGGTCGACAACCGACCTCACAATCCCTGGGGGCCGTTTCACGAAGCTACAAGTTACAAGTACAATTCGATGTACATTGCGTAGACAGTAAGATAAAAACGATAAGGCCCACTGTTTAGGCGAATTAACTACGCAATGAATATCAAATTGTAACTAGTTACTAGTAAATTGTTGCTTCGTGAAACGGGGCCCTGGTGTCAGTGTATAGAGCCACCAAAATGCTACTGACATGCTGGAAAGACTACTTCGGTAGATAGCAACCGGGACCCATGACTTAACGTGCTTACCGAAACACAGCTCAAGGCACTTGGTTTGTGTAAATCGGATGACAATACAATAATTTGGTACAGTAGAGAACGGGGGCGGTAGCGAGATGGGCGCTAAGCTAATATAATGATTAAAACGATGTTATGAGTTGAATCTAATGTTTTTATATTATTTATCAAGAATCTCTTTAAAATATCAAAATATAGTCTACTCTGTAGCCCGTTGGCATCCCGAGACACAACAACAAAAAAGAACCATTCGATATTTCAAAATATTCAAATCCAATCGAACTAAACGTTAAAACAGACAAACAGCCAGTCACCACAAAGGAGACCGCTCCATACAGTACCATCGAGCTGATCAGATCATGGAGGAGTTGGAAGGTGAACTCTTCAATTAGTACAAGCAAACCTCTCGAGTTTGGGCTCATTTAATTTGTCATTATAATACAGTGTAGTTAGTGATGAGGTTCTGGTGATGGAGCCAGGAGCTGGATAGTGGTTACTGACATAAACGTGTTTTTTTAACTATTATATATTTTTTAATTAATACCCTCACCGTCATCCATAGTGTAAGTCTCATAAGTCATCAGATAACGAATTTTAAGTGCTATATTTAAAACAAATAACACTTTCATTTTAATATCTAAATATACTAATGCAAATTATTGTGTAAACATAAATATAAATACTTGAATATTTTTATGTACATAGTATTTGAATTGCCTAAACATTTTTTTTCGGTTTGCAATCTTAAGAATAACACTTACAGTTCCAGTACACATTTCTATACAGTGTGTTTATAAGTTAAAGTTAAAAAAAAAACAATGTTTTAAGTCGAATTTATTGTCTGGAATGGTATGAATATCTATCTCACTAATTAAAAGATTTAAAAACTCCCGAGACTGGATAACTTTCTGAATCGATTTTTATTAAAGATGAATTTAAATGAAAATGGAAAATGCGCAAAATCCATTCTGTCCTTCATTGTGAGAGCGTAGCGTCAGTGAATGATCCTAGAATAGTTTAACTATAAAACTGGGGCATTTACAAGTATGTTTTTGTTGCTGCATACTGTATGTTAAAGTATAAAGTGTTACTTTTACATCTATTGCAGTTTATCAGAAGGTTATATTTTATTGTATTTCGAAGTATTGTTCTATTCGCAAGATGTGGTTTGGTACAACATGATTTTTATTTTGTGCGCCGTTCTACTGAATCCTATTGGTATTAGCAATTTTATTATATTAGTTGACTTTGTGTATTAATGCTGGCAGATTTTCTATATCTACTCGGAGGTTCCTTATTGGATCGAATCGGAAATGATGAGATCAGCAGGAAATCCAAAGTAACCGATGTACCGAAGCATAGTTCCTATTACTCGTTAAAATGACCCTAAAAGCTGAAAACTTTGAATGAATGAATGAATGAATGATGATGATGATGATGATGAGGGCATAACTGATCAGGTCACGGATGTGGGATGCGGGAGTTGTGGTTTTCGTAAATGTTCTCGTCACGCGAGACTTCAGTCGGACGTCAGCATTCAACGTCATTTGTATAGCGAGACCTTTGAGCACGACAGTTCTGTTACCAACCACACATGGTCTAACCGACGACCTCTCGGCCATACGGACCGCGTCGACCGAAACACAGGTCGGAAGTACACCGGCTTCCAGACCCTCTACCGCCGTGAGCCCTCCAACAACGCGTTCCTCTCTTGTTCATTCCGCTCGCAATCCCAAAGTAAATGATCGCGGTACTCATCCGCTTTGCGGCGCGCACAAACTCCACTCTCTCTAAGTCCGAGGTCCCTCAGCCTTCCCCGAAAACAACCATGCCCAGACAACATCTGGGACGTGACATAGTCGGGCTCAACCCACCTAAATGGCTGAGTTATGTTACGTTCCTGCCAAGTTTAATGAAGTGATATGACCGATAATTGCTCCAACGAGGATATTACTGTATCTATCACGTTAGAAGACGCTCCGTAAATGCATCGGTTTATGTTATCACTAGGTGGACCAGCGCTCTAGAAAAGTTGCAGAAAGTGGTTTATCAAGCGCTGGGCGACGTGCAGAAGACATAAATATGACGATGATGAAAATGGCTTTTTTTTTATTCTGCTCTTTTCGAAGATGTTAAACCGAACAATGCAGGAAACTTGCTTGACAGACATACAGACGGACAACAAATAGGGTATTTGACTTCTTTTTTTTATTTTATAAATCCAAACTTGTTAGTTTCTGCTATCAAACACTAAAATAATTTTTGCTCTATCTTTAAAATTGACCGAGTTATAAAGGTTCGAAATTCAAGATTAGACAGATAAGAGGCACACCACAAGCAACTTCCATAAAATCTCATACAAAAAACCGTTTTTGAAAGAGACACATTGAAACTTTAAAAATTCACTGTAAACTCGTTTCCCAACCGATTCTATTTTTTTTCTTCGCGAATTGTCTGCTACTAATCTACCTATATATTTTTAAATTAATTCATAAAATATGGTAAATTTAGAAACAGTCAGATACCCTAACAGTGTGATCTTACAGTTCCCCTTTTCCTTGTAACTTAACCAGTTTCCATAAAGGGTTTTACTACAAAATATGATTTTTCCAGTTAGCACATTAACAACAGCGGCGAAATCGAAAAGTGTAAATCTAAACCTGGAAACCGTGTTGGAGTTCGACAACAAGAACTTGGAGAAAGATGTCCAGATCATCGACAACGTCCAGACCTTCCTGCACAAAGTGAGAAGTGTTCTGGACAATTCTAAGGTAAGCTCGCTTTGTTAGAGCGTAGAACAGAGACATTGTGTTGGGATATAGTGGGCGGCTTCAGAATCGGCTTATGCTTCGAAATAAGAAATGTACTGAACGAACAAACTGAGGTTTTAATTTATATTTTGGAAATACATGTCCGCCATGGAACGTTCTACAAGAACAACACATTGAGAGCAGAAATATTTGCAACCTTTTACTAATCATGTCATTTTTAGCAGTTTAGACATTGAGGAAGTTACTCGTAAGCTTTAAGTTCGTCCGTCCTTTTCGCCTTTTAAAGATAAGAAATAGATAGAGTTAGTTAGTTAGTTGGTGGGCTCCGTTTCCGCAATTAGACTCTAAATTGGTCCGTTTTACGTTCGGTTTTGGCTGGTTACTCCAACCAGCCCAGCTCCTTCCAGAAGCTCAGAAGCCTCCTGGGACTGTCACAGGCTTCGCGGAGCGACCCCACATTCTGGAGGATTTTTGCCCGTTGGTCAGTCAACCCTACGCATTCCAGGACTACGTGGGTGACCGTTTCTTCTGCTTCCAGACACCCTCTGATAGAGGGCTGTCCGTCGCGCCGATGGTGAAAGAGATAGAAGACAGACATCTTATCTTAATGTTAGAGCTGCGAATTACTATGAGTTTATGAAATCAGTGCTGCTTGCACAATTTTAGAGCGGACGTAAAGATATCAAACTTCAAAAGTCTTAATTTGACAGCAACACCCGTATTTAAGATTATCATCATTCATTCAAAATAATATCATTCGTTCGTCTCGTCACTTTCGTCATTATTAACAGTTCCTATCGTTCCTTCCCCCCGATGGGTTCGAGCACAGGTTCGAGCCTGCCCTGAGTTTGGGCGATCAGGCCTTCACGCTGGCCCAGCGAAAAAATTCAAAGGTTGCGTGTGAAGTCGACCAACCCCCACTGGGCCAGCGTGGTCAACTAAGGCCCTAATTCAGGGTAGCACGAACCCCTCGATGGGGACGTATATGAGCTGTTGATTGAGAAAAACAGGCTTGCAAATTGGGGTGGATGTGTATTAAGATTAATGTGCAGGATTACAGACGAAGCTTCAACAAGGACAAGGTGAAATTTACCGACTTCCTGGAGAATGTCTTGGGCTTGCTGGTGACGTACAACGATGATCAGCTTGAGGAGCTCGCGGTGGTCACTGACGAGGAGTTGAGGAAGTACCATTACAAGGTCAGCTATCTCCAAAGATTTCGTGAGCCTGTCAAACCTCTTTGGGCGTTTGCGCACCACACGTATTCGGTTCTTATTCGTTTCTGATCCGGTTTGGCCGTCGTCCTAGTAATTGTATGGACGCTTACGTATTCGATCCGTGAATTCTCACTCTGGATCGTTTTTACGGATCATTACCGAGTCGAAGTGGCCGCCATACAAATTTTACGTATGCTTGCGCACTACACTCGATCGATTCATATTCGGATTCACAGATGAAGATTGAGGTGCGGGGAGGGGAAATCTTGTGCTGCTAACGAAATCTGGTGGTGCAATATCGTCTCGAATACGAATGAAAAACGGATCAGTGCGCAAACGCTAGACGTGTATTTCCCGCACGTATTTTTCACGTATCGGACAAGAATCGAGGATTTTGGGAATAAGGCCACATTTTTCTATAAACTTGCAAGATTTTTTTGATGAGAAGTATATTTCACTAAATCATCTTAGTTACCAAGATTTTAAGGTGTGTTATTTACCCGGATTCTTTGATCTAGAGTGTACAATAGTATACTCTATTACAATAAGGTCCCTACTGATATTAAAATATTACCTTTAGACAAGTTTAAAATAATTATAAAATAGAAATTGTATAAAACAGGTTACTATAGGATATCTGACTACTTAGAGGACAGATGTCCATGGGAATAGATTGTTTGAGTAGCAGGCTTTTTCAATATATAATTAGCATTAATTTTGTAATTGACAATATTTTATTTAAAAAAGGAAACGCGAAAGATGCGACGACTGTGGAGTTTCTTCGGTGAGCTCTTCTCCACAGATTCCGCCATTGTGTTAGTGAACTCACCCAAAAAAATATATAATGATGGATCTAAGTGATGTAAACAGAACATTGAACTTAACAGCTTACCCGTAGCCATTCGAATGGAAACTAACAAGAAAAGGTTTATATCTATGCTAAAATAACATTATCTTGACAGTTTATAGATAAATTCATTGTAACGCAAATTATCTTTTACTAGTTTTTAAGTATATAACTGAGGCTCACTGTTTCCACAGTCAAACTGTACATGCAGTTTTGTGGTACTAGTTTTAGATTAAGACTAATATTGTTCTAATAAATAAATAATAATAATAAATAAATAACATCTTATGGAAATAAATAATTTTTGACTATTGACTTTTATACTTTGTTCACCCGAATAAAGTCAACTAAACTTACTAAATAGGATTTCTTTCCTCAACATCGACGTGTTTTCAGGGGTGCAAATTTTATGAGCTGGTGAAAAACCAAAAAATTAGAGATTTGATCGGCGATGCGCTGGAAGAAATGAGGCGCACTCCTGTAAGGTAGAGTTTGTGCATTATCTAGGTATTCTGGCATCATCATTTCAACCGAAAGACGTCCACTGCTGGACAACAGCCTCCCCCGAATATTGCTATGTGTTAGAAAAAAAACGCAAAACCTCTACAGTGCTACAACGATCTTTTGGCTCGTGGATGACATTGACAGGAGGGCGTTGGTGGTGAACAACAAATGACGAATGTATGACGAATGTCGTTAGTTCCGATTTTCGCCACGAGCCAAAAGATCCTTGGTAGCACTCTGTAAAGTGGTAGGTCAGCCCATGAAACAGAACAACTTAAATCTCACAAAATAAGTAGTCTGTAATAGAGCGTCGGTGGTCTAGTGGCTAAGGCTGCTGCCTCCCGTCCGGCAGACGCGGGTGCGATCCCCACCACGTACCAATGTGTTTTCGAATTTCGAATTCATATGCACGTTTATTCGACGCTCTTACGGTGAAGGAAAACATCGTGATGAAACCTGCACACTCCTGCGAAGAAATTCAAAGGTTGTGTGTGAAGTCGACCAAACCGCACTGGGCCAGAGTGGTCGACTAAGGTCTAATCGTCCTAATTCAGGGTAGGCTCTGTTCCCAACATTATTTTGATACAAGAAACAAAAACAACATGAAGAATATATTTTTTGCCTCGTGTCCAAATTAAGTTCAAAGTTATATCAGACGATAAGTCGTCTTTGTAGTTAGATTAGCTAGGTATTGTTACTACGCAACTATTGTACAGCCTCCGTGGCCGAGTGGCCGAGATTTCATTACGCAGGTTACGGGTTCGATTCCTGGTGGGAAAACTGTCAAGCAAAAATGTCTTTGTGAGACTTTCCCCAGTTTGGTTAGGACATTGAAGGCTGAATTACCAGATTGTCCGAAAAGAAGGATTCCGTGCTTCGGGAGGCACGTCAAGCCCTGGTCTCGGCTACTATCTAGTCGTTACACGAGCCGTGTCAGTGGCCTTTGGCGGCTCTATAACACTGACACCAGGGTTTGTGAGGTCGGTTGTCGACCTTACAACCCACACGATGATGATGATGACTACGCAACTACACCTTGAAATTTACATCGTTTCGTTCACGCTGTGTAGGATTTTTTTTTTCGCGAAAAGTTGTTCAGTTTGACGAATACATCTAGTCACTACACGGCAACAAAACAATGTAAATTTCATGGTGTATACGAGTAAAACATCAATATTACACTTTCTTAAATATCTAGAAATACATACAATATTGTTCTTGCAGTGATGAATTGAACGTCGTCCCATCCCAAGTGTGACCCCACCCAAAACCCAACAATGTAATTTTATTAAGACACCAGATCTATCTTGTATACCTACACCGTGAAATTTAATTGGTTGATTTTTGTTAAAGGGAGTGTTCAGTCCATTAAACTGAACAACTTTCCCCAAGGAACATGGGCTGTGAAACGACAAAAAAAAATTGGACCGTTCATACAAAACCGCGCGGCCAGCTGACCGATTTACTATGGGGATGCATTTTTTTATTTATCAGCCCATTTTCCTCGGGGAAAGTTGTTCAGTTTAATGGACTGAACAATTAATAATATTTAATCTTCTTCTTCTTCTTCGAGTCAATGAAACAAACAAACTAGATTTGCCGAAAATCAACCAATGTTTCTCGGTGTACTATGCTTAAAAATATTTTTAATGCAAATTAATATGAGTTTATAAAATATATTTTTAGGAAAATGAGAAAGTTACTCAAACGCTGTCTGGAAAAACTTCAGAATAGAGACTTCAACAAAAAAGATACAGCGTTTGTAAATTACTTGAATTCTTTATACAGAGGTGAAGCTAAGGAAAAAATGAATAATGTCTTTAAAAGATTAGAAGATTTCAGTAAAACTGGCCGGCGAGCTCATAGTGAGATGGTGCAGGTTGTTCGAAATGCAATCAGAACAATTATTTTCGATCATTATTCTGACTTAAACGCTAATGCAAGAAAAGATTTCAGGCTAAAAATTGATAATTTTTTCATCACATCAGATGATAAAATTGAGAGACGGGAAACTATATTAAGTGATTTACAAAACAACGATGGAAGTAAAACTAAGCATACCAAGGTAAAAAGCATGAAGAGACGACGTAATACTTCAACTACAGATATCACTGCAAAACACGTAAAGTTTGTTATTGAAACTACAACTAAGAGTATACCAAAAGGGCAAAAGACAGTCCGTGAAAAAGCTTCAAATTTACACGCCGCTTCAAAATATAAATTATCTTCTGAAGAAAACAAAGATGATATAAAAGGCTCCATATCTCAAGAAAGTGACGATGACATCATAGATGAAATCAAAACGAAGCCCATCAAACGAGAAGAAAAGTTTATTATTGAAACTACAACTAAGAGTATACCAAAAGGGCAAAAGACAGTCCGTGAAAAAGCTTCAAATACACACGCCGCTTTAAGATATAAATTATCTTCTGAAGAAGATAAAAATGATAAAATAGGCTCCATATCTCAAGAACGTGACGATAAAATCAAAGATGAAATCAAAACGAAGCCCACCAGACGAGAAGAAAAGTTTATTATTAAAACTACGACTAAGAGTATACCAAAAGGGCAAAAGACAGTCCGTGAAAAAGCTTCAAATACACACGCCGCTTTAAGACATAAATTATCTTCTGAAGAAGACAAAGATGATGAAAAAGACTCCATATCTCAAGACCGTGACGATGACGTCATAAATAAAATCAAAACAAAGCCGATTAAACGAGAAGAACTGAAGTCAGCCCGTGACAAAATACCAAGTAAAGACGTTTCTTTAAAATACAAACTCTCTTCTGAAGAAGACAGAGATGGTGAAAAAAGCTCTAGGTCTCGTGATGTTGATGCCATAGATGATACTACAAAAAAGCCTATCATGCGAGAACGGCCAAGCCGTGAGAAAACCCAAACTTCAGATAATATGAAAAAGAAACGTTCTGAAAAAGGCAAAAATGGAAAAAAAGAGTCGAAGCTCAGTAACATAGAAGTGACTGACGTAACTACATCGAAGCACATCAAACGGAAAAGACATAAATTATCCCATACAACGAAATATTTTACTCCTAAACGGATATATTCTTCTGAAGAAGATAAAGACGATAAAAATAATACGATCATAGATTTAGACGATGAAACTAAAACGAAAAGCAACAAAAGTTCGACTACAAAGGTCTCTCTGGGGCCATATCCGGTAAGAGATTTGGATGAAGAGAAAAAAAGAATGCCCCTGAGGTTTCTTTCGTTATTTCCGGAAACTATACCTACCACGACTGAGAAGTTACGACCTAAGAAGGACAAAAAACTAAAAAAGTAAGTCGATAACGCTGCTGATCAAACAAATCGAAACGATGTAAATATAATGATGAAACTAAAAGATCCAACAGTTAATAAACGATTCGTTCGCCTTTTGAAGACGAAAAAGGGGCCAAAACATTCACATTTTTAGGGCTGCTATAGATCGAATATACCAAATCACGCGACACGGCAAATGTAAAAACATCGCCACATTCACCTGTTAGTTTATTGGTTTTTCACAAATATTCGGAACAGTCCATTTCTGGACAGTTAATTTTTCTCCTCATTCGAAGGTAGATAATATCTTCTGCAAAGTAATGCCTGAATCTATTTAAAAAAAAAATAAAAAAAATAAGCGCTTTATTTATCAACAATACAAGTATCAAGTAATGCTACGTAACAAATAAGTAGTACAAATTGCTGATAAAAGGGCAAGAGTCTCAGCATGATTGCTGCTTTTCAGAATCTCCCCATCTTCGCTACACTGGAAAATGCTCCACGCAGTTAATCCCTTCAGCTCCAGACATACGTCTTGAAGTCTATATTAAATTAAATAGAACAAAAAACAAAAAATAAGAGTACTATCTATATATGTCACCGTACATTACACACATACAGACATAGGGTATCACGACCACGACAATTGCAATATTACCCCACCCAATTGCTCTCTGTTTTTTGTTTATCAAGCAACCACAGCCTACACTTTTGCCTAAATGTATATTGCGATTTAATCGTTTTAATAGGAGGAGGTAAATCTGCTGACAGATCAATATTATTTTAGGCATAAACGTAGCAAGTCTATACGCATGAGAGCAGAATCGGTAGAAGAGCCAAATTGGCAGCCGTCAGAGCCGAAAAAAAAGAAACGTAGACATGGAACAGAAAATAAACCTAAGACGAAGATGGTGGTAAATATAAAAAAGAGCTTTGATCTTTGTTCTTAATTTTGAACCGGACTTGAACGTATAACTTAGTTATATAAAAAAGAATTCTGTTGTCTGAGGAGATAACTACCTACCATGGGCAACCTGGAAAGCGCTGAACCGACTCCGGGCAGGTGTAGGCAGATCCAGGGAAAACCGAAAGAAATGGGGCTTCTCTAGCAATGATAGGTGTAGCTGCGGCGCCGTGCAATCTATGAAGCATCTGCTGTTTTGTCCTGACTGCCCTGTCTCTTGCACAATGGCAGATTTAAATGAGGCCAACCAAAGAGCTGTCGATGTAGCCAATTACTGGGCTGGACTGGTTTAAGTCGACACGAGAAGGAGATAAACTCTTCAGACAACAGAATTTCCAATAATCGCAATCATTTCATGAGTCGTTTCTGACTTTTATTTGCAAGCAAATGACACGCCAACTACCGCCCTATTATAAAATCTTTGTTTAGGTGAAAGAAGACCGAGCACTCCGCGAAATTCTGACCGAGCACAACGCTATCTTCAAAGCGGGATCCCCCCAGCCAACTCACCCCACCAAACAGAAAGTGGAAAAGAAGAAAGAGCATCGTAAGAGAAAGTATGTATTGCACGTGCACCAATCCGGCTACCCCATTTAATTAGAATTTCCAAACCGCCTTTGCTTTTATCCGGAAAAAAATTGTGCGATTCAAGAATTTTTTAAGTGTCTTATCTTTAAGTATGGCCAAAATTCAAAATCAATTCTAGTATATTTGATAGCTCTGAACATCTAAACATAGTAACAGAAAACAATCAATTAACGGCTCCGTAGCCCAGGTGGTAGTGTATCTTCCTCCAACGCATAGGGTCGCGGGTTCGATTCCCGCCCAGAGCAAACATTCGTGTTATGAGCACTTGTGTTTGCCTTGTGTCTGGTTGTTGTTTATCTATATATGTATTTATTTATATATTTGTGTCTGACACTCATAGTACAGGCTCTGCCTAGTTTGGGGTCGGATGGCCGTGTGTAAGATGTCCCCACATATTTATTTATTTATCAAAAATCGTAAAAAAAAATTTTAAGACTTCTATTCATTTTTATCTTTAAAAGCCGAAAAGAACTTCCCGGATTAAATAAGCGCCACGCCATTCCTTTGTTTTGCAGGCACGGTCGCATTTCAAAGCCGAAGCTTCCTTCTCAAAAATCATCAAAATTACACGAAAATCATGCATTTGAAATGTCACCTGTAAGTACTGAAAGTGATACTATTGAATCAAAAACACAACTGCGAAAACATTTCTCCAGTTACGGTCTTGCCATTGAAAGTTTTGAAAATAACGCGCTAGATGGTCACTATATATATAGAAAACAAAACAACAATGATACATTTAGTAAAAGATCTGATTTACGTAAAAAAGCTAAACAGGAAAAAGAAGAAAAGAAAGTGAAGTATCGAAAAGCACAGTATGATAGAGAAATTAACCATGAAACGACTCGAACACACAAAAAAAGGCACAAACATCACTCACATGTAACAGATAGTAGTAAGACTGATATTCAAGAAATTGACAAAGAAGATAAACAAAGATTTAGAGCTCAAGATGATAAGATCATCGTTACTACTACATCTCGTATTTCTGACGATAGCATCATAAATAAAATACACAATTTAGAAAAACAGTTGGAAAATGTTTTAAGCAAAATGGATGACAACACGGAAAGTGAAAGCTCTACGAGTACAGTCACGATTAAAGCTACTAATATTATTAATATCAATTCAACTGTGTCTGTGAATAGTATGTCCCCCCTTATTGTAGTAAACAAAGATAGAATATACAAAAATGTAGAAACTACTCCAGAAGTATCAAGTTTACCATTTAAGACAACAAAAGTAGTAAGTTATTCGTCTGAACAGGGTGAAAGTGACAATGAAACTGTTTTCGGATCAGAAACAAAAAACAAAACAATTAAAATGGAGTTATCTAGCCCGACGGTATTTATCGCTAATAAAACCGATAAAACTTCTACATCTGCCAGTAGTATAACCACATTAAAAGTTAAATCAGATGATCATATTGTATCTAAAGATAGTAAAACCACATTAAAGGTTAAATCAGATGATCATATTGTATCTAAAGATAGTACGTCTTCGAAATATACTTACAAATCCACGGCTACACTTAAAAATACGGTCATTAGTAGTAAAAAAGATACTCAGAATGATAAGTCAATTAGAAACACCCTTGAAGTTGATGACGATTTGCATGACCAAAACAATGTGACTGTTGCCAAAAGCGCGAGATTTAGTGTAGAAAAAGAGAGAGTATATTCTGAAGAAGTAAAAATTAAAGATAAAGCATCTACCAAGAATGATGCGAGAAAACTTAATAAAGCTGAACCTCTACTTCCAATGAAATTCAAAAGCATCAATGTCAATTTGAATGAAGTTGAAACCAAAACGACTAGTAAAGAAGCGATATCTAGAAATAAAGAAAATAAAGTGAATAATACTAAAATTAAAAGTACAGTGAAAGAAATTTATACAAAACCTACACAAACAATTGAAGTTACTGCGACTAAAACGACATCTACCACTTCAGCAAACCAATTAAAACTGAATGTAACATTGCCAACAGAAACTAAACTAGGGACGGATTCAAACAAAACAAATGCAATTAAAGATTTATATTCAATTGACAAAACTAAAACGAATAAACTGAATACTACTGTTGTTACGATAGCCAATTTAAATGGAACTACTCCATCCCCAACCACGCTTTCTGTCTCTGAAGGAGGTGTGTTAAAATCAAATGCAGACAACAGTACAAACGCCACCCTAAAGAAAAGCCGCAGAATGAACTTTATGGATCTCGAGGACGGCAAGGACTCTCCACTGGACGTGAACGAAGAAGATTGGGAGAAAAACAGGGAAGGTAGCGACCTTCTTTATAATTGGGCGTGATTTGGTTTGTAAATATATAGAAGTTGATTAAAAATTGTATGACGTTTTATTGCATGAATGCTTGGGTGCATGTGAGGTTTGTCCGACCGATGTGCTTTCCAATTTATATGATGTTTATTTGACGATAAATGAGCCAGCCCGGTGGACTACGACCTGATCACCCTCAGGGTTGGTTCAAGCCACATTGGACTGAGACGTATATGAGCCGTTTTTTCCCTCTTCACAATATGGTTTAAATGGTCGACGCATTAACCATACGAAGAAGAATGATGTTGTATCAGAATTAAATTACGATATATGGTAATAAAAAAAAACTACCTGACATAATTATATGTATAAACGCCTGTTAGGTAGTACATGCTTATGAGGCGCCATTTAGTTCAATTATGAATGATGACGAAGTATGTAAATGAAACATTCAACTTCTGTAATACATTTTTATTGTTCTAATAGAAATCTACTTATTACAAGTTTAAAATATCTGTAAAAAACTGGAAAAACCTGCAAAAACTACTGTCGATACAAATTTCGTTTATTTTCTATTTTTTGAGTTCACTTTTTAAATGTTAAATTACCTTATACGTTGAAATTATACAGAAAATAAGCATGTCTTAGAAATTAAATGGAATTCACCGAGTCTTTGATACATAGAAATGCCAAAACTATCACACTAATATTATAAATTAGAAATATATTTGGATGTCTCGATGTTTGTTCCGCCTTCACGCTTCAGGTACTCAACGGATTGAAATTTGGAATGGAGATAGTTTGTAACCTGAATTAACACATACTAATCCAGTATTAACACTTTTTACGGGAAAAGGTCTTATTCCCACGGGAAAATCTTACATAACGGGAGTGTAGCCGCGGGCGGACCGCTGGTAGTTCATAATTTTATAGTATCCTACAGTACGACAGAAAAGAGTAGACAAAAAATGAGGGCACTGTACAGAGTTTATTGGCAACACTGGTTTGATGTTTCAGCCAATCGTTGCAACTTCTTGTTATTGGCTACCAAGCACTGCCAGTTTATCTGGTGTTGCCTTTGGTGAAGAATTTAGTTCCATCAATATTTAATTTCTATTCTCTTGTGTCGCACTGTATGTGTTAATCCAGGTTACAAACTATCTCCATTCCAAATTTCATTCAAATATATTTTCACAATATAATATTAGTTGGACTTTAACTGGCCGTAAGTCTAGTGCCGTGCTATCGTTCTATTGTTTTGAGTTAAGAACTTTTTTTATCAGTAGCTATATGACTCAATGCATCAGTGAAAATATGTAATCAGTTTTTTTTTTTATGAACAAAATTCTTAAATTACAAACAAGTTATTAAAAGTGTTCCTTAACTAAATTTAAATGCTGCCAATAAGTACTGTAGATACAAATAAATATTGCTTATAAAGTTGTTTCTTAATAACAAAAAGTTATACAACTTTAATACTAAGATTATAGTTTTTACAGTTCTTTTACCGAAAATCATTCTAATATTTTATAAATTGACGACAACCCAGTTGGTGATGTGTCTACCTTCTAAACAATAGATCCTTGATTCGATTTCGGGCTGGACAAATATACTTCTCATAAAAAAAATCGAAACACCTTGCAAGTTTATGTTCTGTAAGGAATAACAGAAAAATGTGTACATTTAGGAGTATAATGTCAAATGTCGTTTATAGTGAGTGATGAATGATCACATAGGATTTGAAAACCTCATGTTACTCACTATTAAACGACATTTGACATAGATATTCCTAAATATACACATTTTTCTGTTATACCTTACAAAACATAAACTTGCAAGGTGTTTCGTTTTTTTGTAAGAAGTGTATTTGAAATGGCAACCCCAATACTGGAATCCTAACAATGTTTTATGTTTTTAGTTTATTTTCAAACATTACTAAATGTTTTTACAAAACTAATTAGATTTTTTTTGGATTTATCTATAGGTACTACGTTATTTTTCGGATTTTAGTAGGTGTAGCATCCCAGGTTCTATTCCCGGGCCGGTCATACATACAATAAATAAACGTTTTTTTACGCACATATAAAGGTATAAATTATCAATTGAAATAATTTTACGATACATAAAATATTGAAAGGTTTTCGATATAAGAATAGTTATTTTCTACATAATAAAAAGTAATACTTTTCGCTTACATAAAATCTTACAATAATCTACATATGAAAAACCTACACACACACTACAACCTATTTATTGAATTTCGCAGTTCATAGATGATATAGGTACCTAAATACAACATGTAGCTGAATAACGCGAAACTGAACCACTTTAGTTCTAAAACTGTTTCAAATATAAAAAAATTGTCTTCATACAAACTCCCCAATTGATCAAATCATCATCGTGTGGGCTGTAAGGTTGACAACCGACCGCACAAACCCTGGTGTCAGTATTATAGAGCCGCTAAAGGCCACTGATATGGCTCGTGTAACGACTAGATAGTAGCCGGGACCAACACGTGCCTTCCGAAGCACGGAAACGTCTTTCTTTTCGGACAATCAGGCGATTCAGCCTGCAATGTCCTAACCAAACTGGGGAAAGTGTCACAAAGAGATTATTGCTTAACTGTCCCCACCGGGAATCGAACCCGGAACCTTCGTAATGGGCGTCAAAATCTCGACCACTTGGCCGCGGAGGCTGTTATGTATGAAAACAAAAAAATATATTTAGAAAAATTCTGGGCAAAGTTGTTTAGTATGATGAGCTGATGTTTAGTACATATATATGAGCTGATGTTCAGTACATATATATGAGCTGATGTTCAGTACATATATATGAGCTGATGTTCAGTACATATATATGAGCTGATGTTTAGTACATATATATGAGCTGATGTTCAGTACATATATATGAGCTGATGTTTAGTACATATATATGAGCTGATGTTCAGTACATATATATGAGCTGATGTTTAGTACATATATATGAGCTGATGTTCAGTACATATATATGAGCTGATGTTCAGTACATATATATGAGCTGATGTTCAGTACATATATATGAGCTGATGTTTAGTACATATATATATATGAGCTGATGTTCAGTACATATATATGAGCTGATGTTTAGTACATATATATGAGCTGATGTTTCGGGTTATTCAGTTAAAACGGTGTATATTTTTTAATGGGTGATTTTCTGACAGCACTTTAATAAATAATAGTTCTAATTAAGACAATAGATGGCGCCAGGTGTCCTTCGTGGATTCTTTTTTTAATCCTTTTATGGCCCTGGGTGACTCACCGGATTTCTTCGGATCCACGAATCGTCAACGCCATCTATCGAAGTTTTATGAACTATTTTTTTTTAATTGGCTGTCTAAATATCCCCCATTGGTTTTATAATCGGTGGCAAGTTTTGAAAACAGTACGCAAATTATATCGATTTTAATGAACACAAACTTATAAAACTGAATCCGATCCGTAAAATATTTCTGTATGAAAAGACAACATATGAAATATTTTGCGTTAGTTTGTGTCTATCAGAATGTATATGTCACCGTCAGATTGAGAACATCGTCAGTTTATAATCTGACTCGCGATATTATGAACTGACGTAAAATTGTAAACTGCAGCCAACCATTTACAATTTAACGTATTATTTTTAGTTACCTTATAATCTATCGAAGTCAAATCGAATTGCAAACCATCCCTGATTGGTCAATTTTGGCTGCGGTAATAAATTATTATTTGCTGTTTTTCTGCTGTTCTCCTTGACAGCAAGCAATACAAAGGAAAATCGAGTATCGGTGTCCTGCGATACGAGCTGTGCTTAGTGCAGGGCCCGCTGTTTAATAAGTTGGTTACCTTAAGTTGCTTAATCTATATAAGTAATCACAATGTAACATTATTGTAAACGGTTGGCAATAAAATATTTATTATTATTATTATTATTATTATAAATAAAAAAATAAAACTCTAGATACAGAACGAGCTACTGCCAAAACCGACCAATCAGGAACACGGTTCACAATTTTACGGGTGATAATATCCGACAGATGAACTCTGCAGCTTTGATCACAATTTGACGATTTTACATCGATAGATTTATAAACTGTCGAGAGATACTACGTTAAATAAATTGTTAATGGTTGGTTGCAGTTCACAATTCTACGTCAGTTTATAATATCGCGAGTTAGATTATAAAATAACGACGTTCACGCTCTTACGGTGACATATACATTTGAATGTAACTATGTAAACAAATTCGTGTATTTATTATAGCAATCAATACTATTAAACATGATTTTTATGGATCATGATGATCACACAGTTCATAGAAAACACATTCGTGGTGTTTTTGAAATCAACATATACACAAGCATTCAAAAAGGATAGAGTATAACCCAATATTTATAACTGTGCACCTGTCAAAGTCATAATATCTGCATGTTGGTACAGATTTGGTATCCGTTTTGATAGACGTCGGCGGATGTGAGGAAATAAGCGGGCGGGTGAATAGGGTATTTATTTGACTGTTCCTAAATTTACCATATTTATCGATACCGAATCGTCTGCTTTTTTAAATTAATTCCATAAATTAAACTAAAAAACAGACGATTCGCGAAGAAAAAAACAGAATCGGTTGGAAAACGAATTTACAGTGTTTTTTTAAACTTTCAATATGTTTGCCTTTTTCAAAAACTATTTTTTGTATGGAGATTATATGGCGTTACTAGCTTGTGACGTTACAAGCAACAACACAAGCAAGCAAGCAAGTATGTGCCTCTCTGTCTAATCTAGAATTTCAAACCTAACTCTGTGAACTTTTATAGATAGAGCAAAAATTCTTTTAGTGTTCGATAGCAGAAACTAACAAGTTTGGGTTATTAAAATAATAAAGAAGTAGTCAAATATCCTATTCAATGCCACCAACATGACGACTTTGACAGCTTGAAGTGCACAGTTAAACCAATTGAGTTATAAAATGAACAGAGGGAAGAATAGCTTCGCGATCCTAACGAAATAAGTATTTAGGAAAACATTTGCTATCGCTCGTGCGCTCATGACCCCGGGAGAGTGAGCGAGAGTGTTGCAGCTCGCGACTGACAATAGGTACGAGTACTTTACTTGATGAAATTCCCATTTCTGGAGAAAACGCTTTCCACTATCTAAATTTCAACAAATCACTTTGATTTTGATGTCAATCGTTTCAGCACAATATATACAGATTACAGATTTCGCTTTAAAAAAAATACATTGCTTTTGTTCAACAAACGGCTTAATTCGACACAGTTTTAATCACAAAAATTACGTTACTTGAGGTGCCTATAAGTTTGAATCTATAGCAAATTTTGAAAAAAGGAAAAGCTATATCCTAGTCATTCATTGTGTCAATAACATACTAAAAAATCATGGAGATTGGAAAATATTTAGAAGTGGAAAAACGTTTTCTCTTTTTGTATGGATGAGCACGTGCTATTCTTCCCTCTCAATGATGACGGACCAAATTCATGGCATTACCATAGACATCACCAGCGTTTGGTTGTACAAGTGTTAACGGCATTTAAGACAGAATTAAAAAGTATAAAGGAAATAGAAATGGGGGAATATGTTCGGTTTCACCCTCTAGACTAGAGGATAAAGTCTAGTAATGACGAAACTAAGAGATGTAACATCCAAAGTTAATAAAGTATTCATTTCATTTCGAGGGGGGGGGGGTCTGGGTGAAGTCTACTCTACATATATTTATTGCTCGACATTGCTGGCTGCATCTGAAATAAATGATTTCATTCTAGACAAATTTTCAAACGCTTTTAATTTCACCCAGTATATTATTAAGGAACGACTCTCGATAAATATCCCTCGCTTACTATTTTTGTTTGATTTCAAAAACCACATCCATGTAATGAATTAGTTATACGTGATAATACAGGATGTTACAGAAAATGCAATATTAAAAATGTTCGAAATAACAATAGGGAATATGCATAAAAAAATATTAATTAGTTTCTTTTTCATAGTTCATCTGAAAGTATACAAAAATAGAATACTGACAGTCAAAACAAAATCGAAATTGATCGAAAAACTAACTATAGTTGGGTTATTATAGGATGGGTTCTGACAGCTTCAAAATTTTTCATACGACGTTAACAACTTTTTTTAATAATATTCAGTTTAAAAACCATAATAGCTAAAGTATTTAAAAAAAGTAACTTCACCTCTTATTTTATCATTAAACACTATGTAATTTTACTTAATAAATAAATAAATAAACGAAATAATATTAATAAGTTTCTAAAGTTTAATCTGTCAGAGCTCATCCTAGAAGTAACCCAAGTATACCTATAGATATAATATATAAGTCCCTCTTACGAAAACAAAAATTTCTATGGCGGATGTATGGCCCGCGTGACATATGACGAGGTAACTCCTCAACAGTGTGCACACAGAACTTTTAATGCCTTTTCTGTTTCTACGAACTGATACATACCTGAATAGGCTATTTCATTGTTCCTGAAGTAACCAAATTTTATGAATTAATATAAAAATATAGGTTAATAGCAAATAAAACCAATGGGGATTGTTCAATAGCCAATTAAAAAAAAATAGTTCATAAAAGTTCGATAGATGGCGTTGACGATTCGTGGATCCGGCGAGTCACCCAGGGCCATAAAAGGATGAAAAAAAAAAGAATCCACAAACCTGGCGCCATCTATATTCTTAATTAGAACTATTTTTACTTTTTAAAGAGCTGTCAGAAAAACCCCAATTTACAGTGATTTTTTCAATATTGTCTGTCCCTTTTTAAAACACTTTTCTGAATGGAGAATGTATGGCGATACTGACTCAGTGACGTCTCTTGTCTATATTTGCCGCTCTGTCTAATCTTGAATAGGGGATTGGACTACTTTTTTTAATTTTTATAAATCCAAACTTCTTAGTTTCTGCTATCGAACACTAAAAGAATTTTTGCTCTATCTTTAAAATTGATCGAGTTATAAAGGTTTGAAGTGCAAGATTAGACAGAGAGGCATGTGCCACTTGTGACGTCATTTGTTAGTAACGCCATATAATCTCCACACAAAAAATCGTTTTTGAAAGAGACAGACATATTGAAACTTTAAAAAACCACTGTAAATTCGTTTTTCAACCGATTCTGTTTTTTTTTTCGCGAATAATCTGCTACAAATCTATATTTTAAAAATAATTCATAAAATATGGTAAATTTAGGAACAATCCGATCCCTATTGCAAAACCTTTAAAAAAGCTTGTGTTTCAAAACAAATTTATTAATTTCGACTTCTTACACTGTCTTATTTTCTGTTCCACCCTATATAAAACGTCTCTTGGGGTTACACTGCTAAAACTTTTACTATGAAATAAGATATATTTGTTCCTTAGGCCACAACTTACAACTATTCCTAAAGTGATTGATTACAAAATTCTAACTGTATAAGTCCATATTAAGTATTACTACGTATCGTCGCTTGGCAGTGAAACCTCGTATGTGTATCAACAGCGTCAACAGCGCATATACGTCGAGCCTGGATTAGGACGATCAGCTGGCCCAGTGCGGGTTGGACGACTTCACATACCACCTCGGATTTTTTCCGCAGGAGTGTGCTGGCAAATAACGCGTTTTTAAGGGATATTTATTTACAAATGGAGATCTTACTACCAAACGACCGTATCCACCATGAATTATTAAAGCGTTTACTGCGAAAATCAAATTTTTGTGAGTAGACTTTTTGGTAAGTGGGAATCATACTTATTTGAATTAAAATGATAACAATCAGTGTTTTACGAGGCAGCTCGTTTTGCTCATAATCATTGTGTGTATTGTAAGGTCGACAACCGACCTCACAAACCCTGGTGTCAGTGTTATAGAGAGGGACCAACGGCTTAACGTGCCTACCGAAGCACAGAATCATCTTGCTTTCGGACAATCAGGTGATTCAGCCTGCAATGTCCTAACCAAACTGGGGAAATTCTCACAAAGAGATTTTTGCTTGACAATGTCCCCACCGGGAATCGAACCCGGAACCTCCGTAATGGGCGTCGAAATCTCGACCACTCGGGCACGAAGGCCAGGCTGGCCTGGGTTTTGATAAAATCTTTTTTTTTAAAGAAATAGCGATGAGGGCACTCAGAAAAAAAATCGAGTGTGTGATGAGTTCGAAATAACTTCGCTATAAACGCTTTAAAATTAGGCGATGAATTAATTAAGTTATATATTTCATTATTATTACAATTGCTATGAAAATTTGGCTGCCGTTTATTGTACCATCTCGTTTAGCCTTTTCTGTATCACACCTTTAAATAAAATATACATAAAAAATCTTGTACAGTCGGTTGCACTCACACGACAAGTTTTAAATAACTGACCTCTCGAAGGTACTAAAACTTTTCAAGTAAGATATAATGGCCTCGATTCGGGATGTCACGCTCTAATCCTTAATTTTAAGTTAGTCCGTCCTTTTTACCTTTTAAAGACTGAAAAGGGACAGGAGATGGCCATCCTAATATTAGAGCTGTCAAACATCGAATTTGAACCTTATAGCCGTGTAGATGGCACAATTTTAGAGAGCACTTGAAGCATACGACTTAAAAATATCTTAAACCGACAGCTATGCCTTTATTTTAGGTTATCATTCGTTCAAATTAATATCATTCGTTCATCACCTCTCTTTCATTGGTCATAAAAACGTAAAGGATAGCTAGATTTTAAAATTAGGATTAGAGCATGACATCCCCAATCGAGGCCAATATAATCGATTAAATCGATATAATCAAGGCTAGGTATAAAGTATGTGTACGGTGGCCGAAGCATGGCCACACAAATCATTTTTATCAATTCTTTTTTAGCATAAATTAACAAAAAGTAATTTTTATTTGTATGCATACTTTTTCAAAGAACATTATGGGGCCTATCCTAGCCGATTTTCTTTGCTGACTTAAGTTGTAGTTGTTGCTGAGTTAAGTTGTATGAAAATAATAAAGAAAAGAGTTACAGAACCAAAGTTGTTCAGCTTCATGGGTGAGTTTTTGTGTTAATTAGTTAACAAGTTGTATAAAAAAAACTTTTACGCTTGATGCTGAGCAACCGACTGTACCTACTGTACAATACGAATTTTTTATTCACCAAAAACAAATAATTTGAAATTTAAATTAGAAATTTCATTGGTTTTCTTTTTCCACCTTTATTGAATAAAGGGTTTAAAATGTAAGTATTTTTGGCGAACCAAATATTCTAATAATACATGTTGTCACAATAAAAATATAAAATAAGCATTTTTTTTTTCTCAGACCATACAATGTGATTAAGATTCTTTTTGTTAAGTTGAACTAATTCAATAAAGATTTTAGTAAAACGATTGTATAATTAGTAACACCAAAACAACGTAGACGACAAGCCCAGCTCTTTGAAATAAATATTTTTTTTCTATGGCGTAAAAGAAAAACAGAACTCATACTATTATTGTGTTTTGTTTTACTTGACTGAGATGTCAGAAAGTCTGCGGACTGGGAATTGTTCTAGCAAATTATTATTATATCCGAGATATTAAAATCTTAACCACATTGCAGCTACTAAACGCAAACAACAAAATGTCTTTTTGGATAAATATAAAGTATATACGAATACCGAATAGGTAAATTATAAATAAAAGGATTTTTTTAATAACTTTCTTAGTTAGGTTTTTATTTTTATTTTCATGCACAGAAAACCGACTTGGAATGCCTAATTTTCAAAATCTGTGCTAAATTATAAGGTATTAAAATTAAATACCCTACCTACATAAGAATTTACGATTATTTCTTCCGTTTACGATTAAACTGCCGTTTACGATTACAAGAGCTGTATTCGCAATTAACGTAATCCACCATAGAAAAACCCTTTTACAATAAAAAAATCATTTTTTTTTCAACTTACATTCAACTTGTAAAAGTGAGCGAGTTTTTATAAAAGGAATCTTAGATGAGCTTCACATGCAATATAGTAATAAATTTTTAAATAAATAATGTCATGATGATTTCTTCGTATGTTATCTGTAACAAAACATTTCTCATTTTAATAAAACAACAAGAAAATTGTTACTCAGTAGCACTAAACACCAAAGCTAATTTGACTAACTAAACACTAATGTTTGAATTACTTAACACTAGTTGGACTCACCTAAATGTTGTCTGCGGGGCTGGGCTGTTACTTCTGGCTCCCACAGCGCACTTTGGCACACTTAGCACTAACGCTAGTTTGACTAACTTAACACTATTACTAGATACACTTAGCACTAATGCTAGCTTGACTCAATTGACTCACCTAAACGCTGTCAGCTGGCGATTGGAACTCCGCAAGTGCCCTTACTGGACTGGGTTGTTACTTCTGGCTGCCGCGACGCACTTTGGCACACTTAGCACTAACGCTAGTTTGACTAACTTAACACTATTACTAGATACACTTAGCACTAATGCTAGCTTGACTCAATTGACTCACCTAAACGCTGTCAGCTGGCGATTGGAACTCCGCAAGTGCCCTTACTGGACTGGGTTGTTACTTCTGGCTGCCGCGACGCACTTTGGCACACTTAGCACTAACGCTAGTTTGACTAACTTAACACTATTACTAGATACACTTAGCACTAATGCTAGCTTGACTCAATTGACTCACCTAAACGCTGTCAGCTGGCGATTGGAACTCCGCAAGTGCCCTTACTGGACTGGGTTGTTACTTCTGGCTGCCGCGACGCACTTTGGCACACTTAGCACTAACGCTAGTTTGACTAACTTAACACTATTACTAGATACACTTAGCACTAATGCTAGCTTGACTCAATTGACTCACCTAAACGCTGTCAGCTGGCGATTGGAACTCCGCAAGTGCCCTTACTGGACTGGGTTGTTACTTCTGGCTGCCGCGACGCACTTTGGCACACTTAGCACTAACGCTAGTTTGACTAACTTAACACTATTACTAGATACACTTAGCACTAATGCTAGCTTGACTCAATTGACTCACCTAAACGCTGTCAGCTGGCGATTGGAACTCCGCAAGTGCCCTTACTGGACTGGGTTGTTACTTCTGGCTGCCGCGACGCACTTTGGCACACTTAGCACTAACGCTAGTTTGACTAACTTAACACTATTACTAGATACACTTAGCACTAATGCTAGCTTGACTCAATTGACTCACCTAAACGCTGTCAGCTGGCGATTGGAACTCCGCAAGTGCCCTTACTGGACTGGGTTGTTTCTTCTGGCTGCCGCGACGCACTTTGGCTCGAACTTCTTCAGGCTTCTCCGGTCTGATCAGCGGCTTCTTCTCCGGGGCTTTCATGCGCCATACGACGATCGGTGACTGTGGAAGAGAGAGGTTTAAGAGGTGGTTTTGTGGTCTAAATGGATTGACAGCATTTGAAGTGCTTACAATGCTGTCAGAATGTGATATAATTGCATCGTAAGTTTTTAATTGAGCAGTTTGCCTGCAGTCGGCGTGAAGCTTTCTGCTATCTGTATAAACTTTTAGAGTCAATTTAGAACGGCACGCAATGATTTAACCATTGATAACTTTGAGATATTAATACAGTGCTAAAAGCGAGTCTTATTTTTATACTGCGATGCATTTTGGTGCAGGTCTTTTTAAGCATCTAACGTTGCGTTTCAGTCTAAACTAACCCTTGGAAATTATAATAATGACTGAATGAATGAACTGAATAAAATGATGGCGGGATGAGCTTGACTCTTTTTTAAGGAGTTGGGATGAGGAAGGGAAGCCAGGATAGGGAAGGATGGAAGAAGGAGGCCTTTGCCCAGCAGTGGGACAGTCTAGGCTAAATAAGATAAGACTGAATGAACTGAATGAAATGAGAAGTAGTAGAAGAATGAACGTAAACAACTTTTTATTGAATTTACTTACCACATTTTATGAATTAATACAAAAATATAGATTAGTAGCAGACGATTTGCGAAAAAATAAGCAGAATCGATTAAAAACTAATTTACAGGGTTTTTTAAAGTTTCAATATGTCTATCTCTTTCTAAAACGCTTTTCTGAATGAAGATCGTATGGCACTTGCTTCTGACGTCACTAGCTAATATTTGCTTGTCTATCTAATCTTAAATTTCAAACCTTAATAACTTTGTAAATTTTATAGATAACGCAAAAATCTTTTACTGTTTGGTAATAGGATAAGTTTGGATTTATAAATTAAAAAAGTTATTATTTATTAAAAAAAACAAAAAAAAAACTAAGTTAAGTTTAAAAAAGTTATCAATTACACCCTACAAACAAATATTACCAAAATTAAACAAAAACAAAAACACGCAATTCTTTTTAAATTCAAGAACTTTTGACAGCTCGTACGAAATGATCTCAATATGTGAGGTGCAAATTGTGATTATGCGATGTGAGTGGTAGTAAGAATGCAAATCTGATAATAATAATAAATAAATAAATTCTTTATTTGCTTATGGAAAACTATAACAATTTGTTGTCAGGGTCTCCTGTTAAGTGATAATTATGTGATTAAAAAAACATTGTATGGAACGGCACGCGTGACTTAAATCAAATCACATATTCTTTATTCTTAACAGTGAGTGCAACAAACCAATGAGTGATATTAATGGTATTATAATTTTATATGTATGATTTACTAGTCAAATATAGCGACTACGACTTACATAGTTGTTCTGTCCAGCCAGCGAAATACGGGTAACATTAATAATCGAAAAAAGCTTATAAATGTATATATTTATTCTACAGAGGTCAGGTAATTTAGCGCGCTTTGATACAAGTCGGGTTATTGGCGGTACGCCCGCGGCTACGTTCGCGTTGTGTAAGATTTTCCCATGGGAATAAGGCTTTGTGCCGTAAAAAGTATCCAATGTTAACATCCAGATAACAAACTATCTCCATTCCAAATTTCATCCAAATCCGTTGAGTACTTTAAGCGTTAAGGCGGAACAAACATCTATACATCCAAATATATTTTCACATTTAAAATATTAAGTGTGATAAGGGCACTTGAGTTGGTTTTTAAAAGCAGCTCCACATGAGGCAGATAGGCCGTGCATTAAGGGACATTTAGCTTAGGCTTACAAGCTATGCATCGATGCAAACATACATATAAAAGGGATCCCTAAACTATTGAGCTAAACTTTATTTGGCACATAGGATCCTGAGCATGCAACTGATCTTCTTATCGAGTTGGTTCTAAGAACTCATCATCATCAACATCAACGGCCCGTTACAGTCCACTGCTGGACTATGAGCCTCCTCCACTTAAGTGTTTGGTTTTGCCATAATCTCCACGCTTGGCAGGCGGGTTGGAGATCGCAGATTAAAAGGTTACTGTATCAGAGAGCGCTGCTGCCCGTTCCCTGTTCAATGTGTAGTCCCTAAGTCGCCTCTTACGACACCCACGGGAAGAGTAGGGGTTGGTGACTAATGTACGGCTCATCACGAACTCTAGTATTAAAAACAAAACCCGTGGGAACGCTTCAATTATTGTTGCTTAACATAGTCATGTAACGACTGTTAAGTCAGTTGGATCTTAAATGTCATTGATTACTTAAAATGGATCAATATAGTCAGTATCGATATAGACAGTCATGCCCTTTAACCATAATTTTAAAACTCAGCTAACCGTTTACTTACAGAGATGGTTTCTTGGCGTGTTTATTAGCCCCATTGTCAAGATTGGATCGTTAAGTTAACTGGATCATTAAGTTTTAAGTCATTTGGATCATAAGATAAGTGTTGACTTACAGCGATGGTTCCCTGGCGAGTATATTAGCCCCATTGTCAAGATTAGATCGTTAAGTTAACTGGATCATTAAGTTTTAAGTCATTTGGATCATAAGATAAGTGTTGACTTACAGCGATGATTCCCTGGCGAGTATATTAGCCCCATTATCAAGATTGGTCGTTAAGTCAACTGGATCATTAAGTTTTAAGTCATTTGGATCATAAGATAAGTGTTGACTTACAGCGATGGTTCCCTGGCGAGTATATTAGCCCCATTGTCAAGATTAGATCGTTAAGTTAACTGGATCATTAAGTTTTAAGTCATTTGGATCATAAGATAAGTGTTGACTTACAGCGATGATTCCCTGGCGAGTATATTAGCCCCATTATCAAGATTGGTCGTTAAGTCAACTGGATCATTAAGTTTTAAATCATTTGGAACATAAGATAAGTGTTGACTTACAGCGATGGTTCCCTGGCGAGTATATTAGCCCCATTGTCAAGATTAGATCGTTAAGTTAACTGGATCATTAAGTTTTAAGTCATTTGGATCATAAGATAAGTGTGACTTACAGCAATGGTTCCCTGGCGAGTATATTTGGTAGAAGCGACGTACGACGCCTTCACGGTCAGTACTACAGCGTTCATCAGGTTCTTAGCCGCTTGGATCAGAGATGTCGCGCTGTCCAACTGAAAAATAAAATTAAAAAATAGTATAAATACAATATGCCTGTGTGTGTGTATCTTGTCTTAAAATAGCCACTCACACTTCCCGTGTAATGGGGAATTTTCTGACAGCTCTTTATAAAATAAAAATAAATAGTTCTAATTAAGCCAAGATGAGCATTTTAGATGGCGGCAGGTCTTCTTCTTTCGTGTCGGCAAGAACACGGGCTAAATCTTACTTGCCCAGAAAGCGGCTACCGTAGTAGCCCTCTGGTTACAAACAAGTAAGTCCTCACGCGAGCAGGTGGTCGGGCACGCGGGACAGTTAGTGAGGTGTACCATGGTTTGCCACATTCACAGCTGGCGTCTGCGCTACTTGAGTACCCCCACCGACACAGGTTATCTTTGCTTCGGCCAACCTGGGTCCTCAGCCTATTTAGACTTCTCCAGGTTGGCCAAGGTTCTTTATAGCCTGGAGGCAGATTTTCGTTGGAGGAGTACAGTGAATGTGGATACTCGCTTGCCCAAAGCCTGCACCTCACGTCAGTAGGGTTTTGGTCAGTAGGCTGCGTAGATCGCAGGAAGCTTGCGGCTTCGCAACCGACCTGCGGCGGGGGAGAGCCCGTAGAGTGGGTGTCTCGGGTCACTTTCCTGTTTTTGTTTTTCAAACGAACATGTCACCTCTCTACGGACTCTGGGTGGAGCTATTCCCGCAAGAGGAAACAGCATACCGACCGGGGTTGGTTTAAGACAGCCAGTCACTATGCGGCAGGTGTCGTTCAGCTCTGCGTCCACCTCTCTGGTATGTGCTGCCCTAGCCCACACTGGACACGCGTACTCTCCTGCTGAGAAACACAGAGCTAGTCCTGTAGTGCGCATAACCGTTGGGTTTGGTCTCCAGTTGGTGGAGGAGAGACGGCGCAGTAGGTTATTGCGGGAACTAACTTTTTGTTTTGTGTTTCTGCAGTGGGTCTTGTAAGTCAGAGAGCGGTCCAGTGTCACTCCCAGGTATCTAGGAAACTTACAATGTTGGATGGCGACGCCTTCCCAGGAAATGTTCAGCTCCCTGTTTGCCTCCCGGTTACGTAGGTGGAAAGCATACGATTGGGTTTTGCTTGGATTGGGCCTTAGAGCGTTATGCTCGTAGTATTCATGAAGGTTTTCCAAGGCAAGGTTGAGTGTACTTTTGTGACGTCACAAGCAAGTATGTGTCTCTCTGTCTAATCTTTGATTTCAAACAAAGGTTTGAAAATAAAAGTTATAAAGATAACTCGATCAATTTTAAATATAGAGCAAAAATTATTTTAGTGTTTGATAGCGGAAACCTCGCACCAACCACCCACTGGACACCACATGTCAGGGCGCTACTTTCCGGAACGCATAGGTGCATTTGCACATATAAATATCTCTGGGCGGCCAATACCTCGCGGCTCACTTCAGTTTCCACCAATTATGAGACCTGCCAATACGTTGCGTAAGCGAGATGAACCAATCACGACGTGTTCCCCGCGCCCCACCTTTTTCGTAATTTGTTTTTTAGTAAATTATACAGAATGCGGTGTCCAGTGGGTGGTTGGTCCGAGGCGGAAACTAACAAGTATTAAAATAAAATAAATGTAGTCAAATACCCTATTGTACTCGTAATTGTAAGTTTTATTGAATCTTTATAGTTTGAGAGTTAACCATACTTATCCTGATCCATCTATCATAACTCTCAAGTATGGGTACTCGTAAACTATGAGACATAGAAAGATCTGGACCTATTTTTGTTTCTGCTTTTTTTAATAAATTTCTTCACTCACCCCACTAACGATGAGTTCTCCGGATATGTTCTGGACATCAGCCTTCACCTTGCTGGTGATCTGTATCTGGTGGCAGTATAGTGCGATGCGTTGCAAGTAGGCGAGTAGGTCTTGCTTGGTTGAGGATTCCGGGCACTGAGGAAAATTATTATGCTTATTATAAATGAAATAAAATATATAAATAAAAATCATTTATTTGCAGTAAGTGTGGTGATGCACGCAGGCAAGATTGAGATGCACACATTTAAAAGTTCAAGCACACTTAACCATAGTTGGCATGCAATAACGAATAAGCATTTCAAATAACAATGGAAAAACACAAAAAAAATGTTTTGTTATCGCGACGCTCAGCAGTCCATTTTAAAAACAATCGTTTCGCTCTAGAATCAACAGGGAATATGCATAAAAAAAATATTAGTTTTTTTCATAGTTCACCTGAAAGTATACAAAAATAGAATACTGACAGTCAAAACAGAATCGAAATTGATCGAAAAACAAACTAGATTCAGCATTATTAAACAAATATATCTGTCCCTCTTTACATCATCAACGAAAACAAAATTTTCTATGACGTCAATGGTCATGTCGGACCTCTCTATCTAACCATCAACTTTGTTTCTGAGCAAGATATTTGAAAAATATTTTATATATGTTTATCTGGTACTTGAAATATTTCGATTAATGAATTTAAAAAAAAAAATTACATATTCCCTATTATAGACTCATTGCACTGGATTCAAAATCATGTTCCTGTTGCAAAAACGAACTATGCTCTTTAACTGAAATTAGAACCGTTGTTTACCTGTTCGGCGATCTCCCTAGTGAGTTTGTCAAGCTTGGTGCCGGCTTCGGAAATCTTCTTGGCCGCGTTGATGACGTCCATTGTCGTCTTGAGAGGGCCGCGACCACTGCAACCGAACATAAACAAATTAAGTTGACATAAAAACCGCCATATCCGCTCTACGTATCACGCGAAGTCAATGTATTCGGTCATATTACCGCGTGAAGTCAGCCGTATCACGTGAAGTCAATGTATTCGGTCATATTGCCGCGTGTAGTCAGCCGTATCACGTAAAGTTGGTGTATTCGGTCATATTACCACGTGAAGTCAGCCGTATCACGTGAAGTCGGTGTATTCGGTCATATTACCGCGTGAAGTCAGCCGTATCACGTGAAGTCGGTGTATTCGGTCATATTACCACGTGAAGTCAGCCGTATCACGTGAAGTCAGTGTATTCGGTCATATTACCACGTGAAGTCAGCCTTATCACGTGAAGTCGGTGTATTCGGTCATCTTACCGCGTGAGTCGGTCATATTACCACGTGAAGTCCAGCGTATCACGTGAAGTCGGTGTATTCGGTTATATTACCACGTGAAGTCAGCCGTACCACGTGAAGTCGGTGTATTCGGTCATCTTACCGCGTGAGTCGGTCATATTACCACGTGAAGTCAGCCGTATCACGTGAAGTCGGTGTATTCGGTCATCTTACCGCGTGAGTCGGTCATATTACCACGTGAAGTCAGCCGTATCACGTGAAGTCGGTGTATTCGGTCATCTTACTGCGTGAGTCGGTCATATTCGTGAAGTCAGCCGTATCACGTGAAGTCGGTGTATTCGGTCATCTTACCGCGTGAGTGGGTCATATTAGCACGTGAAGTCAGCCGTATCGGGTCAAGCGAAGTCGGTTTAGTCGGATACCTTACCACGCGAAGTCGGTATAGATAGGCGGTCATATTACCGCGTGAAGTCTGTGTAGTCGGTCATCTTACCGCGTGAGTCGGTCATATTACCACGTGAAGTCGGATACCTTACCAAGCGAAGTCGGTTTAGTCGGATACCTTACCACGCGAAGTCGGTATAGATAGACGGTCATATTATCGCGTGAAGTCGGTGTAGTCGGTCACATTACCACGTGAAGTCAGTCAACTTACCGCGTGAAGTCGGTCATCTCGAGCATTATCATGCACATGTGCTTAGCCAGCATGATGATGTCGTTCCCGGCGTCGTCCCACTTCGCCACCTCGTTGTCGAACGTCATCTTCTCGCGTCGGAACAACTCCACTTGCTGCAGGATCTTGCGTTTGTCCTCTTCCGTCATTTTGCGCATCGCTTCCTGTTGTTACGAGGGAATACGGCATTTTGTTATATGCATGCAGATAATTATAGTTATAGCGCATAATTTCAAATCAAATCAACGGCCCGTTACAGTCCACTGCTGGACTATGAGCCTCCCCCACTTAAGTGTTTCGTTTTGCCATAATCTCCACGCTTGGCAGGCGGGTTGGAGATAGCAGAGTAAAAGGTTACTGTATCAGAGAGCGCTGCTGCCCGTTCTTTGTTCAATGTGTAGTCCCTAAGTCGCCTCTTACGACACCCACGGGAAGAGTAGGGGTAGGTGACAAATGTATTCTACTCTGCCGTCACGACACGGCTAAAAGCTCATAATTTGTCAGTTAGAAAATACATATTTATATGGATGGATAATTGGAAGCGTTTCAACACCCGCAACTACCCCCCTCCACATATTCATGCTGAAATAATCCTGTACAGGCACAAAGCTCAACTAGTGCCATAAGAAAGAAAAAAAAAAACCTGTACAGCGTTGCGGTAGTGGAGTGGTGCCGGGGGGGGGGGGGGGGGGGGGTGTTTCCCGAGACTTTAGTTAGTCGTTCGTCGGTATCGCTGTAGCGAGACAGTTCTGTTACGTCTCATGTATGTCACCCTTCCCGCACCGAGAAACTGCTAAGTAAGAAGGAACCCACTATAGTTGGGTTATTATAGGATGAGTGCTGACAGCTTCAAAATTCTTCACACGACGTTAACAACTTTTTTATGTAATATTCAGTTCAAAAACCATAGTAGCTAAAAAATAAAAAATAAAGTAACTTCACCTCTTATTTCATCATTAAACAGTATATAATATTACTTAATAAATAAATAAACGAAATAATATTAAAAAGTTTTTATAATTGTAATCTGTTACATCAGAGCTCATCCTACAGTAACCCAACTATAGATAGGAGCGTTATCGTTGTGTATGTATGTATGTAAGAGCGAATAATATTTTTTTTATTAACATTTTGAGTTCAATTCAAACGGATGTTTGCTTGACTGGTAGCGCGTATTATCTCGTCTTTTCGGACTAATATGTGTTTTGCAGTGTCCAAGCCAAACTGGGTTTAATTAAACACACCAGGATTCGAACCCAGAGCCTCTATAATGAGCGTCGAACGCTCGGCTACAGAGACTGCTTGACTACACCACCTTTTACCGCGGGAAAATATCTTATTCCCACGGAAAACCTTATCAACTTACCCTAGCGTTGGTGATGCCGCTGATGTCGGGGTATTCATCAACTCCATGCTCGCCAGTGTGGGCACTCGCTACACACAAAAATAAATTTATTAAAAACACATACAGCATGTAAACAAAATGGCAGCCTATTGAGTTTTCTAAAAAAAGTGTTAACCATCGAATAATTATAAATCAGAAATTGAAAATTTTGTCGATCTTGGACAGGACTCGAACCTGCATCTCCTTGGCTATCCGGGCCAGAAACAGGGCCAGGAACAACTAAACGACAACAAAGGGATCAAAGAAGAATTTATTTTATTGTTTTTATTCAATAAATAGGGAACATGCACAATTTATTTAAATTCATTAATCGAAATATTTCAAGTTCCAGATAAACACACAAAAAATAATTTTCAAAATATCTTGCTCAGAAACAAAGTTATAAGCCTTTAAAGTTAATGGTTAGACAAAGAGGTCCTACGACACATGTGACGTCATATGTGTCGCGGGACATACATCCGCCATAGAAAATTTTGTTTTCGTAGAGGGAGACAGATATATTTGTTTAAAAATGTTGTAACTAGTTTGTTTTTCAATCAATTTCGATTCTGTTTTGACTGCCAGTATTCAATTTTTTTATACTTTCAGATGAACTATGAAAAAATCTAATATTTTTTTATGCATGTTCCCTAATTGGAATAATGTATGGAAAACATATTACTGATTACAAAAATCTAAAAATACGAATGTTCATGCTTCAAAATACAAAGTATAGTACAGGGATAAATAAAAAAAAAAACTAGTTATTAACAAAACATACTAATTATAGGCCCCCTAACTATAATTCGGGGGTTTTAAATTAATCAAATAATGCGTAAAGGTAGACACAAAAATTGATCTTTTGATTTTGATATACTCACCGGCACATCTAACCGCCCACTCTTCATTTCAGAGAATACTCGTGATTCTTTATAATTCTATTAGTTACAGCTGATGTCAGTTAAAAAGTTGTTAATTTAACGTTTATTTAAGTGTGTTTAATTTATCGTAAAATTATCAACAAATCAATTGTAATATATAACAATAAGCGTAGTTTAAAATTAACCCGAAATACAAGGGTGGGCGATTAGATGTGCCGGTGTGTGTATATTAGGATGACGTATTTCTTGCATGCATTCTGTAGAATAATTTATTTTTTATACAGTCTTCTACCCAATTCCGGCGAGCGCTCATAAGCCGTTGCGAGGACTCTACTTACATCGGCTCCTGGTCTCCATGGTCATATCCTCGACGGGTTCGAACTCAGTGTCCGTATCCAGATCCTCACTCGTCTACATGCAGACAAACAGACAACACAACACTTAGCATGCGATGGTGTACGCGTGAATGATCAAGTTAGTATAACATTGTAACTACTGTGCGTAAATAGGAATCGAAAATCTAAAATATACACAACAAAAGTGTCTAGGAATTAACCTTGTTTCTTCACAAAAAAACAAATAATAGTAATGGTTTATGGACATAAAACGTTACTAGTGGACAAGTTGATGAGTAACAGGCTGTCGTGGTATGGGCATGTGATGCGGAGAGAGGAATCCCATACCACCAGACGTATGCTAGATATGAGAGTGAATGGAAAAGCAGCTACCTGCTTCTAACCTGGGTCTAGCCCTACGGTTAGACCCAGGAAAGTATGGATGGATTGCGTGAAAGATGGTATGTGTAAGAAGGGAGTGAATAGTGATGTGACGTTTGACAGGGATGAATGGAACAAGAAAACATATTGCGCCGACCCCAAATAAAGGGAACAGGGCAGGAGAATGATGAATCAATCAATCAATCGCCAATCAAAGTTCAGGATTGTATCGAAAATAATTTTCTTCTACACTTTTGTTCTTCTATACTTTATTTCCTGTATAGTCTTACTGTACTTATGCACAGAAGTTACAATGTTATTCTACAATGGTTTGATGTAATTACAAAAATATTATCACAAATTAGTGGTGTCGATTCTGAACTAAAATAAATAAATATATACCATCTTCGACAGCTCATGAGGGGCTCGAGCGATTGAATTAGGGCGATTAGGCCTCAGTCGACCACGCTGGCCCAGTGCAGATTGGTTGACTTCACACACAACCTTTGAATTCCTTCGCAGGAGTGTGTAGGTTTCATCACGATGTTTTCCTTCACCGTAAGAACGTCGAATGATATACACCAAAAATCTTTAATTAAAGACTTTAAAAGAGAAGCGTTTGATTTAATTAGCGTCAAAATCGATACCACTACAAATCGTAATTTAAAAAAAGCAAATAAAGCTAAACCGTCGGGAAATAAAATCACAATCATGCCTGCTAAAATCACGAGTTAAAACATGACATGCAACATGACACCATGAGATGACTACTTAGTCATGAGGGTAATATGACGGCAGTATGATAGTATTTTGGAAATGTGTACTTTGATGGTGATATGCTGGAAACGTAGACCAGTTCGCACTAGGCCCGATAGCATGACTAGCACCTGATCGCACTAGTTTAGGGTAGGCTTGTGAAAAACTCGGTTGGGACATATCGTGCGACGTAACAACATATTTATGTACATCCCATAATCACACAAACATTGTTGTCAGCACGTCTACGAAAATACAAAACCCTGTATTTCTTTATTAAGTTCTCAAGGCGTATATCAAGCGCATTATCAGAAGTGGCCAGTAGTAACTAAAACTATAATATATAAAGTGAACCCCATAAAGAGCACATCTCCAAAACAACCCAATACGACAACACAGAAGGCGCGACAAGACAAGCCCTATGACGTCACCACGACATATGACGTCACTCGCTCACATTTGCTGCGCGTCTCCAGTGTGTACTGCTCATCTAACTCCACATCCTCGGGGTCTAGCTCCTCTTCATCCTGTGTTTAATTTCATGGTTGAGGATAAAACTTGTAAACGATTAAGCTTTTTTCTAACCTATCTAAGGCTTATCTAGGGTCGCCGAAATAGCTATCAATCAATCTACAAAGTAATTAACTTCTAATATATTAATGTTTTCAATGAGGCCTAAGCCTCTGATACTGTATCCTGATTTATTTGCTAACAAAGTAGTGATAATGTTCTCGTATTCAAATATCATCCTTGATCAGCTGCACTCTTGATTAGTTAAATGTAAGCTGATCTAAACAGAACAACCAAATACGATTATTTGAAAGATATCCTTTGGAATTTTCCGGGAAGTATTCTAGGGCTTTCATTCTTGATTGTTTATACTAATGATTATAGCCTCAAAAGTTTCAGGCAGTTTTATACAAACTTGTTGTAACTAGGGTAGCTGATAGCTTAGCATGCCTTTCCTCTAAATCTAGATTAATAATTAATGAAATATTTATCTGAAACTCTGAGTGCACAAAGATCTAGAGTAAGGAGCGCTTTTTCGCAGTAAGATTAACGGGAGTTTTTATGTCTACTGCGCTGCACAGAAAACTAAATGCTAAAACAGACAGAAGTGGACTAATAATAATTATAATGTGGTCTTCGAACATTGCTGTTTAATCCTGAGGACGCAACTTACCCTGTTCATCAGAACTGCGCGTCTTATTTCGCGCACAGCGTCGTAAACGAGACGAGAGGCGTCGATGAAGTCGTTCTCGTCGAGCTGTGCGCCGGCGCCGCCTCCCAAGGCAGATACCGCTGCATCCACGCGAACGGCGAATTTCGACATTACTGTGGAAGAAGAAAGATAATATTTGAAACATTAAATTGTGGATTGTGATTTATGTGATGTATGAGGCGGGTTTATGTTCGGGCAAAATCTTGCAACTCAATTTTGAAGCACTTGCTGTCATTGGATTTTGCTGAAATTTGGTACACTTATGTAACCACGATGACAATGCAATATTATGGTACCATGGAGCTGGACATAGGAGAAGGTGGCCATAGGAACTACTGTAATACACAACACAACCTAGTCGTGTTTGGGCTCGTTGCATTTGTCTTAACAAGATCTTTAGTCATACGTAATGTCCAGGGTCTCATGATGGAGCCGGAAGGTGACCATAGGAACTCCTTAAATACACACCACAACCTAGTCGTGTTTGGGCTCATTGTATTTGTCTTAACAAGATCTTTAGTCATACGTGATGTCTAGGGTCTCATGATGGAGCCGGAAGGTGTCCATAGGAACTCCTTAAATACACACCACAACCTAGTCGTGTTTGGGCTCGTTAGATTTGTCTTAACAAGATCTTTAGTCATACATGATGTCCATGGTCTCATGATGGAGCCGGAAGGTGTCCATAGGAACTCCTTAAATACACACCACAACCTAGTCGTGTTTGGGCTCGTTGTATTTATCTTAACAAGGATACTCCACTCCACGGCTTTAAAAGCTTGTTTAAAAAGGATTTTTAATTAAGCTAATTTAAGCTCTTCCGTTCGTTTTTGTCAATAAGGAAGATATTTTGTTATTGCATATTTTTGTACATTATAATAAATCAAGGTTAAGTATAAAAACAATTAAAAATGTACTCGGAGGACGTTTACATCAGGGATGTTGCGAATATTCACATCCGCATGATGCGGATGGCGGATGCAGGTGTGTAGCAGGTCGCGACAAGAAAAAAAGAGGCGGGCCACGCGAGCGGCCCTCCTACTTTTAATTAAATATAATGCTCCAATATTCAAATTTAATTACTAAAATAATTAATGAGTAATAGTAATTTACTACCTACTTTATTATTTAACTAGTGGTCGCCCGCGGCTACGCTCCCGCTATGTAAGATTTTCCCGTGGGAATAAGACTTTTCCCGGTAAAAAGTATCCTATGTGTTAATCCAGGTTACAAACTATCTTCATTCCAAATTTCGTCCAAATCCGTCCAGTAGTTTAGGCGTGAAAGCGGAACAAACATCTAAACATCCAAATATATTTTCACATTTATAATATTAGTGATGAAGAAACTAAAGAAAGGATAAGGATTACCGACTTTATTTTTCTACCCACACAAGGTTTTTTGTACAGATCCGCATCCGCATCCGCGGATGTGAAAAAACATGCATAAACCGCAACATGCCTAGTTTACATTCCACAAAAAAAAAAAAAAGATCTCCAGGAAGTCGTCCAAATAGATACAAAAACCGATATGTCACAGATCAGAGGCAATATTTTACTATTATTATGTCATGACATTTGATCTTGCGAAGGTCTTCCGTGTTTGTTGACAAATATCTACGCATCGCATCAAGCAAGGATAAGTAGCAATCTACATATTCAAATGGACAAGTGGTTTAGTTTACAAGTTATTATTAGCTAAGACCGGCCTCGGTTCTAGGGAACAAATAATAAGTTAATCCTGTATGGAGAGCGCATGTGGACAAAACCAACTGTGCTAGATATGTGTTAAGTCAACCCTTAAATGCACGAGTTTTGCTTTTTTAATAATGCTTGTTTTTGGTAAAAAAAAAATTGTTTTTTTTTTTTTTTTCGGTAAATTTAAAATATACGAGTACCTACTGTTAGATAATAAAAAATACCTTTTTTTTCGCTTTTTCTTTTTGTTTAATTGGTATCAATTGGACAGTTGTAAGTATTTTTTTTTTAATTGTTTTAATTTGGAATTTGATTTCTGACTTCGTTTTGGCGGCAATCTCTACCTACCTGCCGTAAAAAAAAAAAAAATTGAAATTCATCGAAAATCTAATAAAAACATTAATAAATAATATTTAAGATATGTTGCCTATAGACAACAGTATACATTATTAAGGAACGGTTAGCGAAATAACGCAAATCCTCTCATGTGGTTAAAAAATAAAATAAAATAATTATGTGGGGACATCTTCACACACGGCCATCAGATCCCAAACAAAGCAGAGCTTGTACTATGGGTACCAGACAGCTGATATACATTACATAAATACATACTTTATATAGATAAACAACAACCAGACACAAGGCAAACACAAGTGCTCATCACACGAATGTATGCTCTGGGCGGGATTCGGAGTCGGAGGCAGATACACTACCACCTGGGCTACGGAGCCACCGGTTGTTGGGTCTTAAACAAATTCAGGACAAGAGATTTTCCAAAATCTCTAAAACAAATTTTATTTTTTTGAAACTAAAGAAAATATGTGAAACCAACTGGATAATTCACCTACCAAATTAAGAGCTACTTAGATAGCATTTTAGTAAAACAATCAACAAATAGAATATCCTCATCATCATCATCGTGTGGGCTGTAAGGTCGACGACCGACCTCACAAACCCTGGTGTCAGTGTTATAGAGCCGCCAAAGGCCACTGACTTGCCTCATGTAACGACTAGATAGTAGCCGGCACCAACGGCTTAACGTGCCTTCCGAAGCATGGATTCATCTTCTTTTTCGGACAATCAGGTGATTGAGCCTGCAATGTCCTAACCTAACCAAACTGGGGAAAGTCTCACAAAGAGATGTTTGCTTGACGGTGTACCCACCGGGTATCGAACCCGGAACCTCCGAAATGGGCGACGAAATCTGCCCACTTGGGCCACGGAGGCTGTTATTGAATATTTTACATTGCAAGCATAAACATTAAATTTTTGTCAATAGTTCCAAGTGTTTTAATAAACAAAGCAATTATTTAATCTAAACATAAAACCAATGAGAAAAAAATTTACTTATAGCGGAGCACAAACTTATGATACCCTACCTTCAGAGCTAAAAAAAAATTGACTCTTTTAATGAATTCAAACATAAATTATCTAAACATATAATATCAAAATTTTAAAAATTGTTAATATAAACTGCATCAAACTAGGTTTGTCATCAGAGAGGTGGTTACGTTGCGTTATGCTAAGTGATTTATAAAGTTCGATTTAGAATATTTGTGAGCGACACGGAAATACTGTTCTGTTTTTAACTCCTGTTCTCATATGTAAGTGATTTTATGTTTTTTAATGAGAATAAATATCTTTAAACCGAATGAGAAGATTTTATAAACGGAGTCTTAAACAAAAGTTAGTATCGAATAAAAATGTCTTTTAGTATTGACGCTTAATTAAATACTCAATCCTTTACACATTCAATTAGCACTTGGGTCAGATTTAGGTTAATAGCTTAATACCTATTCAAGAATTAACTGCGCTGTAACAGAAGAACATGTGATCTATAAAAATCCCGCAGTAGAGTCAAGGTTGGCCATTATTTAGCCGACTGCGTAAATCGGAAAGAAGGATTTTTAATTATATACAGATTATAATGTTAATGACCTCGATTTGGGATGTCACGCTGTTACGGGTCCGATAGCAAAAACCTTTTTAAAAAAAGGAATATAATTTTATTTATAATAATGGTTACAATAATATCGAATAGTTACAATGATGTCGACCTCCTCGTTTGAGTTCGGAAATAGTGATGTCCTGATCAATAATATTCTGCCATATACAACGTGTTACAAAAAATACCAGAAAAAAGAATATTTTTATCAAAGGCATTTAATTAAAGTTTTCCCATCTCTAGTGATCAGCTGTGTCAAAGAATATTCGGACCAGATATGTAATTTTAGGTCAATGTGCCTATTTTTACCGCTATGGTTAAAAATGTTTACGTACTACTTGTACCATAGCATTCACATTAGAACAATTAATTTCAAAATGAAAAAAACCACAAATAAATAAAAAAAAGCTTTGTTAAATAATTATTATGAAATAATAAATTAATGAAATGATGAACTAAATATATCTAAATAATATTTATGTTTGTAAATACGTAAACAAGATAATTAAAGCAAAAAAGAAAATGTTTTCTAACATAAATTGATTCAAGTACATCTCTTTTAAAATTATAGGCACGAATGGTGTACAAATACTTGTCCGTTCTGAGAATCGATAGTCTTTATTTTAGATGTCAAATGACACTAGAGATGGGAAAATTTTGATTAAATACCTGTGATGAAGAATATTCTTTTTTTTGGTATTATTTGTAACACGTTGTATATAGCTACACTCATTAAGTTATTTACAAAACTCAAAATGTTTACAGGACTTGCTAAATACATATGATCAGATAACTATACCTAGTTAATGATTTATTAAACAAAGTTCAAAGATTATGTGATGATACATAATTTACTAACTACTGAGAGAAATAAACGGAGACGAATTATAGGACAACAGTGATTACATAATAGGTTACCAACAAATGACAAGAGTAAATAAACAAGCAAAACTCTAATATGTAACAACGCTCTAATCTTTAATTTAAGTTAGTCCGTCCTTTTTACCTTTTAAAGATTGAAAAGGGACAGGAGACGGCCATCCTAATATTAGAGCTGTCAAACATCGAATTTGAACCTTATGGCCGTGTCGATTGCACAATTTTAGAGAGCACTTAAAACATGCGACTTGAAAATCTCTTACAGCTATGCCCTTATGTTAAGTTATCATTCGTTTAAATTTATATCATTCGTTCATCACCTCTCTTTCATTGGCCATAAAAACGAAAAGGATAGCTGGATTTTAAAATTAGAATTAGAGCATGACATCCCGAATCTAGGCCATTGTAAAATTGAATAAGTTATATTTATGATTTGATATTATTTGTGTTTAATACTTCTATAAATGTTTCCATGCTTGTTTAAAAGCAGAGTATGCTGGATGTAATTATTTAAATAAGACCTATGTAAAAACCATATTCTTGGGAAATAAATATTCATTCATTCATTCGCAAAATGAAAATTTTTGTCTATCTTGGACAGGACTCGAACCTGCATCTCCTAGGCTATCCGGGCCAGAAACAGGCGCATTACCCAATTACTAATAAAAACAAAAAATATATATATATATTAATAAATAATATTTAAGATATGTTGCCAATTGCTATCAGAAGGGTTAAATAAAAATACATTACCAAGGTTGTTTACTTATCTATACTATTATTATAAAGAGAGAAGTCCGTACTGACTGACTGACTGACTGACTCATCAACGCACAGCCGAAACTACTGAAGCTTGAAATACCAAATTTACACAGTAGGTTACATTTATGCCGTAGAGAAGCAACAAGAAGGGATTTTGGAAAATTCCCCCTCTACGGGGGGAAAAAGAGGGATTCAAGTTTGTATGAAAGTCCGCCATTTCAAAAGTTTGGATCATGAAAATTTGGATTTAGACTGCAATTAATAAATCATTTGATACGTGTTTAAGCATTTTATCAAAATCTTTATTTTGAGGGGAAAAGTAGGTATTAAATGTTTGTATAGAAAGTCTGTCATTTCTAAAGGTAGGAACGTCAAAATTTGGATTTAGGCTGAGATTAATAAATCATTTGACACGTGTTTTAGCATTTTATCAAAATCCCTATTTTGGGGGGCAGAGTAGGGATTAAAGGTTCGTATGTAAAGTCTGTCATTTCTAAAGGTAGGAACTTGAAAATTTGGATTTAGACGGAGATTATTAAATAATTTGACACGTGTTTTAGCATTTCTTCGAAATCCCTATTTTAAAGGGAAAGTAGGGATTAAATATTTGTGTGGAAAGTCTGTCATTTCTAAAAGATAAGAACTTAAAAATTTGGATGCAGAGATAAATAAATCATTTGACACGTATTTAGGTACTTTTTCGAAATCCCTATTTTAAGGAAGAAAGTAGGGATTAATTGTTTGCATAAAAAGTCTGTCATTTCTAAAGGTAGGAACATGAAAATTTGGATTAAGACTGCAATTAATAAATCATTTGATACGTGTTTTAGCATTTTATCAAATTCCCTATTTTGAGGGGGAAAGTAGGGTTAAATGTTTCTATGGAAAGTCCAGTTCTAAAGTTAGAAAATTGAAAATTTGGATGTAAGCTAAGATTAGTATATAATTTGACACGTCTTTTAGGATTTTTTCGAAATCCCTATTAGAAAAGGGAAGTAGGGATTAAATTTTGTATGGAATGTCAGCCATTTTTAAAGTTAGGAACTTAAAAAATTATATAATAAGACTGAATTATTCGGTTCAAGTTCCAAAATGTTTTTGAAATCCCGACTTAAAGGGCCTCTCCTTAAAGAAGGTATTTAAAAAAATTATAAAAAACGAGCTTCCTCCATTTTGAAGTTGGTTAAAAATGTGTTAAAGTATGAATTAATCTACCCGTGCGAAGCCGGGGCGGGCCGCTAGTAGTTAATATACACCTAAGGCGACGGTAGATTTTCAGAAAAAACGCAGTCGGTATCTTTTTTTAATTTATAGTTATTAGGCTGTTAGCATAAGCTGACCTTTAGAGGGACATTTAGATGCTGATAAAGGTAACATTAAGTCAAATTTTAATTATTTTTAGATTTAGGCTTATTATGTCAAAGGGCGATCTTTGAGATTGACGCGTGAATCAGTATTCGCTCATACGAGTACGAGTATTCATTCATTTATAATAATCACACTCCTATCCCTAAAAAGGTGAGCATTCGTTGTCTTCATATACGGGAGTCGGACCAATTTATTTTTCATATTTGGATCTCTTAAAATTCAATCAATCACCCTATTGCAGTCCACTGCTGGACTATGAGCCTCCTCCACTTAAGTGTTTGGTTTTGCCATAATCTCCACGCTTGGCAGGCGGGTTGGAGATCGCAGATTGAAAGGTTACTGTATCAGAGAGCGCTGCTGCCCGTTCCCTGTTCAATGTGTAGTCCCTAAGTCGCCTCTCACGACACCCACGGGAAGAGTAGGGGTTGGTGACAAATGTATTCTACTCTGCCGGGCCGTTGATTTTGATATCAATATCACCCAGACCTAAGCCACATTCACAAGCTGAATCATTAAGAATAGATAGTCTGGTCAAATGAGCCGGACAACAACAATGGCCAAACAGGAGACGAAAAATAGTAGATGAAGTATATTTGTCCAAAATTACTTTACTAAACCAAGGCCGCAATGGAATGTTAGGCTCTTCTTCTCTATTTTGTCAATAGGGGATCGGACTCCTTTTTTTATTTTATGAATCCATACTTCTTAGTTTCTGCTATCGAACACTAAATTAGTTTTTGCTCTATCTTGAAAATTGGCCGAGTTATAAAGGTTTTAAATTCAAGATTAGACAGACAGGCACATCATGGCTCATCACTTGTGACGTCATTTGTTAGTAACGCCATATAATCTCCATACAAAAAATCGTTTTTGAAAGAGACAGACATATTGAAACTTTAAAAAATCACTGTAAATTCGTTTTTCAACCGATTCTGTATTTTTCTTCGCGCATCGTCTGCTACTAATCTATATTTAAAAAATAATCCATAAAATATGGTAAATTCGTAAAATATGGTGAACAGCCCGATCCCCTATTCAAGAAAATGTTGAACAAATGAAATCGATTGCGAACGCGAATTCGTGTGTGTTGAGGATCGCCCTGAATACTTAGGTTCATAAATTTATCAATATAATCATCAGTTCTTTTATTATAGTGGTCTCGTTTAAATTAACTTAAAAAGCTTGTCAACTTGATTATCAAATTAGGCACTCGTGTTGAGTCCAAAATTAATAAAATGTATTTTTGTTGAAGGGATATATATAGATGGATGGACAGATAGAGCGTCGGTGGTCTAGTGGCTAGGGCCACGGCCTTCCGCCCGGGAGACGCGGGTTCGATCCCTACCACGTATCAATGTGTTTTCGAGTTTCGAATTCATATGTACGTTTATTCGACGCTCTTACGGAGAAGGAAAATATCGTGATGAAACCTACACACTCCTGCGAAGAAATTCAAAGGTTGTGTGTGAAGTCGACCAACCCGCTTTGGGTCAGCGTGGTCGACTAAGGCCTAATCGCCCTAATTCAGGGTAGGCTCGAGCCCCTCGGTGGGGACGTGTATGAGCTGTTGATGATGGGACAGATAAAAACTAAACACACAACTATACCTACAGGAAGACAAGATTGAGCCTGCAATACGTAACCAAACTGGAGAAAGTCAAACAAAAATTTTTTTTACACGAATTTCTAAAAAAAGTACTTTAATTTGTTCAGGATTTATGTTATGTAATTTTTTATGTTTATCAGTTTCTTTAGTCCACCATAACTTTTAAATGCCTAAACAGGTTTGGATGTGTGTGCGGGCGTTAAGCTACATCATCAACATCATCAACAGCACCGTCGCGCGTCCCCACCGAGGGGCTCCAGCCTTAATCGGGGACCTTAGATCACGCTGGCCCAGTGCGGGTTGGTTGACTTCACACACAACCTTTGAATTTCTTCGCAGGAGTGTGCAGGTTTCATCACGATGATGTTTTCCTTCACCGTAAGAGCGTCGAATAAACGTACATATGAATTCGAAATTCGAAAACACATTGGTACGTGGTGGGAACCGAGCTCGCGTCTCCCGGACGGGAGGCAGCGGCCCTAGCCCACCCACGCTCTCACTTGGACGCACAGCACTCCTATACAGTGGAGGACTAAGAATTGAAAAATCTGTTATATCATCGCATAACATAATGATAGACTCACTTTGATACGCGCTGACAGGGGCTAATTAATAAAATTACATCTTAATTATAAGCGATGCGATAAATAAGCATTTCGTTAACTTTTATAGAGACTAGTGTTGCCGAAAAATCGATAGTTTTACAATCGATAGTAGAACGCCAAAAACATGTACCCAATCGATAGTATCGATCGCTGAAAACGAAAAAGTTATCGACAGTATCGATACTATCTATAGTTTTGTACCATCGATAGTAACCTTCGTCATCATCATCATCGTGTGGGTTGTAAGGTCGACAACCGCCCTCACAAACCCTGGTGTCAGTGTTATAGAGCCGCCAAAGCCCACTGACTTGTCTCGTGTAACGACTAGATAGTAGCCGGGACCAACGGCTTAACGTGCCTTCCGAAACACGGAATCATCTTTCTTTTCGGACAATCAGGTGATTCAGCCTGCAATATCCTAACCAAACTAGGGAAAGTATCACAAAGAGATTTTTGCTTGACGGTGTCCCCACCGGGAATCGAACCCAGAACCTCCGTAATGAGCGGCGAGATTTCGACCACTCGGCCTTCGTCATCGGTAGTTTATGCAATATTGAGGAGCAATACTATCGATAGGCTATCGATACCATCGATTTTACTTAAAATATCGATAGTATATCGATATTGGACTATCGAGCGGCAACACTAATAGAGACTTGTAAAATGTCAATGATATGGCGATTTCGTAATGTACGTACAATCATCACTCATTCTACAAAATGATGTCTATTCTCACAGAAAACCAGGCCCTTCTCGAAGCGCAGTTTTGCTGATCATTTCAGATAGCAAAAAGAAACCCGCGTGCATTGTGTAGTAGGCAACCGACCTCACAAACCCTTAGTTAGTTTTATAGAGCCGCCAAAGGCCACCGACATGGCCACTGATAGTAGCCGGGACCAACGGCTTACAGTGTCTTCCGAAGCACGGAAACATTATTTTTTTCGGATAATCAGATTAACCTGCAATATCTTAGGATATTCTTAACCATACAGAAGAGTTTCAGAAAAAGATTTTCATTTGACAGTGTCCCCACCGGGATCCGAACCCGGCACCTCCGTTGTGAGAGCCACGGTGGATGTTTTTTATTTTTTTATTTAGTATGTCCAGAGCTTAGATTTGTGGAATGAACTAGATAGTTTTCCGTGCTTCAAAAGGGACGTTAATTCAGGCACTGTAACTGTTAGTGGTCGTTATCGTTAAGTCTATAGATTATTTTCATAAGTTTTGACACCCTGTATATTAAAGGTTGTTAACCCTAAAGTACTTTAAGAGCTTCGCTTATTATTATACTATATATGATAATACACGTCAAACAAAGTGGCAGTACAAGGCAAATGTTAAAATAATATGAGCATTCGTATGTAAAATCTAATGCAATTCCCAACTTCTTAAAAAGGTGAAGGACTTCAAATCGTGCGCACGTTATTTATTTGAGGAATATCTAATGAAACAAAGTGATCTTACAATCGAATTAGTTCTACTATGGTTTCAAAATTATTTCATTCCTTGTGTAAGTGACAGGTCAACAACCTACCTCACAAGCCCTGGTATCAGAGTTATGCAGCCTCTGAAGGCCTCCGACAAAATAGCTATCTAACGAATATTTATAAATAAATAAATAAATATGTGTGGACATCTCACACATGGCCATCTGATCCCAAACTAAGCAAAGCTTGTACTATGGGTACCAGACAGCTGATATACATTACATAATAGATAAACTACAACCAGACACAAGGCAAACACAAGTGCTCATCACACGAATTTTTGCCCTGGGCGGGATTCGAACCCGCGACCCTGTGCATCGGAGGCAGATACACTACCACTTGGGTACTGAGCCGTCAATAGTCTTTCTGTAGACAATAGTCGGGGCCAACGGTTAACGTGCCTTAAAAAGCACGGAACCATCTTATACGGACAGGTTATGAATAACCTGCTCCTCCCTGCTATGTCTTACAATACACATTCTTACAAAGTATTTTTGACCGACTTCATAAAAGGAGGTTTCAATTCGACTGTATGTTTTTGTATATTTGTTACGCGATTACTCCAACTATTATGAATTGATTCTTTTTCTTTTTTTATTTGGTAGTATAAATTTTATCGAAATTAATTAAGCGCTTTTTAAAAAATAACAACAAAAACAAAAAAATATACAAATATTTTCTATAGTTGACCGAACGAGCGAAGCGTCTCTGTTTCAGCTCGGCCAAAATTGGTTTTGTATGTCCATCTGTCTGTCTGTCTGTTCTCCTCTACAGGTCTCATTTCTCAACCAATTCTCGTGAAATTTTGTGAGCAGGTTTTATAAATACATAGATTCTTTTTGTCGAGTCAGTTTTTGAAATTGTAAAAAATGACGTAGTTATGGGGGTTGCCAGCTTGCAAGGTTTACCACTGAGGCTGTTTTCCTCTCGAACCCCTTTCCCAAACGACAAAAAAAATGATCAAGTGGCCAAATTACACGATGCCCGGCTTTTCAATTTTTACTATTTACTGCTGTTTCATTAGAATTTAAAATTTTATGGTAAATGATAAAAGAGATTTAAAAAAAGCGTTTATACTAAGACTAAAAAAAAATCTAGCCTTTACCCAAATGTCCAGCTAAACTGGTTGGTCTGGTCGGCTTTTCTGTTTTAAGACCTGGCAACTCCCGTGTCACGGCCAGCCGTTACGTCACAGCACGACATCTTCCACGCACGCGCATTGTGGATCAAGGCTTTCACGGTGTTTAATTGCGTGTCGCAGTTCAATAATTAATTAATTTACAGCGTATAGGTTTTTTTCTTTTAGGCGCCAGATGTCGTTATGACTACAATTTATCATTATGGCTACTTCTTTTCAACTAGCCTATTTAGCAAACAGCATATTTTGGAAACGCAAAAGATGCGACGACTGTGGAGTTTCTTCGGTGAGCTCTTCTCCACAGATTCCGCCATTGTGTTAGTGAACTCACCCAAAAAAATGTAATGACGGATCTAAGTGATGTAAATAACATCCTATGGAAATAAATGATTTTGACTTTGACTTTGAGCCCATTTCGTATTCTGACTATTTCTCTACCTCGTTCCTACTTTACTTCGCAGATTGCCTACTTTTTTCATATTATAATAAGTACTTGGGCAACCGAGCTTTGCTCGTGCCATCTGTTGGAAAACTTTCGGACCAGGAAAAAAATATATACCAAAGAAATTTTTATTTCTTTTATTTTTGTATTTAAATAACTTAATGAAAGAATAAAAAAGAAATTAACAAATAAAAAAAGAAACATGAACAAAATAAAAAAAAAATATCTGTCGAGATTCGAACTCAAGACTCTAAAACCAAAATAGACTTTGCAGACTCGCGGGTTACGAATGGTGGCGAAATTACCTTTCTATTTTAATGACGTGGCATATCAAAACAAGGAGAAATCCCGTTTTACTAAATACGAAACCTAGCTAAATCGATTTATCGCCCCCGAAAACCCCTATACACCGTGAAATTTACATCGTTTTGTTCCCGCCGTGTAGTGATAGTACCCGTCAAACTGAACAACTTTTCACGAAAAAAAAATTTCCTGCGACAAAAAAATTTTTGGTCTCTCCATACAAAGTGAGACTCCCGACCGACCCATTTTATATGGAGACCAAAAATTTATTTGTCACAGGATTTTTTTTTTTCGTGAAAAGTTGTTCAGTTTGACGGGTACTATCACTATACGGCGGGAACAAAACGATGTAAATTTCATGCTGTATGCTAAATTTTATCGAAATCATTGCAGCCGTTTCCGAGATTCTTATATTACAAGAGTTGCTCGTTTAAATTATTAGATATTTATGAAAATCGGGTTTTAAGTTGCCAAGTTGCAGGGCTGTCGTCTCTTCAATTTTTTGATGATTATTTGATATAAACTACTAACGTAGACAACAAACTATACTCGCAGAAATACTAATAAAATAAGCAGATGTCCAAATAGCAGTACAATGTAGAAAAATCTTCCAGACATGTTTTAAGATCTAGACCAGACGTCCTTCGAACATTAGGTTACTAGTTGGCAATATGAGATCAAAGCAAGAGACCTATGTTTAATTAAATCATGTAATTTAATAAAAAACAAGAACATGAATTTAAATATAATGTCAGCTTTTGTTAAATGACTGTGGCATTTATTCCCAATACATCATATTTAGCTTCGGTAAGATAGATTCGTTATTGAAATGTATGGTGTTCCGTATAATAGAACGTTGGCCGGATTCCCGAATCAGAAAAAGACATGCTCTAGTTCTAATTTTAAAATCCAGCTATCCTTTTCATTTTTATGACCAATGAAAGAGAGGCGCCTTGTTATCTTATTTGAATTTGTATTTTAATCCAAATATTATTTTGTTGCGAATTATGTTTTATTATTAAGTATCAGATATTTTTTTTTAATTATGGGAGAATTTTTGACATGATTTAATTATGGGTGAATTTTTGACATGATTTAATTATTGATAGATTTTAAAAAATGTTGACATTGATATTTATTGATTACCTTGTTATTAGTATTATGATTTTATGGTTTACTTTATTTGCATGTTATTTTATTTGATTTGTATTTTATTCTTTTTTTTTTTTACAAACTTTCGAAACAAATAATTTTGTTTGCGAAATAAATAAACTGAAACTGAAACTGAGGTGATGAATTCAGACGAACGAACGATATTATTTTGAATGGATGATAACCTAAAATAAGGGCATAGCTGTCAGATTAAGATATTTTTAAGTCGGATGTTTTACGTGCTCTCTAAAATTGTGCAATGGACGCATCCATAAGGTTCAAATTCTATGTTTGACAGCTCTAATATTAGGATGGTCATCGCCTGTCCCTTTTTAATCTTTAAAAGGTGAAAAGGACTGACGAACTTAAATTAAGGATTAAAGCGTGACTGTGAATCGCTACTATTGTCAACGCTGACCTTAGAATTCACAAACCGTGGTCTCAGAATTTAAGGTTAAGCCGCCATGCGCCAGCCAATGGCTTCAAGCATGGCTTATGTAACGACTATATATCCGTAAATAAGTATTTCTCTAAGTACCTAATCTAAATTAAGTAAAGATTTATTAATTACTAGCTGTCCGCCCGCGGCCGCGCTCGCGTTATGTAAGATTTTCCCGTGGGATAATGACTTTTTCCCGTAAAAAGTATTCTATGTGTTAATCCAGGGTACGAACCATCTCCATTCCAAATTTCATCTAAATCCGTTCGGTAGTTTAGGCGTGAAAGCGGAACAAACATCTAAATATCCAAATATATTTTCATATTTATAATATTAGTGTGATTTTGTTAATTATAGCTAATATTAATGCGCTCTCTCGCAAAGTTACTGTGCCCTTACAGGGCGTAACTATTGCCAAATTGTGACTTGCAAATAAATTATTTGAATTTGAAATATTAGCTGGGATGGGACTGTCTCTGTGGATGGGACCAACGACTAAGTGCCTCCCGATGCACGGAATCGTTCCACTTTTTGGACAATCAAATGATTCAGCTTTTGAAACCAAGTCCACCGGTATTCGAACTTAGAACCTCGGAATCAACAACAGTCTAGCTGTTACAGCATCCGTAGCCGAATGTAACCGCATTTATAAAATTAAATTAAAATACTAGCAACCCGCCCCGGCCTCGCACGTGTAATTTAGCCAGCGTGAGCCATGTTTGCGCCCAAAAATGGTTTTACGACGACTTGATTGAAATAAGAAGTGAATTTTCTTTTCTCTAATATATCAAAACGAATTTAATATTTTATCTACTTATAAACCTTCCTCGCCGCGTGTAATACATGGCACCAACCCCTACTCTTCCCATGGGTGTCGTAAGAGGCGACTTAGGGACTACACATTGAACAGGGAACGGGCAGCAGCGCTCTCTGATACAGTAAACTTTTAATCTGCGATCTCCAACCCGCCTGCCAAGCGTGGAGCGTGATTTGATTGATTTGATAAACCTTCCTCACGAATCACGTCGTCCATTGATAGTTTTTTTTTTTTTTTTTCATTATTAATAACACAATAGCTTATGTCTATCCTTAACCTACCCTAATCCCTTCCGGGTTTATCTGATGAAAACCGCAAAATCTGTTGCATGGTTTAAGAGTTAGCGGACATAACGACAGACGCGAAAAGCAACTTCTTTTTACACTTTAGATATACACGTTCTGTACTATGATTTTAAAGGTTTTTTTAGACTATGTGTGGAGCGCTGCAGTCCATGGCTCATTTAGTGTCCTGTCCTGCCTGCCCTGTCACCTGTTCGCAGCAGGACTTAATGGACGCCACAAATAGTGCAGTCAAAGTACTAGCAAAAGTAGTAGTCAAACTTCTGGGCCAGAAAGGTTTAATTTGTCATCAAGAAAGGGGTTTTATCACTTAGCTACGGAACCATAATAAAGAGGTTAGCAGATGAGTAAGTGAATCGATACGAGAGAAAAAATTTGGGTCAAAGTGAGTCATTACCTGCATATGACCATATCGATTACATATTATAAAATAATGCATATTGATTGAATCACACTTGGGTTTAAAATATTATCTACAGAAAATTGTCGGTACATGAGCCATGCCACAGGCTCCATAAGTCTGACACCAGGGTATGTGAGGTCGGTCGTCGACCTTACAACCTACACGAAAAGAAGAAGTACCAGTCTGCACAAATATAAACGCCAAAATGACCGTAATTCAGGAATTTATGCCCTAATCCTAATTTTAAAAACTGTCTATTTTGTTTTATTCATCAACAGCTCATATAGTGAAGGGAAACATCGTGAGGAAACCTTCACACTCCTGCGAAGCAATTCAGAGGTTGTGTGTCAAGTCGTCGTGTGGTGACGGCAGAGTAGAATACATTTGTCACCAACCCCTACTCTTCCCGTGGGTGTCGTAAGAGGCGACTTAGGGACTACACATTGAACAGGGAACGGGCAGCAGCGCTCTCTGATACAGTAACCTTTTAATCTGCGATCTCCAACCCGCCTGCCAAGCGTGGAGATTATGGCAAAACCAAACACTTAAGTGGAGGAGGCTCAGAGTCCAGCAGTGGACTGTAACGGGCCGTTGATGATGATGTGTGAAGTCGGCCAACCCGCACTGGGTCAGCGTGGTCGACTAAGGCCTGATCACCCTAACTCAAGATAGGCTCGAGCCACTTAGAGGTGACGTAAAGAGGCTGATGACCACTTTAAGAACAAGAAGGTGAACTTTGCTTCGCTAGGTCAGTTAAGTAATATGCAATTCGTTTAATTGTAGGATGCGCGCGCGCTGACAGCTTTGACGAGCTTTCTTTATGATCTAAGAGCTTATTGCGAAAACACAATGTATCTTAATTAGTTGATTGGTTGAAATAAAATCACTTGAGAAATATTTATTGAATGAGGTTTGATAAATATAAAAAGTATTGTGAGATTTAGTTGCCTTTCTCTTTCTAACTCGTTTCAATGTTTTTCACAATGACAGAATTTGAACAGTGTTATCAAACACATTTATTAACCTAAAAATAAAAAACACGGGCCGTCCTGCCGAAAAAAAATATCCAGAGTCACTCGGTCTCATGTAAGCAACGATTCCCCTTACATCCAAATCTGTTCAGGCATTTGGCGAAATAAAGAAACTCATACGCAGACGGGTTCTCGAATGGAGACCACGTGGATTGACGACCTGAGGAAGGTCGCTGGTGGTGGCTGGATGAGGAAAGCGGGTTATCGTGCGCTTTGGCGTGCTCTTGGGGAGGCAGCAGTCCAGCAATGGACTGCAATAGGCTGATTGATTGATTGATTGATTGATATACATACATTAACCCTGACCACATTACATTCCTTTTTTTGGGCAGTGGTGTAAAAAAGGGTTTTAGACATCTATATCAGTTCTGCCTTCTATAGTACAGTTAGCAACCATAATGGGCGTCTGAAATTACTGTTTTGCTGACCATAACATTACAAAAACGAGGCACTCCTACAGTCAGATTTTTCTTCAAATCAAAACATTTATTTGAATTAAGAATTCCAAATCCAAAAGGCATATTTAAATCAAACGAGCCTACCCTGGCCCAATCATATTGGTATACTAGTCCGCCCGCGGCTGCGCTCGCGCTACGTAAGATTTTCCCGTGGGAATAAGAGAAAAGTATCCTATGAGTTAATCTAGGTTACAAACTATCTCCATTACAAATTTCATCCAAATCCTTTGAGCACTTTTAGCGTGAAGGCGGAACAAACATCCAAACATCGAAATATATAGGTACACATTTATAATATTAGTGTGAAGTGTGTATTGTGGAGATTGAAACCCGGACAGAAGGCGACATGATGATGATGATGATGATGAGAAGGCAGCGGTCCTAACCACTACACCAACAACCCTCATCAAGAATGATACTCATTTTAAAGCAGATTTTTCGTTGGTGATACGATTAAGACATCATCAACAGCTCATGCTCATATACGTCCCCAACGAGGGGCTCGAGCCTGCCCTGAATTAGGGCGATTAGGCCTTAGTCGACCACGCTGGCCCAGTGCGGGTTGGTCGACTTCACACACAATCTTTTTTTTTTTCGCAGGAGTGTGCAGGTTTCATGTTTTCCTTTATCGTAAGAGCGTCGAATAAACGTACAAAATGGATTCGAAATCACATTGGTACGTTGTGGGGATTGAACCCGCGTCTCCCGGACGGAAGGCAGCGGCCCTAGCCACTAGACCACCGACGCTCTAGCTCGTCGATTAAGATGTAATTTAAATAAATTAGATATGCGTAAAGTGGACTTTTACTTCTGGTAAGCACCTTGACCTTCAAGTGATCCACCGCTCACGCATCCGTCCAATCTTCCTCGAAGCATTTATGATTTGATTTACAATATTAATTGGCGAATTAGAATTTAAAATCAACCAGTATCATGTATAAGGATATTTTTTACGGTGTTCTGAAACGATGAGGCTAATTCTCACTGTCACGCTTTAATCCTTAATAGTTAAATTATTTAAGTTAGTCCGTCCTTTTCACCTTTTAAAGACTGAAAAGGGACAGGAGATGGCCATACTAATATTAGAGCTATCAAACATGGAATTTGAACATTATGGCCGTGTCGATTGCACAATTTTAGAGAGCACAAAAGCTAAAAATCTCTCAATCTGACCGCTATGCCCTTATTTTAGGTTTTTTCAGATTTTAAGTTCGTTCAAATTAAAAATCATTCGTTCATCATGAATTTATTACCTCTCTTTCATTGGTCATAAAAACGAAAAGGATAACTGAATCGTTGGTTTCGAAAGTGGCCGAAAGGGGATTTTAAAATTAGAATTAGAGCACGACTTCCCGAATCGGGGCCGATATAATGATTTTTCGATAGGTGAGTTAAAATAGGAAGAATGTATACATAATTAAATAGATTTTGTAGCGAAGAAATTCAAAGGTTGCGTGTGAAGTCGACCAACCCGCACTGGGCCAGCGTGGTCGACTAAAGCCTAATCGCCCTAATTCAGGGTAGGCTCGAGCCCCTCGGTGGGGCCGCATATGAGCTGTTGATGATATTTATGTTCCTTGGGAAATGTTATTCACTTTCATTGTCTGAACTCTCTCGTAAAAGAATATTTGAATTGTTGTGTAAAAGTGTTGAAACAAATAAAATTTAACCGTGTTGTGACCCAGCAGCCGCCACGGAGCCGCTAAGCACCACACGAAGGATGTTGTAGAAGATTTAAAACGTGGCAAAAACCAGGGTTCAGTCCAGGTAAAGGTAAAGGAATTTACTTAGGTAGACAATAAAGGTATTTATTAATGTACTAGCTGACCCCGCAGACGTTGTCCTGCCATTTTTCCCTACACCTACCCTACACCTACCCTACACCTACCCTACACCTACCCTACACCTACCCTACACCTACCCTACACCTACCCTACACCTACCCTACACCTACCCTACACCTAACCTACACCTACCCTACACCTACCCTACACCTAACCTACACCTACCCTACACCTACCCTACACCTACCCTACACCTACCCTACACCTACCCTACACCTACCCTACACCTACCCTACACCCCCGTAAAAACCATCCTTGAACTTCAACGAACATTTTAAAAAAAGATTTGGCCAAATTGGTCCAGGCGTTGTTGAGTTATGCGCTTACCAACACATTTTGCGATTCATTTTTATATTATAGATTTATATAAACTGACAATTAGTAGAGTACGTAGAAAAGGTCAAGGTATGTACTTTCGGAGATCAGGACGTGAAGTGAGAAATTTAGCAGAAAAAAGACAAAATCGAAACGTAAGAAATCTAAATTTGAAAATGAATTTAAAATGAAAGATAAAACTGCCAGCAAGAAAGGTTGCCAGTCATAAAACAGAAAAGAGGACGAATGCCTCGTTACAGTGTTATACCAAGCGTGTCCATCATTCATTCTTCTTCATTTTTCTTATTTACCTTCTTCTTGTTCATCATCGTGTGGGTACCTTCAATGTTATAGAGCCGCCCAAAGATCGCTCACGTGGCTCATACCTACTTCATTTCAAATCAACATCATCAACATCTACGGCCCGTCACAGTCCACTGCTGGCTCATAAGCCTCCTCCACTTAAGTGGAGGGTTTTGCCATAATCTCCACGCTTGGCAGGCGGGTTGGAGATCGCAGATTAAAAGGTTACTGTATCAGAGAGCGCTGCTGCCCGTTCCCTGTTCAATGCGTAGTCCCTAAATCGCCTCTTACGACACCCACGGGAAGAGTAAGGGTTGGTGACAAATGTATTCTACTCTGCCGTCACCACACGGCATTTCAAATAACATCGGAAAAAAGACAAAAAATATGTATGGCAGAGAAAAGGTTATTCGTGATTCATACTAAACATATCGAGATTGACAATGTCTGGAAATATATCCTATAAAACATTTTTTTAAATGTTATCTGAAACAGGGTATAGGTATAAGTTATAACGACCAATTCCATTCCGGAGATAGTAGCCAAGACCTACGGCGTAACGTGCCTTCCGAAGCATAAATTGATCAGTTCCTATCTAGAAAATAGAATTCAAAGAGTTCAAATAAACAGCACGAAGTCAGAACAGATCTAAAGTCAAAATGGGCGTGCCACAGGGCTCAATTCTTGGACCGTTCCTATTCTTAGTATATATAAATGACCTGCCTTTTATGGTACAAAACCGATCTAGGATAGTGTTATTTGCTGATGATACTTCTCTAATTTTCAAAGCTAGTAGATATAATCAAGATATTGACGAAGTAAATGACGCTCTTTCCCAGATCCATGATTGGTTTACGACAAATAATTTAATGTTGAATCCCAAGAAAACAAAATGTATAAAATTTTCATTGCCTAATGTAAGGAACAACAACTTAGCTATTGTCTTGAATAACGAAAATTTGCAATATGTAAATGAAACAGTTTTCTTGGGGATCACTATCGACGCAAGGTTACAATGGGACCCTCATTTAAATGCGTTATCCGCAAGGCTCAGCTCGGCGGCATACGCAGTCAGAAAGATTCGTCAACTGACTGACGTTGCTACTGCCAGACTTGTATATTTCAGCTATTTTCACAGCATTATGTCCTACGGAATTTTATTGTGGGGTCAAGCTGCTAACATAAATAACATCTTTGTGTTACAGAAGAGAGCGAGACGTTCCATATATGAATTGCGTGGTCGCGATTCCCTAAGGGAATTGTTTAAAGAAATTGATATCCTCACGGTATCCTCACAGTACATATTTGAAAACATCTTGTATGTCCGGAAGAACATTATGCTATTTCCTAAGAATTCTGATATACATAATATAAATACTAGAAATAAAAATAAAATTGCGCACCCAAAGTTTAGACTGTACAGTTAATAATTCATTCATGGGGAACTGTATTCGCTTCTATAATAAAATACCAGATGATATTGTAAATCCGATAGCCAATTTAAAGCTAAAATTAAAACTATTTTATGTTCTAAGGCCTATTATACGATAAATGATTACTTAGATGATAAAAACATCTGGTCAACTGTTGTTCCAAATCAGCGGAGTAGATTGTAATTATGACTCATGTATGATTCTTTATATATTTAAAAGAAAAGTACAAAAGATACAATTCCTGTGGAGTTTCTTCTGGCCGTTCTTCTCCACAGAGGGCGTACACTGGTAGTGAACGTGCCATCCATGATAGCTTTGACGTCGAAAAATGATTTGTAAAAATCTTAATTCGAATAAAAAAAATTGACTTTGACTTTGACATCATCAGATGATTCAGCCTGGTCTAAACCAAACTGGGAAGAGCCTTAGAGATTTTTGTCTTAGGGTTGAAAACGTGACTTTGCGTTATCTATAAGTAAGTAAGTAAAACATAAGGTTAGTTGTACGTAAGATTGTAAGAACGCAGTCTTACAAGGTAGTAAACAGTAAGGTCGAGGGCAGACGGAACGGCTGAACGGTCATTGCCAAAGGTCGCGATGGGTATAAAGATGATTACTTTATTGTTGAAAATTACTAGTGGCTCTATTACCTCGCGAGTTTCTTTTTTATTATTTTTTCAATTTCGAATAACAAAATCGGCATAATAAATCTATACATTTATCGTACCTGCTCACCTATTACTATATATTTATGAGACCTGTAGAGGGGAATTGCCGGACATCTGTCGGACATGCGGACATATTTTTATTGTATGTATTTTTGCCCAATCTGAAAAGGAGACGCTTCGCTCGTGCTTCGCGCTCGCTTTAGGGAATATGCACAAATTCAATAATCGAAATATTTCAGGTTCCAGATAAACACATAAAAATATCTTGCTCAGAAACAAAGTTATAAGGGTTCAAAGTTGATGGTTAGACAGAGAGGTCCGACGTGACCTGTGATGTCACGCGGGCCATACATCCACCATAGAAAATTTTGTTTTCGTAAGAGGGACAGATATATTTGCTTAATAATGTTGTATCTAGTTTGTTTTTCGATCAATTTCGATTCTGTTTTGACTGTCAGTATTCTATTTTTTTTTGTATACCTTCTTTGCCTAGTGGTGACGGCAGAGTAGAATACATTGTCAACAACCCCTACTCTTCCCGTGGGTGTCGTAAGAGGCGACTTAGGGATTACACATTGAACAGGGAACGGACAGCAGCGCTCTCTGATACAGTATCCTTTTAATCTGCGATCTCCAAACCGCCTGCGAAGCGTGGAGATTATGGCAAAACCCTCCACTCAAGTGTAGGAGGCTCATAGTCCAGCAGTGGATTGTAACGGGCCGTTGATTTGATTTGACACTTTCAGATGAACTATGAAATAAACAAATTTTTTTATTATGACTGCATCCGTGGCTCTGTCGTGAAGCATTCGAATCCCGCTGGGGAAACTGTAAACCAAAGAACTGACTCTCCTCTCCCCAGTTTAGTTAGGACACTGTAGGTTGAATCACCTGATTGTCCGAAAAGAAAGATGATTCCGTGCTTCCACGTTAAGCCGTTGGTCCCTGCTACTATCTAGTCGTTACACGAGCCATGTCAGTGGCCTGGCGGCTCTATAACACTGACACTAGGGTTTGTGAGGTCGGTTGTCGACCTTACCACCCACACGATGAAGAAGAGAGCAATATTTAAAAAAAACACGTTGTTTCTATACAATACCTAGTACTAATTTCAGACGTTTTCTTTTACAATTAAATGGTTTAGAGATTTGCTAAACACAATCGAAATCAGAAGGGTAAAGATATAGGACACTTGATACGGCACGACAACTTTTTGAAAAATACTATGGAAGGAAAGTTGGAAGGGAAAAAAGAAGGAGGAAGACCAAGGCGAAGCTTTTTCGATCAAGTGAAGGAAAAAGTTAATGTGGCGTTGTTTGAAGAAGAAGTTTAATAAATATTACCTTTATTAATTCAAAAGATCTCACTACGAACACGTCTCAACGTCCTCGAAAGATGACGTCACACCACAAAACCTATATAAAGATGAACGCACATGTACACACACAGTCGTTGCGGTGCTAACAGTGCGAACACACCTTTACAATGGTGAGTGTTGTGCGTGGTATAGTGTGTGATTTTAAGGATTTGACAAGTGTAACATTTGTTTTTACAATGTTATTATATCCCCGCGTTTTTTTTTTCGTTATTTTTCAATAAGTTTAAAAAAAAATGTCGCGATGAATAATTATCACTGTCACTCTCCGGTTTATTTTATTTTTCTTTATTCAGGAAATAAACAGCTTTTAACAATAATATATACCATTAAACTATCATTATGTCAATTATACAATAAGCCTAAACAGTTTCCACATACATAAATAAAAAAAAAATGTTGTTAATAAAAATGTTATTATTAATGTTACATTAGTAGTTGTGACGGGATAAAGCAATACAAAAATAATGTTGAAATAAAAAGGACCTAAATAAATGTACTCTATAAATCTAAATATACATAAAAAGTATAAAACAATATACACCGTGAAATTTACATCGTTTTGTTCCCGCCGTGTAGTGATAGTACCCGTCAAACTGAACAACTTTTCACGAAAAAAAAAATTCCTGCGACAAAAAAATTTTTAGCCTCTCCATACAAAGTGAGACTCCCGACCGACCCATTTTGTATGGAGAGGCTAAAAATTTTTTTGTCACAGGATTTTTTTTTCGTGAAAAGTTGTTCAGTTTGACGGGTACTATCACTACACGGCGGGAACAAAACGATGTAAATTTCATGCTGTATACGGGTATCTCAAAAACGGCCAAATAAAAATAAAAACACGTCCATCCTTCATTACGTAAAATAAAACAAACATTTTTTGAGCTTTGAGAGTTTTGTGACGTAGTTTATTAATACGATAGTTGTTTGGCTGTCTCTACGTTAGAATATACTTATATTCTTTTAAATTATTGCGAATTTAAAATTGTAATTATGACTTATGTATGATTCTTTATATATTTAAAAGAAAAGTACAAAAGATACGATTCCTGTGGAGTTTCTTCTGGCCGTTCTTCTCCACAGCGAGCGTACACTGGTAGTGAACGCGCCATCCATGATACCTTTGACGTCGCAAAATGATTTGTAAAAATCTTAATTCGAATAAAATATTTTAGACTTTTTGATTGATTTAAAAAAAAACAAGCAATATTTAAAAAAATAGAAAAATAACTACTAAAAATAACTGGCAGTTAATGAAAACTTTTAGTGAATCAACAATATTTTAAAGTGAACAAAATATTTTTAGCTGGATAACTAACCGCCCACTTACATTTTCTCGATAGGTATATAAAAGAAAAAAAACTAATATTTTTGTCATAATAATGAGTGGGCCTTTACTAATAATAAAGGTAACATGAACCAAATTTATTTATTCAAAATTAGTACTAAAAGTTTAAGTTTTTAGAAACGAGATTAAACAAAGATCTGTGGTGTACCGTCTTATGAATCATGTAGACCACTCTTTAAGCGACTTGGTTTGCTACCATTGCCATCTCTTTACATTTATGAAATCTGTACTTTTGTCCATTCAAATAGAGGCCAGTTTATAAAATCGGGTGATATCAATACTAGGACCGTAAGAGACCCATACAGGTTGATATTTTTTGACACACCTCGTACTATGATGTATAATAAAAGCTGTCTCGCTATGTGCATCAGAATTTACAATAAAATACCGAAAGACCTAAAAACTGTTAATTTAAGAACATTTAAACGCAAGCTATTTCAATGGTTGAGTGATAGGGGTTTTTATAGTGTTACAGAATTCTTGACATTGTGAGCTTACCAAATTATATTTATTTATTTATTTGAAATTTTGTGACAAAATTTGCATGCTAATCAATAAGTTGGCTAAACATCATTGTTCTTGTAAAATATTCTTGACCACCATTACTACAATGTTTTATGCAAATAAAGATTATTTCTATTTCTATTTCTAAAAGGGTGAGCGGTTGATTACAGTGTCTTGCATACAGCATGATTTCGCAATTCCTAGCAAAATTTAAATTAATGTTCAGACCATCACAAGCAACAACTTTTCCCAAGGAACGTGGGTTGAAAACTCCCAAAAAAATTGTATGTATTTTAATAAATTTTAAAGGGCTTTAAATACATCCTTATTTCCATGATTATCAACAATAATATCTAGAGTTACGACATACGGTGTTACTATCGAACTTCATCAAAATTCACCGCGTCCTTGGCAGACTGCGAATTATTTATAGAAAGGATGTCTAGGTCCTAGGGCCACGTTTTAAGCGCAAGGATCTAGGTTCATTCCCACGCCCGGTTCAGTGACATTTTCCAAAAAGGTCAGCCGATAGTTTAGGCCACTATTAGGGTCATTGGGGCTAATTCAGGAAGTCACGCTCTAATCCTTAATTTAAGTTCGTCCGTCCTTTTCGCCAGGAGACGGAGATCCTAATATTAGAGCTGTCACAGTGGTCAAACATGGAATTAACTTTATGATCGCGTCGATTGCACACGTTTGCGGACGTTAAGATATTTGGATGTTTGGATTTATAAAATAAAATAAAAGTTGTCAAATACCCTATTCATCTCCTCTCTTTCATTAGTCATAAAATCGGAAAGGACAGCAGGATTTTAAAATTAGGATTAGAGCATGACTGTCTGAATCGGCGCCAATGTCTGCGCGTTTGTGGCTCGTAAATACACATTGGTGTCGATTCCCGCATCGAAACTTAATTTAAATGGTATATTAGTCTTGTCACTTTCTGACCCACGACGATGAAAAAGGACAGAAGATTGTCAACCATTGTAAGCGCCAAATTTTACAGCGCAAATGTCAAGTTTTGACGTGTGCAATGTAATTTTAAACGGCTTATTTTAGGGTCCTGCTTAAAATTCACGTTTGTGACATAAAATTTGAGGTTTTTATGGTCGTGGGTCAGAAAGTAACAAGACTAATATACAATTTTAATTAAGTTTCGATGCGGGAATTGACACCTTTGCTTATGTAAGATTAAACCATAAACCATTTATTTTACCACACACACACATATTTATAAATAAATTTACCGCTGTATACAATAGGTACTTTATAGCGTGTGGGGGGGGGGGTATTAAAGGATCTTTTCCTAAAGATGTCCAAAAATGAAACCAACCAGAGCTTTCCGCGCTTCAGACAACAGACATCTTGTCTGAAGACACTCGCTGTCAGCCTGCAAGATTTACACGTGGGAATAATATTTCCCGTTAAAAATATCTTATACGTTAAAACTTGTGCTTTTTTTTACCATGCCCGCTTCATATATTTTTGCATAATCTTTAGAGCCTAATTTCGTTATCGCCGTCTAGCGGATTTTTATAGGTGTCCAGAATTTTTTTTGTTAGGATCCGTCAATGGCTGTCGAGCTTCCGTTTTAATTTTCTTCTATTTTAGTTTATTCGAGTATTTAGTGTATGATTTTGATAGTGAATGACTCGAAACTCTAAACTTTAATAGGATAGAGGGCGTCATTTATTGATGACTTGCAGAGGCCTCGTGGTGGCTTCAGTAATTCCGCTATCAAATTACTAGAGTCCTTCACCGTACACAGCACCCAAAGTCAAAGTCAAAATTATTTATTTCCATAGGATGTTATTACATCACTTAGATCCGTCATTACATTTTTTTGGGTGAGTTCACTAACACAATGGCGGAATCTGTGGAGAAGAGCTCACCGAAGAAACTCCACAGTCGTCGCATCTTTTGCGTTTCCTTTTTTAAATAAAATATTGTCAATTACAAAATTAATGCTTATTATATATCGAAAAAGCCTGCTACTCAAACAATCTATTCCCATGGACATCTGTCTTCTAAGTAATCAGATATCCTATAGTAACCTTTTTTATACAATTCCCCTACCCTAGTCTAAGACCCGGTTTCCACCAAAACGGAGAGGAGAGGAGATGTGTTTGAAAATCAATCATTTTTCGTTATTGAAGCTAAGCGGAAAGGAGATGTGGAAATAACGAAATCTATTACGGTTATCCATACACATCTCCTCTGCTCTCCGCTTTGGTGGAAACCGGGCCTAAAGCTGCTTTTCCACCAGAGATGTGCGAGGATGCGTTGCGAGGGATACGTTTTTCAAGAACCAATAGAATCGCTTCGCCAGAACTGTACGGCGAGGCAAGGTAAATGAAGCGATTCTATTGGTTCTTGAAAAACACATCTCTCGCAACGCATCCTCGCACATCTCTGGTGGAGCCTCAGGATTAGGGTTGTCTGTGGTTCTCATGCTACTTACTCAGCAAAACCACTTGATACAGGCGAAATATTAAAATTGAATTGTCATAAATAAAAATAAGATTAAGATGTAATTTTGATCATTGTTATCATATCCCCACAGAAACTGCTAGTCATCACTTTAATGGTCGCGGGCGCACTCGCCCGGCCGGACGTGTCGCACATTGTTAAGAACGCCGGCACAGACCGGGATGCCCAGATCATAAAACAGGAACTGGATATCAGCCCGGATGGGTCGTACAAATGGGCTTTCGAAACTAACAACGGCATCAACGCCCACGAACACGGTGAACAGGTGGGTCTTCTGTCTCTTTCTCTCGTGTCTTTTCTGTCTTCTCTGAGATGCGATGCGTGCGTGTTTCATTCGAGATTTTAAGGCGGGGTTATGCGGAAATAACTCCCGTAGACGCTACTTTGACGATCAAATGTCAAAAAAATGCTAACAGAATATATCCTTCTTTTTTTTTTATCGAGTATAATTTTAACATACTTACATTGTTATAAACTTAGAAATAAGGTGCCCTAAATATACTGAAAAATAAGTATAAATAAACAAAGTGAAACTAGTGAAAAATAATTAAATATTTTAGAGTCATAGAAAACAACCAAAAACGTAAACCTTCCGGCGAGACTTGAACCCACGACCTTCGGCCTATACGCAGCCAACGTGCTTACCAACTACACCACGGAGGGCATAGTGGCAGCGTTCTTGCTTGTTTTCTATTTTTCTAGTGAAAATAAAAGTATTTTACTGTATGAATAAGTTGTAGTAAAATGCCGTACATTTAATTTACAGAAAGGAGAACAAGGTAATTACGTTGGTGGAAAATCCGGACATATTTCTCCCGAGGGTGAAAAGATTGAACTAAGTTACACTGCTGACGAATTGGGATTCCATCCCGAGGTAAGAAATATTACATTAAAAAAATGTTTTAGTCAGAAACAGCCCACCGACCTTTCACAGAGCTTGGTGGCATAATTGGTAATGCGCCTGTTTCTGGCCCGGATAGCCGAGGAGATGCAGGTTCGAGTCCTGTCCAAGGTCGACAATTTTTCCATTTTCTGCTTTGTAATTATTACATAATTTGTGAGCCCTCTTAAATGTTGTTCATCATCATCATCATCCTCAGCCCACATCAACCCACTGCTGGGTACAGGCCTCTTCTCTATAGCGCCAATTGTTGTTGTTACAATAGGGTATTTGAATCTTGGTATTTGGGCAATAAAATATTTTTGTCCTATTTTTAAAATTGACTGAGTTCTAAAGGTTAAAAATTCATGGTAAGACGGGAGGCAAATAACGGCTAGTGATGTCACAGGTCACTAGCATACATTCTCCATACAAACTTTAAAAATCACTGTAAATTCGTTTTCCAACCGTTTCTAGTTTTTCTGCATAAAATTCAATCAATCAATCAATCAGCCTAATGCAGTCCACTGCTGGACGTAGGCCTCCCCAAGGGCACGCCAAAGCGCACGACCACCCGTTTTCCTCATATGCATAAAATTACTTAAACTATATTTTTATATTAATTCATATGGTAAATTCAGAAGCATAAAATACCCTAATCAAATAACATAATTTTAAATAAAATTAGAAATATTTCGATTTAAAATTAGAAAACATAATGACGTAAGTTTTAAAAAATGAAGTTTTCCACTCTTAGCTTAATCAATTCACTGTAATTTGTTGCTAAAAATTGATTACTTGGTCTATAGTTTATTATTCAGCGCTTTAGTTCAGTTATATTGTTACACCTTTCTTTATATCTAAATAAATCCATTAAAGTACCTAAAAAGACAATGTTTACAGAAATTAATCACATTTCCTTTGTAAACATTCGACTAAAAAAAAAAAACAAAAAGTAATATATGTATGTATTTGTTTTTGTAGCAAAGGAAACAGATATTATTTTGACCGGCGCTTTTAATATTGACGTTTGTTATTTTTTTTATTTCAGGGTAGCCATCTGCCTACACCTCCTCCGATCCCGGAAGCCATCCTTCGTTCTTTAGAATACATCCAAGCCCATCCTCCACCACCAGAAAGGCGTTAATTTAACCGATTAAACTAGTTAAGCCAGTTAACCATTGTTATAAAAAATACTACCACTGTGAAAACTGTCAGCTTGAGATGGCAACACTGATCGACGACTAGTGTTGCCAGTTCAAACTTACACAATCACAGAAGACGTCAATTAAACTGTTAACGTCAATCTTATGTCACCTTATCTGTGATTGGTGGAAAATACTGCATTTTAGAATTTAACAATAAAAATCTTTAAGCTGTTAATCTTTTTTTATGTAAGCTACTCCTCAATACTCATTTAATTGGTTAATGTATGATAGGAATATAAGTTACTCGTATTCATCAACGGCCCGTTACAGTCCACTGCTGGACTATGAGCCTCCTCCACTTAGGTGGAGAGTTTTGCCATAATTTTCACGCTTGGCAGGCGGGTTGGAGATCGCAGATTAAAAGGTTACTGTATCAGAGAGCGCTGCTGCCCGTTCCCTGTTCAATGTGTAGTCCCTAAGTCGCCTCTTACGACACCCACGGGAAGAGTAGGGGTTGGTGACAAATGTATTCTACTCTGCCGTCACCACACGGCACTCGTATTGTTTTAAAATATTAGAATAAAAAAGACTATTAAATCAGATTACAAAACACGATCCTTTTATGAGTTCGAACTTGAGACGTATTTTTGAACTGACAGTGCGCGGCCATCTTGACTCGTTACTCCTAACTTGCCCTCCAACCTGTCACTATGCGGGGCGGGGTGAAGAAGCGCCGATTGGCGGGAGGGGGTGAGTGGCCGCAGTGTTGCCATATGTACGGATTTGTCCGTACACGTACGGAAAATGAACATTCTGTACGGATAAAAGTTGCGTACGAATATGTGTACGGATTTTCTTTCTATCGATACATTTCAATATTTTAGTAAGCTACACGCATAAACATTCATCCGCTATTATTTAAAATCATAATTTACTATTTAATTTACATTATTTCATTTTTATTTTTGTAGTAGTAAACGGGAGAAAGGGAATTGCTTAGTACTTCGACTACCACAGACAGAGTAAGCATGATGTCGAGTTTTACTAAGAAAAACAGAGATAAAGATAAGAAGCTTTGTTTCGTTTAAATTTATGAAGTGTTTGATTTCGGACGACAAGAAAACTTAACAAAAATTATTTCGTTTGTAAAAAACGCATTGTTACCTTTCTCTCATACACATTTTCTTTCGGAGCTTTTAACTTTTTTCATGTACGTACGGACTTTGTACGGATTTTTCTGTGAGATGTACAGATTTTTAGTCTCTACTATATGGCAACACTGAGTGGCCGTTCTGTACGGTAGTACTGTGGCCCAGCAGCCGCCACGAAGTGTGTTGTAGAATAATAAAACGATGAAGTGTGGCTAAAGCCAGGGCACAGTCCGGAAAAAAAGGTATTTATGTATTGATATATTATATAATCACTCTCTAGTCTTACAGTTTAAGAAAAATAGTAACATGGATAAGTGTTCACTGTTGGAGATCATGACATGAAGTGAGAAATTTAGCAGAACAAAGACAAAATCGAAACGTAAGAAATCTGAATTTGAAAATGAATTTATAATGAAAGATAAAACTGCCAGCAAGAAAGGTTGCCAGTTATAAAACAGAAAAAAGGACGAATGCCTCGTTACAGTACTATATTAATTCCGTGCCCAAGTACTAAGTAATAAATCTTATGATGATGAAGAGGCTCACAAATTAACCTTAATTGGTGACGAATAATATTCATCAATTTTTAGATAGACTAAAATAACTTGTTTTGGATAAAGAAATGTATCCAAAATCAAAATCCTAATCCTATGAAATAATCAGGTATAATTTAAGCTTGTTTTCTTAGACAAGCGTTTAAATCAATAACTAGGTACTAAGAATGAAATCCGACTCAATAATAGTCCTATATAGTTAAAACTTAAGGTCGGTTAAAAATGACAATCATTCAAGTAGGCTTAGTAGAAAAATAAACTGTGAAACTTCTCGAAAGTGCCATTTCCTCTAAGTTTATTCCTTTTCAATAGATGCGAAAGTAACTCTGTCTGTCTCTCTGTGTGTGTGTGTGTGTGTGTGTGTGTGTGTGTGTGTGTGTCTGTCTGTTACGCTTTCACGCCTAAACCAATGAACCGATTTTGATGAAATTTAGTACAAAGATAGACTAGAGCTTGGGGAAGGACATAGGCTACCTTAAGTCGCGATAAAAAGGCTTGGAAGGGTTGAAATAGGGGGGATGAAAGTTTGTATGGAAGTTCGTCATTATCGAGGATGACACCCTGAAACTTTGTATTTAGGCACTTGATGACACTATCACAGTAATGGTAGGTTTAGGGTAAATAAATTAAAAAATTAAAAATCCCCGAAGCAAAAAATAATACCTATCGTTGAGCCATCAAATTCGATTAAGTAACACCGACAAAAACCGAAAGCACCCAACGGATAGTTAATATAGACTCACCAAAATATCTTCAGTTAGGAAACTTTACATTGAACACATTGTCATAAGAAAGCATAAAATCCTACCGTATGACCCTAAAAAGCTACGAAAAAGGAGAAAGGACATAGTAGCAGAGGTCCCTTTAGTAAATACTGCATTTGCAAGCAGACAGTTCGATAAACTGTCTGCTAAACTTTATAATATAATCAATAAAGAAATACAAATCTATCCGAAAACAACACATGAATGTAAAAAGATGATATCTAAGTGGCTGGAACCTAAAACTTACGATTGTTTGGAGAGATTGCTGAGTAGCTAGTGGAGCATGATACCGATCCCAAGACGTAGTCGTAGGGCTAGCTACTTGGCTTCTTATCTGTTTCTACTCATTGAGAACACAAGTGGTATGAGAATGAGACCCGTTGCCACATAATTATTACCTATTGAAATTATTGGTAATATTGTCTATGTATACATGTAGGTACTAAATCTCATCCAAATCCATCCAGCCGTCTAGGCACGGGGAGGTAGTAACATATACACATACATACACACACACGCACATACACGCACACATATACTTGCACACACACACCCACGCGCATGGAGAACCTGCCGACTGGTTAGTGGACAATGCAATGCCTAGCATTGCACTGTATGAAATCAACCCGATCCCAAGACGTACTCGTCGTAGGGCTATCCACTCGGCGGTTTCTCATACGCTTGGGCTCACACTTGCTCACACACACACATAGACACACACACACACACACACACACACACACACACACACACACACACACACACACATACATATATATATAATATAAACAAACTTGAGTATTTATATTATTACATTAGTGTGATTGGTTGAAGGGATTGCTGAGTAGCTAGTAGCTAGTGGAACAAGCATGCTGACCCCAAGTTTTAGTCGTAGGGCTAGCTGCTTGGGTGTTTCTTCTCATCTTATGTGAACATAAGTTATTTTCAAATGCTATGAGTCATAATTATTTTCTGTTTTTGTTCTAGTTTTACGTAAAAACTGTTTATTTTCATAAATATGTTTAGAAGAGCGGTGTCTCCTAACACAGGCGATAAGCTTAATGGGAGGCACCTGCCCCTAGTTTATAAAGTACTGTTTGTGGAGAAAATAAACAAATTTTAATTTAATTAATTTAATTTAACACCAATATATTTTAATTTTATTATAGAAATTGATGGATACGGTTTGCTCGTTGAAATGGCGCTAATGTCACGTCGGGGTACCGCTAAGTTAAATCGTCTGCGCCTCGCCTGCGGCTCGGACTTTAAACGTGCCCTCGTCCACCAATAGCTAATTTTGCGGCCGCGGCAGGAATGTACTATTTTTCCCCGGCTTCTTTAGTATTCATTTGGTGGGATCAAGTTTAAAGCGTAGTTACGTTTCTTGACTATAGATAATTTGTTGCAAACAACAGACCGGGTTTTTAATACGATAGAGTTTAATTTTTTTATTCATTGCCGCAGCCAAAACTTACCAATCAGGGACATTTGCAATTTGACGATTTGACATCGATAGATTATAAACTAACGAGAAATAATACGTTAAACTGTAAATGGTTGGCTGCAGTTCATAATTTTTATGATTTAGGTAGAAGGGATCGGGCAAATTATGTCCCAATGACCACTGCGGCCCGAGATGGATCTATTGTAGTCGGCCCTTCGGTGTTAAGTAGCCTCCTCTAGACCAACAGTTTTGAAGAAGCTGACGGTCGATAAGGGGCTTAAAGCCTAAGCTTCCTGGTTGGAAATTTTGGGTCCTCCCAGTACCCGGCTTCTCTTATTGACAAGGGCGTCGCACTCACATTGGATGTGAAGTGGAGTCTCCTCGTAATCTGCGCAGAATCTACAGTAAGGGTTCTCAGATAGACCCATCCTGTTCAGATGCTTATTAAGCTTACAAGGGTTATAGCTAGGTTTCAGTTTTAGTACAACGGGATTTCCCCGTGTTTTCAGGTTTAAAAGAATTGATACGCCATTTCATTAAAATAGAAAGGTAATTTCGCCACTAATCGTAACGCTCAGTCGGGAAACCGCGAGTCGGAAAATCTATTTTGGTTTTTGAGTCTTGAGTTCGAATCTCGACAAATATTTTTTTATATTTTGTTCATGTTTCTTTTTTTGTTATTTTAATTTTTTTCTTCCATTTAGTTATTAAAATACAAAAATGAAAGAAATTAAAATTTCTTACATATTCTTTCGTGGTTCGAAAGTTTTTCAACAGATGGCATAAGCAAAGCTCGGTCGCCCAGGTACTAAGAGTTTATCTGAAAAACTACACGAGTTTGTGCAACAAAAACCCTCCACCAGCTCCAGGATTACAACGGTATGCTATCCTACCTTGGTCCCGCAGTACGGTGACAGCTTCCAGAACCCTCTTGGTGTACACGCAGGGCTCGTAGTTGTCCATCTCTTGAGTCACCACCGAGCAAACCCTGGCAACAAAATGAGTCACAATTTAAAATAGGGGATCGGACTGTCCCTAAATTTACCATATTTTATGAATTATTTTTAAAATATAGATTACTAGCAGACAATTCGCGTAAAAAAAAACAGAATCGGTTGAAAAACGAATTTACATTGATTTTTTAAAGTTTCAACATGACTCTCTTTCAAAAACGATTTTTTGTATAGAGATTATATGGTGTTACTAACAAATGACGTCACAAATGGGTATGTGCCTCTCTGTCTAATCTTGAATTTCAAACCATTTCATTATTATTTCATTTTTATAACTCGGTCAATTTTAAAGATAGAGCAAAAATTATTTTCGTGTTCGATAGCAGAAACTAAGAAGTTTGGATTTATACAATAAAAAAAAGTAGTCCGATCCCGTATTATTCACAAGTCTGCGCCACCTATATTACCACTTGGGTAGAAATAGCGAGGAAAAAAAACTAAAAAAAAAAGAAACTATTTACAATAGAACAGGTCAGGGGAAAACAGTTTCTGTCCATTTTTTTTTAACTAGTAATTCTTATTACGGGTTCGATCCCCACCACGTACCAATGTCTTTTCGAACTTCAAATTCATATTACGTTTATTCGACGCTACGGTGAAGGAAAACATCGTTAAACCTGTACACTTCTGCGAATAATTTCAAAGGTTGTGCACAGTCGACGCACTGGGCCAGCGTGGTCGAAGGCCGAATCGTCATAATGGAGAACACCGATAGGTTCTTATTTCACATTAAAACATGCCTTATATTAAAGTTTATATCATGTACATTACATTACTTTTTATTTCACTTCAATACATGCAATATTACCAAAGTTATGACCGCGAGAAGTTCCGAGCGTGTGACGTCATATGCATGCAGTGTAGCCAGTAGCGTGCCTAGGGTCTAACGACAGGGCAAGCCGAGATTTTCGTCGGGTTTGATTTTTGTTTGACAATAGTACAAAACATGAAAGAAAGTATTAATTATCCTCTTTGCATGAGAGCATATCCGCGTGTTTCTACGAGTTTAATGCCATTAGCTAAGAATCGAAATGATATGTCAGTCGTAATCAAACTCTATCTGTTGCATTCGAAACTTTTATTTTATGGCAAAAAAGACATGCAAAACCAACAATTTCATAGAAATGGCCATCCAATAAGTTTTTACCCGAATATATTATTTAAATTGCTTTTTAGACTTACTTGATTAAGAAATGCACAAATCCCGTGTTTTGGCGAAAATATGAGCTGCTTTTTATCGGCAAAGTTCATTGACTTAACATTAACCTCCACTTCTTATAAAACCTTTCACTCATCACGACAACGAACAATAATATAACACATATTTTTGCCACTTAGTAAAATAAAGCACTCTAATAAAGCAAAAATTAACCAATAAAATTATAACCTGCAATCAACAATGTAAACAAACAAAAAGCGGCTCATTGTTTTTGCTCGACTTGCAACTAACGTCGGGTCGTCCTCGGACGGCCCCATGCCATGACGTCACATGGCAAGGCATGCCGGGCTTCTCGAGTCCATACTAATCGCTGTTTTTATTTTCTAAACGTTGGCATATTTTGCGCTCTGATTTCATACAAATCGGGCTTGCAAGGCATGCCCCATTAAAGCCCACGTGTGCGAGCGAGACGGCCGGCGGCGCGGCGTGGAGACGACTACGGAGCCGGGCCGTACATTAGTACGACCATGATAAAGGCCGGCCGGCCCGATCTTTCAAGGCCAAAATTGTACAGCCCGATAATTCGAGTACATTGTACTTGAATTGAAAATTAAATGGCGCGCAATTTAAAAAGTGGTATTAAAGATTGGTTCGGTGTTAATTATTATTTCGTATATCACGTTGTTTGTTAGCCTGTTACGCTAGGGCATGCCGGGCTTTTGGGCTTGTATGGTGGTCCCGCTACTGAGTGTAGCAGTGTTTGCGGGCGGCGTTGCGTGCATATGACGTCAATATGACGTCACAGCTACCACTCGCCTCGTGCGGAAGTGTGCACTTTGATCGTTAATAACTCAGTCTTTTTTTAAGATATAAAAAAAAATTAAAACACAGTATTTTTTGTAATTTTTTATAGAAGATTTTGGCATTTTCAGCCAAAATCATTGGTCAGACCCATTCAGGGTAGGCTTGGCATCATATAAATACTAGAAATAAAAATGAAATAGCGCACCCAAAGTTTAGACTTTGTAAGGTTAACAATTCATTCATGGGGAACTGTATTCGCTTCTATAATAAAATACCAGATGATATTGTAAATCTGTCCAATAGCCAATTTAAAACTAAAATTAAAACTATTTTATGTTCTAAGGCCTGTTATACGATAAATGATTACTTAAATGATAAAAACGTCTGGTCAACTGTTCTTCCAAATCAGCGGAGTAGATTGTAATTATGACTCATGTATGATTCTTTATATATTTAAAAGGAAAGTACAAAAGATACAATTCCTGTGGAGTTTCTTCTGACCGTTCTTCTCCACAGAGGGCGTACACTGGTGAACGTGCAATCCATGATAGCTCTGACGTCGAAAAATGATTTGTAAAAATCTTAATTCGAATAAAAAAAATTGACTTTGACTTAGGCTCTAGCCCCTCGGTGGGGACGCATATGAGCTGTCGATGGAGGTAATGTAGACCAGCTCTTACCTGGAGGCTCGGCCGCGTATGGCGCCGGCGGTCCTCTCTAGGGAGTCCGGGTCGCCCTCTTGCAAAGCCACCACGCATTTATTGACGTCCTCCAGAATGTGATTCTCTGTCAACAAAACATTCTATTACATATCCAGCTGATTAATGTTGATTATCATGAATGAGCGTCGGTGGTCTAGTGGCTAGGGCCGCTGCCTCTCATCCAGGAGACGCGGGTTCGATCCCCAACATGTACCAATGTGTTTTCGAATTTCTAATTCATATGTACGTTTATTCGACTCTCTGACGGTGAAGGAAAATATCGTGATGAAACCTGCACACTCCTGCGAAGAAATACAAAGGTTGTGTGTGAAGTCGACCAACCCGCACTGGGCCAGCGTGGTCGAATAAGGCCTAATCGCCCTAATTCAGGATAGGCTCCAGGCCCCTCGGTGGGGACGTATATGAGCTGTTGATGATGACGTGGATTGATAAGTGGCTTGTTGCAGATTGAATTGGATTTTGGATTTATATGTAGCTTATTGTAAGTAGATATTATATAGATAGATAAAAACTTTATTGTTACACTTAACACAGACAGCACAAATATTACTAAACTAAATAACATCGCAAAATACAAAAACACAACAATTTACAAAATAAGAATTTACACGGAAATCAAACAAAATGATAAAATAATAATAGGATAAAGCCCTACTCAAGCCGACACGTAACCCAAGCAAGAAACGCTGGCTAGCTACTACTCGCGCCAACTTGTGCAGAGCTAAAGATAGGTACAGTACGACACAAATGGTGCGTTTTTACACAAACTGGTGAACGGGGCCCTAAATACTCCCAGTTTGTTAAAGAAAGTTAATTTCAAAATACCTTTTAATTTACCCCGTCGCACTGCTAAGCACAGATTGTTTTCTGAAAACGCATCCCGTACTAACTTGGGCCATTTTTCGCCACTTAATAGATTATTAAGACACTATAATACAATCTGCTGTTTTGGGAATGTGGATGTTGATATCTTTGCTAATAGTATTTACTCATTTAAAAAGTCATATATTAGGGATAATATGCTTGAATAGCAGATATATATATATATATATATATATATATATATATATATATATATATGTATTGTTATTGTAAGTTCTTATTCTCTCAATGCGATCAGCAATGGAAACAGGCTAATTCCATATTATTATATATTTTTTGTTGTTTAGCTAATTTCTAGTTTTAGTTCATTTATATAGCTTTATCTTCGTGTTATGCATGCTGTTATCACCTATAATTGGGGTAGCAATTAGCTAATTAATTAAGGACTGTATGTTAAAATGATCTGTTGTATACTCTGTTGGTGATCTTAATAAATAAAATGAAATAAAAATAAAATGATAGACATAAAATGAGGGTTTGTTGTGCATTGATGTTGATTAATGAGTAGCTTGTTGTTGATTGATGATAGTTTGATGTAAATGATAATTGGTTTCTTATTGATAGGTAGCTTGCTGAATTTTTAACGGGTAGTATGCGTATAATGTGCATTAGAATATTCATCACAGACTGCTAAGAAGTCGTCGTTGTTATAGATTGATATGGATTGATAGGTAGTTTGTTCTGGGTTGATAGATCGATTGTTTTAAATAAATAAATAATAATTTATTTTCGAAAAACTTCAAATAGAGTAAAACATTATCTAACTGCGATACCCACACTAGGATGTCCTGTGTTGTGGGATACCAGCTTACAGTTTGGACGTGTCCCTGTTTCTCTAGTCTAAAGTACAATTTTACAATATAACACGGTAGGTAGTTACAGTAGCCAGCACATGCAAAATAAAATAAAAACTCTTATCACAGTACTGCCAATACTACCATGAGACAAAAGCACTCACGAAGAGGCAAGGCATCTTAAAGTACTGACCATTGTACCTACATTTAAAAAAAAATTAGATAAATACAAAAAGTTACTAAAATTAGAATTGTAAAAGTAGAAAGTGAGTAAAGTAATGCACAGTTATTTTACGTATGTGAGGGGGTTATACTAGGCGTATGAAGTGTGAGTAATGTGTATCCTTTTCACTTTAGAATTTCTAAAAGCTTTTCCGTATCTGTGTTTAATCTAATCAGCCAATGGGTACGTTCCGTGTATAGTTCACAGCGCTAGCACTGCTAAAAGTGCTCACAGTTGGTCCGAATTAAATTAGCGCGATAACGACAGATATCGGGCTATGATACACGGAACGGTTATGCGCGCTCACATCGCTCACGTAAACAAACATAACCTAATTTTATGGTGATTTTGAAAACTTTCGTTTTGTGGTGGATAAAATGGATCAGCAACATTTTCAAACTTTTTTAAATACACTCGACTCGGATTCTGATCAAAATCCAAAATTTCTCGATCGTACAAGGTTATCAAACGAATAACAAGCAAATGTCATATGTAATTTTTGACAGATCGTTCACAGCGCCCAAGCTCGTCTGCATGGGCATTGTGAGCGCATGATGGCGCCGGCTATGACGTCATCTATGACGTTTCGTTATCAACTGTAGACGCGCTAACGGATATACGGACCAGTCTGTGAGCGCTCAAATAGATTTTATTGGTAAACGGAACGTACCCAATGTTTTAAAAGTTTTTGCACTTTAACCTACTTAGATGAGTTATCTTGTGTATGTTTTGGAGTGATGTGACCATATATAGGCAGTTTCGTGCATAGTTATGTCAATTCATATGTACAGTATGTCAAGAAAGTCATGAAATTAAAAAGTGGTAACACTGTAGTCCCTTTCAAATCAACATGATTGTGATGTGAAAACGGGTTTACACCACAGTATTTCATGGTGATAAAAATATATAAACATATACCAAACTATATAAATGCATAAATAAATTGTCATTATTTTACCAACAATTGAAACTGATTCTTATAAAAAAATGTTATTATAACATAAAGGAATTCTTTGATGATAAATTTAATTGATAAACGTTTCTTTTTCATGTTTGTTATGTATCTAAATGATGTGGTTCCCGTCTGTTATTTTGTTTTTGTGTGGTTTTTGTTTTAAGTAACTAGCCTCGTCTTGTGTTGCCGTGCCCTTGCAGAGCGTCACATGTATACCTATTTTTAAGTATTTGATGTACCACCTGTTATCTGTAATGTGAAATGAATGAATGAATTAATGAATTGCCACTATTTAATTTCATAATAATAATAATAAAGGTGAACTGAAGAAGTTTCCCCGTAATAATAATACTTTATTGAAATGGTCCAGTTACAAACATTACGCATAACAATAGTAACCACACTAGGCACAGCCTGTATCGCGGCTAGCATTTGTTCAAAGAACGATTAGAACAGGGACCTTTAGAAAATAAAATTCATGACTTTCTTGACACACTGTAGCTGGATGTTGATTGCTAGTTTGATGTAAATTCGTAGGATGTTTGTTGAGTTTGATGTGTGGAACGATGGGTGATATTTCTTAATCAATCAATCAATCAGCCTATTGCAGTCCACTACTGGACTGCTGCCTCCCCTTGGGCACGCCAAAGCGCACGATCACCCGCCTTCCTCATCCAGCCACCACCAGCGACCTTCCTCAGGTCATCAGTCCACCTGGCAGGGGGGCGCCCACACTACGTTTCCCGAGAGAGAGATATTTTTTAAACGTGTAGTGTAACGACTCTCCGGGAGAGAGCCGCCACTTAAGAAATTCAAAAGGCACTTATAACACAAACACTATTTTATTAAATTATAAAACTGCACTCGCACTGAGATATCATACAATCATCCGCACTCGACGGCGGACAGGTGAGAACGTCAAATCTCTACGGCCCCAGCCCGTCTGAAGTTTCTATCGCTCTCTTTCTAAACTGAATAGTTAAAAAGAGAACGAATATATTACAAAAAGAATACTATCGCCAGTATCAAACTACATAGCACTCGGACCAACGAGGCCCGATGCTACAGTAGAATATCTCACCGCTAACTGCCAAGAAGTCGTCTATGGTGGTGATGTCATCGACAGCTTCAGTAAGCAGCTTGACTCCATTCTCCCAAGCACGAGCAAACGCCTGAGCGTTTTCTTGAGCGACGCGCGAGCGCGGGCGGGCGGCTAACACGCGCGCCGCGTTTATTACCTGCGTATAAGATCATTTTCTAATATCGAAGATAAAAGTATAAAAAATTTTACATAAAACATGTGTATAAATCGCAAGATCTTCTGTAAAGTCTACAACCGACCTCACAAACCCTGGTGTCAGTGTTATAGAGCCGCCAAAGCCCACTGACTTGGCTCGTGTAACGACTAGATAGTAGCCGGGACCAACGGCTTAACGTGCCTTCCGAAGCACGGAATCATCTTTCTTTTCGGACAATCAGGTGATTCAGCCTGCAATGTCCTTACCAAATTGGGGAAAGTCTCACTAAGAGATTTTTGCTTGACAGTGTCTCCATCGGGAATCGAGCCCGTAATGGGCGTCGAAATCTCGACCACTCGACCACGGAGGCTGATAACTTACTTGTGGGCACTCGACCACGAAGGCTAATAACTTACTTGTAGGCACTCGGCCACGGAGGCTGATAACTTACTTGTGGGCACTCGACCACGGAGGCTGATAACTTACTTGTGGGCACTCGGCCACGGAGGCTGACAACTTACTTGTGGGCACTCGGCCACGGAGGCTGATAACTTACTTGTGGGCACTCGGCCACGGAGGCTGACAACTTACTTGTGGGCACTCGGCCACGGAGGCTGATAACTTACTTGTGGGCACTCGGCCACGGAGGCTGACAACTTACTTGTGGGCACTCGGCCACGGAGGCTGATAACTTACTTGTGGGCACTCGGCCACGGAGGCTGACAACTTACTTGTGGGCACTCGGCCACGGAGGCTGATAACTTACTTGTGGGCACTCAGCCACGGAGGCTGACAACTTACTTGTGGGCACTCGGCCACGGAGGCTGATAACTTACTTGTGGGCACTCGGCCACGGAGGCTGATAACTTACTTGTGGGCACCACGGAGGCTGACAACTTACTTGTGGGCACTCGGCCACGGAGGCTGATAACTTGTGGGCACTCGGCTACGGAGGCTGATAACTTACTTGTGGGCACTCGGCCACGGAGGCTGACAACTTACTTGTGGGCACTCGGCCACGGAGGCTGACAACTTACTTGTGGGCACTCGGCCACGGAGACTGATAACTTACTTGTGGGCACTCGGCCACGGAGGCTGACAACTTACTTGTGGGCACTCGGCTACGGAGGCTGATAACTTACTTGTGGGCACTCGGCCACGGAGGCTGATAACTTACTTGTGGGCACTCGGCCACGGAGGCTGACAACTTACTTGTGGGCACTCGGCCACGGAGGCTGACAACTTACTTGTGGGCACTCGGCCACGGAGGCTGATAACTTACTTGTGGGCACTCGGCCACGGAGGCTGACAACTTACTTGTGGGCACTCGGCCACGGAGGCTGATAACTTACTTGTGGGCACTCAGCCACGGAGGCTGATAACTTACTTGTGGGCACTCGGCCACGGAGGCTGACAACTTACTTGTGGGCACTCGGCCACGGAGGCTGATAACTTACTTGTGGGCACTCGGCCACGGAGGCAACTTACTTGTGGGCACTCGGCCACGGAGGCTGACAACTTACTTGTGGGCACTCGGCCACGGAGGCTGATAACTTACTTGTGGGCACTCGGCCACGGAGGCTGACAACTTACTTGTGGGCACTCGGCTACGGAGGCTGATAACTTACTTGTGGGCACTCGGCCACGGAGGCTGATAACTTACTTGTGGGCACTCGGCCACGGAGGCTGACAACTTACTTGTGGGCACTCGGCCACGGAGGCTGACAACTTACTTGTGGGCACTCGGCCACGGAGGCTGATAACTTACTTGTGGGCACTCGGCCACGGAGGCTGACAACTTACTTGTGGGCACTCGGCCACGGAGGCTGATAACTTACTTGTGGGCACTCGGCCACGGAGGCTGATAACTTACTTGTGGGCACTCGGCCACGGAGGCTGACAACTTACTTGTGGGCACTCGGCCACGGAGGCTGATAACTTACTTGTGGGCACTCGGCCACGGAGGCAACTTACTTGTGGGCACTCGGCCACGGAGGCTGACAACTTACTTGTGGGCACTCGGCCACGGAGGCTGATAACTTACTTGTGGGCACTCGGCCACGGAGGCTGACAACTTACTTGTGGGCACTCGGCTACGGAGGCTGATAACTTACTTGTGGGCACTCGGCCACGGAGGCTGATAACTTACTTGTGGGCACAGAGCCTCGATCTGTCCGGCGGCGTGGCGCACCATTTTAACTCCATCTTCGTTGTTAGACATCGAGCACACGAGGTTAGCGACCTGTACGAAGAATAGTACATTACTGTCGCAGCCGCAAAATTAGTTAATAATAAATAAATAACTCATCTCACACACGGCCATCTGACCCCAAACAAAGCTTGTACTATGGGTATCAGACAGCTGATATACATTAAATAGATAAATACATACATACCTATATATAGATAAACAACATCCAGACACAAGGCAAACACAAGAGCTCATCACAAAAATGTTTGCCCTGGGCGGGATACGAACCCGCGACCCTGTGCTTTGTAGGCAAACGTACTACCAACTAGGCTATGGGGCCGTCAAAATGTTATTAATTATTAAGGTGTGAAAGTGCCAACAAAAGGCATGAGAGCCTGAATACATTGGACGGTAGTCACGATATGTGGATAAAAGAGGGTACGTAGGTGTTTTAATAGGGGATCGGACTACTTTGTTTTTATTTTATAAATCCAAACTTCCTAGTTTCTGCTATCGAACACTAAAATAATTTTTGATCTATCTTTATTGACCGAGTTATAAAGGTTTGAAATTCAAGATTAGACAGAGAGGCACCCACTTGTGACGTCATTTGTTAGTAACGCCATATAATCTCCATACAAAAATCGTTTTTGAAAGAGACAGACATATTGAAAATTTAAAAAATCACTGTAAATTAGTTTTACAACGGATTCTGTTCTTTTCTTCGCGAATCGCCTGCTACAAATCTATATTTTAAAAATAATTCATAAAATATGGTGAACAGTCCGATCCCCTATTCAAAATTGTTAATGTGTGTAGTGTAAGAGCGTACTAATACTAATTTGTAAAAGCGTTGTCGGCGGTCTAGTGGCTAGGGCCACTGCCTCCCGTCCGGGAGACGCGGGTTCGATCCCCACCAAGAACCAATATGTTTTCGACTTTCGAATTCAAATGTACGTTTATCCGACGCTCTTACGGTGAAGAAAAACATCGTGATGAAACCTGCACACTCCGAAGAAATCTAAACATTGTGTGTGAAGTCGACCAACCCGCACTGGGCCAGCGTGGTCGACTAAGGCCGTATCGCCTTAATTCAGGGTAGGCTCGAGACTCTCGGTGGGGACGTATATGAGCTGTTAATGATGAAGTGTTCAGTAGGATAGCCTGCATCAATACCTCGACGAGTTTGTTGGCGTGTTCGGTGAAGACCAGTGCGTATTCCTCGACTTCCTTCTCGTTGCCGTTGCGAGCCGCCTCCATCAGCACCAGGAGTGGAACATTCGTCTCCAGGAAACTGGACGAAGGGAAAACGGTCAATGTTCCAATTAATCAATCGATGTCACAGTCAATCAAACAATGACAAAGCTAATCTATTAAGCCTCGGTCACACTGCTAACGTTTTGTGTGGCCGAGGCTTTAATGTCACAGTTAATCAATCAATGTCTAAGTTAATCAATCAATGGGTGCGTTCCGTTTACCAATAAAATCGATTTGAGCGTTCACAGACTGGTCCGTATATCCGCTAGCGCGTCTACAGTTGATAACGAAACGTCATAGATGACGTCATAGCCGGCGCCATCTTGCGCTCACAATGCCCATGCATATGAGCTTGGGCACAAATGAACGATCAGTCAAAATTTACATATGATATTTGCTTTTTATTCGTTTGATAACCTTTACGATTGGCGACATCATCGGAATCCGAGTCGAGTGTATTTAAGAGTTTGAAAATGTTGCTGTTCTATTTTATCCACCACAAAGTTTTCAAAATCACCATAAAATTAGGTTATGTTTGTTTACATGAGCGATGTGAGCGCGTATAATCGTTCCGCATAATAGGGGATCAGACTACTTTTTTTTTATTTTATAAATCCAAACTTCTTTGTTTCTGCTGTCGAACACCAAAATAATTTTTGCTCTATCTTTAAAATTTACCGAGTTATAAAGGTTTGAAAATCAAGATTAGACAGAGAGGCACATACCCACTTGTGACGTCATTTGTTTGTAACGCCATATAATCTCCACACAAAAATTGTTTTTGAAAGAGACAGATATATTGAAACTGTAAAAAATCACTGTAAATTCATTTTTCATCCGATTCTGTTTTTTTCTTCTCGAATCGTCTGCTACTAATCTATATTTTAAAAATAATTCATAAAATATGTTAAATTTAGGAACAGTCCGATCCCCTATTGTCAAAGCCCGATATCTGTCGTAATCGCGCTAATTTAATTCGGACCAACTGTGAGCAATTTTAGCACTGTTAGCGCTGTGAACTATACACGGAACGCACCCCGTGTTAATTGACATAATGAATGTCAAAGTCAATCAATGACAAAGTTAATCAATTAATGTCACAGTTAATCAATCATGAGCACCAGCAAGGGAACGTTCGTCTCCATGAAACTGGATGAAGGGAAAACAGTTTTTTTTCCCTGGCTTCTTTGGTATTCATTTAGTGGGGTCAAGTTTGAAGCGTAGTTACGTTTCTTGACTATACCTATAGATAATTCGTTGGTCTAGACTAGAGCCTCCGTGTTCACATACGCACCTGTCGGACACGTGGTCGACGACGGCCTTGCGCAGCTGCCGGCGCAGGTCGCGCGTCTTGCGGCACATGTTCTCGATGGCGCGCTCCAGACCCTCCGTCTGCTCGGGCTTACCGGCCTAGGGCGGGAAATAACATAAGATAAAATATCATTTATATCAATAAAAACTTAATCTAAAACAGAGTAGGGAAATACAAAAATAAAAAATAAAGCAGACACAATTTAATAATAATAACTTTATTGCTTCAATTACTTTACAAAAGTATTCTAAATAAGGTAGCTTAAGGATAAATAAAATGCAAGTTTGTCTTATGAAAATATAAAGGGCGCATTCCGAATCAGACTTTCAGCGCTGTCAGCGATCAGAAAAGCAAAAAAATGTATGGCTGACAGTGATTCGGAACGCGATTACGGGTACTTTAATCGATTTCAGCGCGTCTCGGAACGCAGGGAAAATACCTGTATCTCAGGTGGTAGTGTTTTCGCCGTCAAAGTCATAATATAACAAGTTTGTCTATGCCATAAATAATATCTACTCGTATAAATAAAGTATACATACATATATACATATGGCATAATATGAATACGAATGGAGAGCGTAGGTGGTCCAATGGCTAGGGCTGCTGCCTCCCGTCCGGGATTTTTGATCTTTATGAAATGTATGAAAGTTAAAAAAAATAGGGGATCGGACTACTTTTTTTTTATTTTTTAAATCCAAACTGCTTAGTTTCTGCTATCGAACACTAAAAGAATTTTTGCTCTATGTTATAAAGGTTTGAAATTCAAGATTAGACAGGCACATACCCACTTGTGACGTCATTTGTTAGTAACGCCATATAATCTCCATACAAAAAATCGTTTTTGAAAGAGACAGACATATCGAAACTTTAAAAACCACTGTAAATTCATTTTTCCACCGATTCTGTTTTTTTTCTTCGCGAATCGTCTGCTACTAATCTATATTTTAAAAATAATTCATAATATATGGTGAACAGTCCGATCCCCTATTACGGGAGCAAAAGTTGTTCAGTTTCATGGGTCCACCCACCGCCCGAGAGGTTTTGCGATATTTTGCTAACACGTTGTATAAGCAGAAATTCGTGCTTTTGGTTAATTTACCTTTCAACAATGAGATTGAAACTTATATTGCATACTTCTTCTTCTTATCTTTGAAGGGGCCGAGACGTCAAAGTCTCGGAGCACTTGGACCCTATGGGATCTTTTGTGCTTCCCCAGATACCTAATCTTCATCACTCCCCAGTTCGTCAAACAAGCCATGAGCTTTATAGTGAGACCTGGGGGTGTGAACCTGTAGCCCTCGGGTCTTGGATAGCCCAATCCCATGAGGCGCATTCGCTTTCTAGCCAGGGCATCGCATGTACACAGGAGGTGTTCCATGCTCTCTATTTGAACCCTGCAGGCTGCAGCTGGGTACTGAATACTTACATTGGACATGTATTCGTGCAGTAAATCCTGCAGCGCCTGACGAACAGCATTGCACTCCGCCACGATGCGCTCGCGCCGCTCGTCCCTGTAACGAGTAAGATCACGCTAATATGACTAGTGGCGCTGCGAGCTGTAGACCTCGCGAGTCTGTATATCTTTTCATATTTATTTTTTCTCCACAAACATTCCCGACCCCTTGATTTTTCATTTAATTTTTTTATTTTTAAACTTTATTTTATTTTATGTTATATGATTTATTTAATTTAATTTGTTTCATTTTATTTTATTTTATTGGTTAAGAAATGTGACCTGTAGATAAAAACAGCCTCAGCGGTAGACCTTGTAAGCTGGCAACCCCCATAACTCCGTCATTTTTTTAAATTTCCAAAAACTGACTCGACAAAAAAAATGGATCAATTTATCGAACCTGCTTACAAAATTTCACGAGAATCGGTTGTGAAACGCGACCTGTAGAGTGAAACAAACAAACAGATGGACAGATGGACATACAAAAGCAAATTTGGCCAAGCTGAAACAGAGACGCTTCGCTCGCTCGGTTAAATAAATGTTAAAATATATTTGGATGTTTAGATGTTTGTTCCACCTTCACGCTTAAAGTACTCAACGGATTTGGATGAAATTTGGAATACAAATTCAAAAATCTTCGTTTCATAAACAAGAACATGGTACATAGCTAGACAAAGGAGACTCCCAGTAAGCAATTAATTGCATTTCAAAGACAAAGTCAAAATTTTTTATTCGAATTAAGACTTTTACAAATCATTTTTCGACGTCAAAGCTATCATGGATGGCACGTTCACCAGTGTACGCCCTGTATTAATAAAGATAGTTTGTAATCTGGATTAACACACACACATATAACACTCACAACAGATAAACATCTTAAAAGTAGAACAATAATATTTACACACACACACACACACACACATATTATGTGGGGGGGGGACATCTTCACACACGGTCATCTGATCCCTAACTTATATTTTCACATTTATAATATTAGTGTGATTTACCTGGTGCAAGACGAGTCGGCCATTAGAGCGGCCCCCGATATGATGGACTCGAGCCGTTCCTCGAGCGAGGGCCGCGTGCGCAGCTCCGAGTAAGCCAGCGGCTCCATCACCATGCGCTCCTGGAAACGACAAACAACACAACGATTATAGCAAAGTTACGTGAAACCTCTCGGCTGGTAGACCAACCCATCATCATCATCATCATCGCGTGGGCTGTAAGGTCAACAACCTCACGAACCATGGTGTCGAAACATCCGAAACATACGCCCTTATTTTAGGTTATCATTAATTTAAAACATTATCACTTGAATTCATCACCTCTCTTTTATTGATCATAAAAACGAAAAGGATAGCTGGATTTTAAAATTAGGTACCATCATTAGGTTTTTCACATCAACATCATCGTGTGGGTTGTAAGAACGACAACCGACCTCACAAACCCTGGTGTCAGTGTTATAGAGCCGCCAAATGCCACTGACTTGGCTCGTGTAACGACTAGATAGATAGCAGCCGGGACCAACGGCTTAACGTGCCTTCCGAAGCACGGAATCATCTTTTTTTCGGACAAGCAGGTAATTCAGCCTGCAATGTCCTAAACAAACTGGAGTAAGTCTCACAATAGTACATTGTTATACGAGGGGTGAAAGTAACTTATTTAGCGCCGAGACGGGGTTTGGGGCCAGAGCGTAGCGAGGGCCCTAATAGTTCGAGGCACTAAATAAGTCTTTAACCAGAGGCAAACACTGTGCTTTTCATTACGAATACAAGGAAAGTAAAAATAAAAACACGAATTAGCTAAAGAAAAAATGAGTGACTTCCATAATCTGAATCAGATGAACTCATTGTAAACAAAACCCTCGAGAAACAAATGATAATCGGATTGTGGCTTTCCCGCCTATTTTTAGGGTTCCGTAGCCAAATGGCAAAAAACGGAACCCTTATGGGTTCGTCATGTCTGTCTGTCCGTCCGTATGTCATAGCCACTTTTTTCGGAAAATATAAGAACTATACTGCTTTTGAGCCATTATTTTTAATTTCCATCATTGAAAAATGTTAAATATTTTGCCCAAATCTATTTTATTTTAAGGAAATAGTTGAAAGTTAATTATAATAAAGTCATTTAAAATATATATATTCTTTAATTAATATTTAACTTTATGTTATTTCAATTTAACATTGCGCTGTAATTGAGTGGCTGTATCTTTCTAAGATGGAACATAGTTCAATAGAAATGTGAAATTAGAACCAGTTCTTTTTTTAATAATTAGAATGAATGAATATGAATATCAGTTGAAAGTGATTCTCCCTCCGGGCTGAAAAGTATTACTTTCAATTCGCTCCTTAGGCAACTTCCGAACTACTTTCAGAGTATGAGTAATGAAAAGATATTTTTGCTTGATAGTGGCCTAGATTCGGGATGTCATGCTGTAATTCTAATTTTAAAATCCAGCTATCCTTTTTTTTTATGACCAATGACAGAGGTGATGAACGAATGATATTAACTTGAACGAATGATAACTTAACATAAGGGCATAGCTGTCAGTTTAAGAGATTTTTAAGTCGCATGTTTTAAGTGCCCTCTAAAATTGTGCAATCGACACGGCCATAAGGTTCAAATTCGATGTTTGACAGCTCTAATATTAGGATGGCCATCTCCTGTCCCTTTTCAATCTTTAAAAGGTAAAAAGGACGGACTAACTTAAAGTAAGGTAATCTTTAATTTAAGTTAGTCCGTCCTTTTCACTGTCACGCTCTAATGAGCGTTACAGTGTGAATCGAGGCCAGTGTCCCCACCGGGAATCGAACCCGGAACCTCCGTAAAGAATTTTTATTAAGGTTTTGATAACCGAGTCACTCACATCGAAATCGTCAAGCGCCTGGGCCAGTTCCCCAGGACCCTCCACGGGCGGGCGCGTGCTGCCTGCAACAACAAACAAATCGTCAAAACTATTAGAATTTCACAGCAAACGAACAACACAGCTTTTATTCAGTAATAAATATAACATTAAAATCCACGCACCAACGCGTTATTTAATAAAATCAAATCAATGTATCGAGATGTATGACATGTATGGATCGGAGTGTTGCGCCATCAAAGGGATGGATGAAAGACGACTTCATGCTAGTGAAATGAGAATGCTGAGATGGATGTGTGGAGTAACAAGAATGGACAAGATTAGGAATTAATATATAAGAGGAAGTTTGAAAGTTGCGTCAGTGATAGATAAAATGAGAGGAAATCGCCTTACCTGGTATGGGCACGTAATGCGGAGAAATGAATGTTACGTGGGGAAAAAGGTATTGAATTTGAATGTGGATGGATATGTTGGGAGAGGAGGACCAAAGAAAAGATGGATGGATTATGTAAAAGATGATATGTTCAGGAAGGATGCGAGTGTTGAAATGACGGCTGGTAGGGATGAATGGAGGAAGAAAACATACTGCGCCGACCCCAAATGATGGGATAAGGGCAAGCGAATGATGAAATCAAACATTTTATTTCTGATATCATACATCCATATTGTATTTAAAAGTGTCACAAGAAATTTTGCTTTATCTTTAAAATTTATCGAGTTTTAGGAAGTGGCAAATAATTAGCCACAGAACAACGCATACAAAAAAACGGCAACTTTAAAAAATCACTGAAAAATCGTTTGAAAATATGATACCAGCGGTCCGCCCGCGGCATCGCTCGCGTCGTTTAAGATTTTCCCGTGGGAATAAGACTTATGGGAATAAAAAGTATCCTATGTGTTAATCCAGGTTACAAACTATATTCATTACAAATTTAATCGAAATCCGTTGAGTACTAAGCGTGAAGGCGGAACAAACATCCAAATATATTTTCACATTTATAATATTAGTGTGAATTGTGATTCAGGAACAGCCAACTACAGCTAGCGGCACATGGCGCTGGCTCGGAGCGAGCGGCCTCTCCGCGAGGGCGCGGGGGGGGCGGGGAGGGACCGCTCGCTCAGAGCCAGGGATACGTGCCACTAGCTGTACCAAACATTGAACCTTTATCTCTGATATCTATTAACTAATATCGACTAAGTTCACCTTTAAAAATCTATTAAAAGCTCACTAATTAAATAAGCAAATAACGGGAATCCCCAAACACTTCACGCTTAGTGGCCGGTGAATCTAATTTCCGCAAGTTTACTTTTTGTGATGTCTCTCACCTCTCTTTCACTAACAAAGACACAAACTCAAATGTACACATTTCATAACAAAACACATTTTACTCGAATACACAAACACAACTCGGATCGCAGCGCGATCTACAGATGAAACAGGAGGTAGCTGAAAATCAGTGTTTGCCCTACAAGTTGGCAAAATCTACACTGAGCTACAACCTCATTTCTGCAGTACACATCTGCACATTTGTTTTTTTCATTATGCACTGTTTTTGTTTTAAGATTGATTGTGTGTAGATGTGTATTTTAGAAATAAAAATGATTTATCTATCTATCTAACTGACCGTTGTTGAAGGCTCAGTTTATCCTTACACCCAAAGTATGAATATAGTGATGGTGTGTGCACTGACCGTTGGCGGCGCGGCCCTGCGCCACGGCGGAGATGGTGTCGACGGCGGCGCACACGGCTCGAAGGACGTAGTCCCGATTGGCTTTGGCGGCAGCTAGCTCCGGGTGACGGACGTACACCTATAGATAAACATGATATTATTAATTTGAGGTACATAGATATTAATTTTATTTTACCATAAACAAAAAAGTAAAAAACCTAGGTAAAACACTTTAATAACAATTACAAATTTTGTTTTTTCAAAATTTCTCCACATAGTAATTATAATAAAGAGCTTAAAGAGATATTTGTTTGCTATACACACAAACATCCCTGCGACCGACCCCATTAACACCAGTGCGAGTGTGTTTAGTATCAGTATCACAAAATGTAAAGGGTTACAGAAATTATTTTAGTGTTCGATAGCAGAAACTAAGAAGTTTGGATTTATAAAATAAAATAAAAGTAGTCCGATCCCCTATTAAACAACAATTACTGTGATATTGTTATAGGTAAATACATTTGGACAATAGCAATAATAAACCTTATAGTTGGGTTATTATAGGATGAGTTCTGACAGCTTCAAAAATTTTCATACGGCGTTAACAACATTTTTTTACAATATTCTGTTTAAAAACCATAATAGCTAATAATTAAAAATAAATTAACTTCACCTCTTATTTTATCATTAAACTGTATGTGATTTTACTTAATAAATAAATACATAAACGAAATAGTATTAAAAAGTTTTTAAAATTTTAATCTGTCAGAGCTCATCATATAGTAACCCAAGTATAGGAACAGTTAAAAAAGTACAAGGGGTCAAACCCCAAAACAAAAGGAACACGAAAGTTGAAGTGACTCACCTTGGAAGCAGTCAGAAGCATCGTCGAGTGCTTCTTCAACACAGCCCGGGCCGCGGCCAGCTCGTCCTTCATACGCGGCTCCTGACACACAAATACCAAAGGTAAATAATGTACAATGGAATCTCGTCAACAAATATTAGAAACGTGTCATGACAAATCAAATGAACCCAAACTCGAGGGGTTTACTAAACTCCATTTCATATAACATTGGAAAAAAGAAGCAGTGACAGTAAACATTTTAGCACAAGTTCAAAATATTTTTTATTTTTTTATTTATTTATTTATTTAATAAATGTAAGGTTACATTTTTAACGTAAATAACTCGCCCGCAGTTTGATGGCGAGACGCGCTCGATTTCGCACATTTGCCTTTACTTATTTCTATTTTCTATTTTGTACTACCTATCTTTCGAGTACTTACACTTGTACCTACTTGACATATGCAATATGCATTTTTTTTTTCTAACAGCAAAAAATGAATAAGAAAGAAAAACATAAGAGTAGATAGACTCAGGTAGGTCTTATTAATTAATTATAGAAGGGAGAAGATGGCTAGACAGAGACAGATGTATACCTTCAGCTCCTGCTGCCTCCTAGCTGCTTGCGCTACCAGCTCGTTGGCCGAGCGCCCGAACTGACGAGCAGACTCCACCAGCTCAGACTGAGTGGAAGGGAGAATATGGCTAGACAGAGACAGATGTATACCTTCAGCTCCTGCTGCCTCCTAGCTGCTTGCGCTGCCAGCTCGTTGGCCGAGCGCCCGAACTGACGAGCTGATTCCACCAGCTCAGACTGAGTGGAAGGGAGAAGATGGCTAGACAGAGACAGATGTATACCTTCAGCTCCTGCTGCCTCCTAGCTGCTTGCGCTGCCAGCTCGTTGGCCGAGCGCCCGAACTGACGAGCTGATTCCACCAGCTCAGACTGAGACGAAGCTGACTTCAACTTGTCCAGGTCTGTCTCCACCTGGGGAGAAAAAGCTACTTTTAGACTAAGGTTTCTTATCTGAGCGTCTCATCCTTTTAAGTATACTATAATACGTCTGGTTTGAGTGTTACAAAATCCATTTGAGTGTGTTTTATTATATTTAAGTATGTTTCTCATTGTATGAATGTCTGTGTTTCTGTTTGAGAATATTTCTATCAGGTAATATGTGAATTCATGGAATAAATTTCTGAAATAAATGTTTTATTATTTATTATTTGTATGTGTGTGATGTATCTCTCTGGATATGTTTTACCTGTCTATGTGGGTTTTATCTATATGGATGTATTTTGTGTCTATTTTGTTGGTATATTCCCATAAGCGTTTTTGTATTTAAGTGTATATTTGTTTGAAGTGTGTGTCATTTTTCTGTTCTATTTGCTTACCGTCCTAAGTTTTCCGAGTAGCAGATGCACGTCGACCATGTCAGCAAGTATCAGCAGCCTGGTGACGGCTGATAACAGCGCACGCGCACACCGCACCATCTGACTGCGCACGGACGACGCACAAGGCTCTTCTGAGAACTCGCGCGCCGCTATCGACATCGCCGCGCCTGGGGGAATATTTAGTTGATAGTCTGCGCATATTTAGAGTTTGAAAGTAAAAAAGATGATTTCATCATCATCATTGTGTGGGTTGTGAGGTCGACAACTGACCTCACAAACCCTGGTATCAGTGTTATAGAGTCGCCAAAGACCATTGACTTGGCTCATATAACGACTAGATAGTAGCAGGGACCAACGCACACTGGGACTCGACCATACAAGATTATGCTCATAACTCATTTTTCAAAATGGGGGTATTTATAAAAAACAATAGTATTAGCGTAGTCGTAATAACGTAACACATTACGTGTATAAACATCGAGTCGTTAACTGCTATCAGTTTTCAAATACAGTAGCTCAAAGTTTAATGGTTTCCCCAAAATTATTATTTTCGATAACGCACGTGAGATTTTGTGCGAAATTTAACTATTTATTTCTGACGTTTAACGTTGAAATCTAATAAGTGAATTATGTCGATGAATAAGCAAGGTATGTAGATACTTTTAACATTTTTTGTTATTCTAAATAAGTTCATAGGTTTAAAATAATGACTGATAAGTTGAAGCAATGTAAGTTTTTTGTAGTGAAATTTTAGAATGATAAATATTATAAATTGCGCAATGTTCTATTTTTGAATCATTTCCTATCAAGAAAGAAAGGGTTTGTACATTAGTAAACTGTAAAGATCAGTAATAGAACTTTGCGCAATTTGAGGTTTTTTTTTTTTTCGTATTAGATTTTTGCCAGGCGCTGTCACTCTATTATCTTTATTTTTATGAATATACAATTGTATTAAGATAAATTTAAAACAGAAAGAAGATTAGTATATTTCTAATGTGTGTATGAATAAGCTAATGATATTATGGTCTTATTCCAGACGAAACTTATATTTCTATTAAAAATCGAGACTTATGCGAAGTATTATTCAAAAGTCGTCTGAAATCAGTAGAACAAAAGTTTATCGATTTAGAACAACATATATCGAACCAAACTAACTGTCCTGACTAAAAAAAGGCGACCTGAAAATAGCATTACGTCATTTTAAGAAGTCGTTTATTTTAAAATGGGATAGAAGACACAAAAAGACACAGGTTGATGAATCCATGAATCGGAAATGTCTCTAATTGTAGATAAGCCCAAACCAGGTTATGGAAACAGCAATGATGGCAATGCGGCCCGCAATTTTTTTCACAGTAATCAATTATCTTCATCAATAACTGGCATTGATGAGGAATTAATTCAAAATTTTTATATTATTTTACAAACATTAAATTACATTGTAATATGTTAGGGTCCTTGACCCAATTCTGTTTAGTGCACGCTGTGCTTTTCTGTAAGTGATGTGGCATTTAGTTTTAAGTAGCATTTTCTTCTATGTAGTTAAGGTGTACACATTGTAGAAGAGCCAAATATAAATAAATAAATAAATAAATAAACATTATCGAGCGGATATAAAGTTAATAATGAGAAATTCAAGAAGTTCTGTCTTAATACTGCGGAATTATTTGTCAGTCTTTAACCATGGCATCCCATGACAACAACAGTACATTAAATTTTGATTCATGGTAGCGAAATTATATCAAATTTTCTTTTACCAATTGGACAGTTAAGTGAAGAGGAACAGGAATCGCGGAATAAAAATCTATCGAGAACGATTCAGCCGAAAAACTTCGGGGCAGGCTAACCTTGAAGATGTATTTCAGCGTCTGCTTGTTTCTTCAGATCCTCTTATAACAAGTTTAAGGTGTTTAGAAACAACTAAAAGGAGGTGTTTTGATCCGAAAGTTAGAGACATGCTTTTAGAGTCTGATGCTTCTGAAGACGAGATTAATTAGAAATGTAATAAAATTAGTATGATACGTTCGTATTTTTAATAATTATTTTTATTTTAAGCATTTTATAGCATTATCTAAATATTCCGAGTTTTGAGCATGGCCCTGTATGGACGGGTCCCAGTGTGCAACGGCTTAACGTGCCTTCCGAAACATGGAATCATCTTTCTTTTCAGACAATCAAGTGATTCAGCCTGCAATTTTATTTATTGTGTGTCAAAATTGTAACTTTTATAAATAAATAAATACATTTTTAATTTTTTTTTATTCGGGAAACACACAGTTAATTATAGGTAATGAACCAAAGAACAGTTACGGTAAAAAAAAGTCCATCAGTAGATATTGCTATATTTCCTTGAATCATCTATATTGCTGTAAACCTTGGTATTCAAAATCTTCATGTTGCTCTCATTAAAATTTGAGCTCTGTGAGCTTTCTACTTCCTCGCAAGTCCGCGCCTGCCATATAGAAATAGCTATTGTAAGGAAAGAAGTCTGGAAGTCTTTTTTTTTAGGTCTTTTGTCAGCATCTGACAATGGCGGACGTGTCTTCGTTTTTTTTTTTTTTTTTAGTTTATTGAATTATTTAGCTTATAATTTCGATAGTGTATTATCCAGTGAATGTTTCGGGACTATAAACTTTTATAGAACAATTGAATCGCTTACACTTTTAGATGATGCCAAGAGGCCTTGTGGTGGCTTCAGTAATTGTACAATTATCACATTACTGAGCCCAATTCACCGAACAATCATCCAAGGATATATATCTTAAACCTACAAATATCATTCGACACTGGCGAAATACGTCTAGCGGGTGGTTGGTCCGAGGTGTCCAGTGGGTGGTTGGTCCGAGGCTCACTCACTGTGGAGAAGAACGGCCGGAAGAAACTCCACAGGATTCGTATCTTCTGATTTTTTTTTTAAATAAATGTATTGTTTGCAATAGTCAGTAAGTCCACTCACCAGCCTTGCGGACCTCCTCGACAGCCAGCAACATCTCCTGGGTGATCTCCGGGTTCTCGTAAGCGATCTGCTGTCCCCGTTCGATGAATATCTCCGTCGCTCGTTCCACTGTCGCCACTAGGGCACTGGCTCGCTTCGACTTGCCCGCTGAAAGCAAAAAGGTATTTTTATTAACTTCAGACTAACATTATAAATGTGAAAATATATTTCGATGTTTGTTCCACTTTCACGCCTTAATTACTGAATGGGATGAAATTTGTAATGGAGATAGTTTGTTCCTATGTGTTAATCATACAAACTATCTAATTTTAATGTTGTTAGAACTATTTATTGGCTATGCTAAAATAAGCCTATTATGCTATTTCAGATGTTATATTGGCTATGCTATTTACTCCGTCGTTAAATACATCAAAATATAAAGCAGTCATCAAACTTTGGGCATCATTATGAATGTTATTCTGGTGGGGCACTACGATCAAGCAAAGATTTATTTCTGAAACATGTCAGCAGTTTGGTTAGATTAGGTCATTACAAGTTGAATATCCCAATTACAGTGGATTTCATTTATTACGACCTTGGTTGTGGCGACCATTTATCTATAACGACGTTAAATCCAAGTCCCTTGAATTTAAAGCATACTTTAGTACAAAAAATATCGCTATAGTGACTGTGGATGTAACGCCGACTTCGGGTTTAGCGACTGCTTTTAATGAATAATGTGTAACAAATTCTTAGAAATCCCATGCAGATATTGCGACAAGAGTCAGCCGCCAAAGACACAAAGAGCTTTCTTATCCTTTTGTTTACATCCACACAGATGATCAGCAACTGTGGTGACCTTTACTTTTTATTTATTGATATTAGCTACGTAGGTAGGTAAGTGGTACGTTTCGGAGTTTTTATGGTTAAGTTACATTTTGGTGTTCTGAGTAATAACTGTGTTTAGTAAACTTTTAAATAAGTATTGGCTTCTAGACGCACATTTACTGTTAAAGAAAAGGCCGAAATCATTTTAAAATTGAAAAATGGTGAAAACAATGCTGACTTGTGCAAAGAATACAAAGTTTCCCATTCAACAATATCTACGATGTGGAAAAACCGTGATAAAATATTAGAATATTTTGAATCCAAGTCCTTAAAAGATAAGAAAAACCGCAAGCCGACGCATCAAGATGTCGAATAAGCCCTTCTAGTGTGGTTCAAAGGTCAAAGAATACAAACAGTGAAGTAGTGCACAACAGTTGTGTAGTGTGTGTGAAAGTAGTGTGAAGTGTGTGTGTGAGTGTGTATGTGTGCAAATACGTATTTATAACAATAAATAAATATAAACTGTGAACATGTCTGTATCTCTTTACATTTGCCTTTACTTCCGGATATAACGACGAAATTACAGTGGTCCCTTCATCGTCGTTATACCCGAAATCCACTGTAGTTGAAAAGTAAAATGATTCCATGCTTGTGAAAAAACAACAGCACGTCATGTCAAGACATTTGTCTTAGCTATTAATCTGACGAAAAAGCCATATCGGACGCCATGTATGTATGTATAAGGAGGACGTCTGCGAGGAGCGCAGACGGGTGACCTGCTCTATAGGTAAGAACCATTTCACCCTTAATCCCAGTATTGATAGATGCTCCTTTCATGATAGCGCCGCATCAGCTCAGCCGTACCGCGTGATACTCTCGGTAGGTGAGTTGTGTTAGGTCTATCCCTTGTTCTCTCCGCTTCTGGCATGGAATGACCCATTGGCCCCCGCGACTACCCGAGAAGAACCAGCTTGGCGACGGCTATTGCCAGCACCAGCCAGCCCCCCCGAGCGCCGCGTAGCTCCCAGTGCCTCCCCACGCCTTGTGCTTCGAAAATTTCGATAGCCATACCCAGTTAATCCTGACACCAGGGTTTGTGAGGTATCACAACAATATGATGATGACTTGTAAATGTCATGGTACATTCTATGTCGCAAAATAAAACAGTAAGTGAAAGTTGTTTCTGCATGCCTCTCAAAGTATTATGTATGTAAATCATTATTGTTTTCATTTTTTTTATACGGCTAGAAGTTAAGAGTGCTGTTTATGAATGGGTCAGTATTTCTCTCTTAGCATTAACAGAGAACAAGAGCGTCGGTGGTCTAGTAGCTAGGGCCGCTGCCTCCCGTCGGGATACGCGGGTTCGATCCCCACCACGTACTAATGTGTTTTCAAATTTCGAATTCATATGTACGTTTATTCGCCGCTCTTACGGTGAAGGAAAACATCGTGATGAAACCTGCACACTCCTGTGAAGAAGTTCAAAGGTTGTGTGTGAAGTCGACCAACCCGCACTGGGCCAGCGTGGTTGACTAAGGCCTGATCGCCCTAATTCAGGGGAGGCTCGAGCCACTCGCTGGGGACAAATATGAGCTGTTGATGATAAACAGAGATAGCTTTGATGATAGCAGATGATAGATGTGACGTGGAAAAATGATTTGTAAAAGTCTTAATTCGAATAAAAAAAATTGACTTTGACTTTGAGAAAGAAAGAGAAAGATTAGCACATACAAGACACCGCCTATGTGTGATGTTTTCTTTTTTATACTCACGTCTCTTCTTCTTAGCAGCCTTGTCTTTGCTGTTGACCAGGGTTGTCACCTGCAGCACTAGTGGCTCCAGGGTACGCTCCACCGATGTGGTGCGGATCTCCAAGTTCTTCGGATCCCATTTCAAGGTCAGGGTGCCTGTGTTGGACTGGCTATAGGGGTCTCCTAGTGTCGTCATTGCGGCTGAAGAGTAAGAAATATATAAATTATTTGTTTTTTTTAATAAAGTATTTTATAGTGCACTTATTTTAATTATTATACATTACATGTGTTAACTAAATAAAGAAAAACCTCTCAGGTGGTTGTTCAGCCTATGAAACTGAACAGCTTGTTTTTCATCATCATTCGTAATTCATAATTCATAATAATTTATTGCAAGTCACAAAATTTTCACAAGGTGGTAGAACAAAGGTAAGTACATTGTGACACCCTGCTAGGGCACAGCAACATGCATTCGCTTGCCCTTATCCCATCTTTTGGGGTTGGTGCAGTATGTTTTCTTCCTCCATTCAACCCTATCAGCCGTCATTTCAACACTCATATCCTTCCTGAATTAATATATCATCTTTTACACAATCCATCCATCTTCTCTTTGGTCGTCCTCTCCCAACATATCCACATTCAAATTCAATACTTTTTTCTCTACGTAACATTAATTTCAATTCATATGAAATGAAAGTTTTTTTAATATTTGGGAAAATTACTAGAACCCGAAAGGTTTTGCAATACTTATTTTTTTTATTTTATTAACAAGACGAACACATATAATAGGATTTTATAGGATATACAAATATTGCTCCAGATTGTTTAACCAGTAAAGTGTTGTACATCATGATTCATCGCAAAATCTGTGTTGAAAAATATTAAAGTAATTTACTTAAAAACAAAAATGCAATCAACAATAGTTACATTGAACAGTGAACAGTGGTGTGTTGAAAATTAATTAAAAATTAAACATTATCTTAGTTATCTCATTGTATAAAGTATTTAAATAGATATCTATCTCTTCTGTTGATATACTTAACTATGAGCTGATCAATGATTAATTTTCTAACCTGCTGGCAAAATCAATGAAGTTCAAACAGTACTTTCACCAAGTGATCTCAATAAGCTGTGTGTGAGAACCAATACTTCATTATCTGGAGAAAACAATGCTTCGGTTGATAATAAACACCTCTATACCTAACTATTTCACAGTAAGAAAATGAGTCATAAGTTCAAAACACAAGTAGCTAACATACTTAGAGAATTTTAGCTCAAGACGTTAAAATTGCAGTATGAATATAAGAAAACTTAGCTTATTCGAAGGCTTTTGAGAGATTTTAGCTTATAAATAACGATTAGCTCTTGAAAACAACGCTAAAAATCGAATAAATAAACAAAATGCAGTAAACGAAAATTTGTTATATCACGGCTAAATTAAAAAGCGCTCATTTTAAAAGGTTTGTTCAGAAGATAAATACCACCCAATTTAGTAAGACTGCATATTGACAAGCTAATAACAAAGTAATTACCTGATTTTATTGCCTGTTTCTGGGGTTATACGAAACTAATCACTATTGAACAGATGTAGTCAAATATAAAAAACGATATTTCACTGATTTTTGAAGAAAAACCACACGTTACAATACAAAAATTATAAAAAATTCACACAACAATCCCTAGGCGTGTCAAAAACACAGAGACTGTGTTGCCATTTTGTATTTTAATTTCTACCAAAAATAATGTTGCAGTTATTTAATAGGAATAAAAGTCAAGCTAGTGCCATAAAAAAAAAAAACTTTATTCGTGTCCCCACCAAGGGGCCTACCTCAGGGTAGGCCCTTTGGTGGGGCGATTAGGTATTTTTAACCTTTGGGCCATGTAATTAAATAAAGGCCCTTTTAATCATGACCGTTTAAGACTGCCCTAGTTTGGTTAGACGTTGGGCACGGCACGTTGAGTTGTTGTTGCGTTGTTGTTCCCAGCTATTCAACATCATCAACATCAACAGCTCACATACATCCTCAATGAGGGGCTTGAACCTACCCTGAATTAGAACGATTAGGCCCTAGCGATCACGCTGGCCCAGTGCGGGTTTGTCGACTTCACACACAACCTTTGAATTCCTTTGCAGGAGTGTGCAGGTTTTGTTTTATACATCCCAGCTACAAGAAATTGTTGTTACCTACATTATGATCCATGTCCAAAGAATGCGGTGCGGTGTCTGACGCCATGGTTTGTGAGGTTGGTTGTTGACCTTACAAGTCACACGATAAGATCACACAGTTGGCAAAAAAGAGTAAAAATCAAGAAGGGTGCGCGCCAGCAGCGCAGCGGCGCCACCTCCTTTGCGGTGTTGCCATTTCATGTAATGCTATCTTTCTCTGAATTATGGATATTTCTGAAAGGTAAGATTAGTTCCGATTCAAGACTTTTTTGCCAAACTGATATAATGCAAATCACAGATTGTGGTGGGTGGTGGTTGGTTATTACTATTACGTGTACATGTCTAATTCATACCTACCTGAAAAAAAACTGAAATCACAATGCAAATGTACACTCCTGCGAAGAAATTCAAATGTTGCGTGTGAAATCGACCAACCCGCGCTGCGCCAGAGCGTGCAGCTAACGCCTGCCCCTTGGTGGGGACGTATATGAGCTATAAATCACCAAATATTTTCAATTGATTTCCATTGTTTTAATTAGTGATGAATCCTAAAATTAGGAACTTACCTACGTACATCAATTAAAGTGTTTAGGATGTGAATGATTGAATAGTAAATGTATAGACCTTGGCCGGTCTGCACGCAGACTTTAAACTGATGATGTACCTGCTTACTGCACCAGAACACGTGTGGAAAGATGGTCATGTTGGTCTAAATAGGATTTGGTAAGTTTTAAAAAATATATTTCAGCTGTCATAAAGTAAAATCCCATCTGGGAAGCACTGGTTTGATCCCCACCACGTACCTATCAATGTATTTTTCAATTCGTACCTAGTTTATTCGACGCTTTTACAATAAAATAAAACATCGTATAGAAACTTACAATTCTCAGCTCAAATGAATATACGACGTTCCCAGTCCTCAACGTGGGACTCGAGCCTACCCTGTATTCGACCAAGCTATGGCCCAATGCGGATTGGTCGACTTCACAGACAATCTTTGAATTTCATCGCTGTTTTCCTTCACCGTAAGAGCGTCGAATAACCGTAAATTCGAAAATACATTTAGAAGTACGTAGTAGAGTTCCAACCGGCGGCGGCGGCGATGTACTAAGCCTTTATGCCAAGATATTTCTCAGGCAAAGTTCTCAAAATGTTCGCTCCACTGCTGCTGTCGACCGTACTTTGTATAGTAAACCTATCACAAGCGGCGTACTACGACTCTTACACTGGCAATCAGGTCTCCGAAGCGAAATACCGACAATACCAGGGACTGAACTTGGTGCCGTGAGTATTCTTATATAATTTTAGAATACAGGGCTGCATTAAGAAGCGTTTATGACCCACCCTCCCCCAGTACATCAACATCAAAGGCCCGTTACAGTCCACCTCCTTCACTTACGTGGAGGGTTTTACCATAATCTCCACGGGCGGGTTGGAGATCGCAGATTAAAAGGTTACTGTATCAGAGAGCGCTGCTGCCCGTTCCTCGTTCAATGTGTAGTCCCTAAGTCGCATTTTACGACACCCACGGGAAGAGTAGGGGTTGGTGACAAATGTATTCTACTCTGCCGGCACCACAAGGCAAATCCCCCAGTCTGTACTGTACATACTTGAGTTTTATTTGAAACCTCATACCTACTCTTTAACCTACAACGCTATCGCTAAAGATTATCTTCACGAAGCCTTAGTCATTAATTAACTCATTACACTAGTAATCAATATTTTTACAACGACTTCAAAATTATAAACTCTTGTCGGAAAGACGTTTTCCTTAAACTCCACTAATAACTGTTTTTTTAATGATTTTCTTAGAAAACTTAGCTCTGTTGTGTCAAAAAAGTTCCGATTCTAACTCAAAAACATTACTCCCAAAACAGTTACTGCGCAATCGAAATAAAAGAATGCGACGAAAAGGAACGCCGCCGTCTCGACAACTCCTGTAACAATCTTCACAGCCCGCAGCGGGGGGCCAGATTGACCCCCTACCGGCGCATGCTGCCCCCCGACTTTGGCCCTAATTACGGCCCCCGTCCGTCGTCCTCTGGGGCCTCTTTGCCCAGCGCAAGAGCTGTGAGGACTGCTGTGATGTCTGATGGAAGGAAATCCAGTAAACGATACACGAATTTGGTGCCAATTGGTAAGTTTTACTTAAAAAGGTGCGATATAGAAGCGTAGTACCTTGAATACCTGGGCTGAATGATAACTGGCCGAAACGACGAACTTAAAAAAATGATACGCAAAAAAAAATATTACATTATGCTTTGGCATCTTTTTGAAAATAGAACGCCAAATTTGAATTTAATCGAACTGGTGGAATTTGTTTGATAGGACGTAGAACTTTCTCTGTCGTAAATTTTCTTAACAATGGAAAGAAACGAAATTCATGCGGTGATAAAGTTTTACGTTTTAAAACAGAAAACAGCAACCCAGATTAAAACCAAGCTAGACAGTGTTTTAGGTAATTCTGCTCCTGCATTGAGTACAATTCACACCTGGGTAACTGATTTTAAACGTGGAAGACAGAGCTGCGAAGACGCCCACAGGTCTGGCCGTCCAAATGAAGTCACGAATCCGGACATGATCAAAAATATTCACAAAATTGTATTGAATGATCGGCGCTTGAAGTTGCGAGAGATAGCAGAGATGGTGAGCATTTCATCTGAACGCGTTTTTAATATTTTGCACCAACATTTGGGAATGAAAAAGCTTTGCGCGCGATGGGTGCCGCGTTTGCTCACTGTTGACCAAAAGCAACGTCGAGTGGACGATTCATCGGAGTGTTTGGCGCTGTTTAACCGAGATCCTAACGAGTTTTCGCGGCGTTATGTAACAGTCGATGAAACCTGGATACATCATTATACTCCCGAGACAAAAGAACAATCTAAGCAGTGGACTGAGAGCGGAAGACCTGCGCCGAAGAAAGTAAAAACGGTTTTGTTGGCCGGCAAAGTGATGGCGACTGTTTTTTGGGATGCTCGAGGGATTATTTTAGTGGATTATCTGCAAAAAGGAAAAACAATAAATGGAGAGTACTACGCAAGCTTGCTGCAAAAATTAAGTGAAGAAATCCAGAAAAAACCAAGGGCCAAGAAAAAAGTTTTGTTCCACCATGACAACGCACCTGCACACACGTCAATGGTTGCAGTCGCCAAACTCCATGAATTGCGGTTCGAATTGCTACCGCATCCACCCTATTCCCCGGATCTGGCCCCGTGTGACTTCCACTTATTCCCAAACCTGAAGAAATGGTTAGGTGGCCAGAGATTTTCATCAAATGAAGAAGTCATTGTTGCCGTGGACGAGTATTTTGAGGGGTTGGAGAAAACATTTTATCAAACTGGTGTAACGGCATTGGAGAAGCGCTGGACTAAATGCATCGAGGTAGAAGGAAACTACGTTGAGAAATAAATTTATTTTAAATAGATTTTTAAAGTTTTTCTTTATCGTTTCGGAAACTTATCAATCAGCTCGAATGGAATTATTGGAATGTGTAATTAATAGTTTATAGATTTGCAATTATTTTTTTAATTTCATGTTTTGTTCAAACGCCACTTGGTTGCGTGTCTTGCTTGCTTGCGTGTTGTTATGTATTTAAAAATCTAAATTGGTATCAGCTGAGTGACACATCCTGTACCGACCGACCAGCGACCAAATCTTGTGCTCGAAATTGAAAATCATGAAAGAATCAACAAGACAAGCCTCATACAGCCAACATACAGCTTGTTAAGTATATTAAAAATTGAGCATGACATCCCGGCCAAAAGTTGACATTTTGTTTCTTCCCTTTCGACGCGTGGTACCAGAAACTTTCCATACACGCAAAGGACCATATCTTCAACAGCAAACTACCGGATACGCAGACGATGCTCAAACTTTAGTCCCCCTTTTTACTTTCACAGGCACGGTTTTCATAACGGGAGACGTGACGTCAGTCCACGACACTGCGAACTACGTCGCCGTGACCACGACTTGCTGCACTCCGGGGGGCGAATCGGACCCACGATGCGCGCCCATTCGGGTACCGGACGACGATGTGCATCTAAGGTACAGTAAAGGCGTTTGCGCACTCATCCGTATCCGATTCTTATCCGGTCCGTTTTTGATCCGTAAAAAAAACGGACGGTAATTTCACGTCTAGCGTTTGCGCACTCATCCGTATCCGATTCGGTTTTCATTCGTATTTGAGACGATATTGCATGATATCGTCGTAGTGAATAGTAATGTGCCGAGTCGAGCTGACTCGAGTACCTTGTAAGTACTCACATATTCGAGAATTCAGAATATAGCAGTTGATTACCCAGGTACCGTCAATTGCAAGTCAGTGGAAACGTCAGTAGTTACGAATCTCGACCATAATGCTATAGAAGTAAGAAGCGTTCAAGGTCAAAGTGTTAACACTTTACCACTGACTGATGAGCAGTCGACTATACTCGAGTATGGATTTCGGGTACTTATAGAATTTGAATACTAGTTGATTTTTTTAATTGTATATACTTATGTAGAACTCGCAATAAAGTCGCTCACGTTACTCGTATAGTTCGTTTCATGTAAATAAAATCCTGGAGTCTCCTGTCTCGAGTATGCATTCGATTATTTTTGTAACGAGTGCTAAAATACTTGTTTATCAAAAAAATAGCCAATTTGGCACATCACTAGCAGCGCGAGCTTTCCCCTCCCCGTATCACCCTTCATCCGTAAAAAAATCGTGTAGTGCGCAAGCGTACGCACAATTTGTATGGCGGCCACTTCGACTCGGTTTTGATCCGTAAAAAAAACGATCCGGAGTGAGAATTTACGGATCGAACACGAACCGGATAAGTATGGGTGCGTAAGCGTCCATACAATTACTCGGACGGCCATACCGGATCAAAAACGGATAAGAATCGAATAAGAACCGGATACGTGTAGTGCGCAAACGCCCTTATCGCGCTGTGCCAACACTAAGCACTACACTACAGGCGCGTGAGGGGAGGCGTGCGTACAGCGGGGGGAGATGCTCCCGCTCTTTACCTCAGGCCCCGACTGCATTCAACTCGCGCGCTATAGCTTACCGTCCATGAACAGCGACCGTGCGTGGTCGAGCGGTCGAGCGTATAATTTTCATTACAAAATTGGAATTCTGGTGGGGACAAAAAAAAACCTCTTTGTGAGACTTTCCCCAGTTTGAAATAAATAAAGAGTGTGTGTGTATGATGTGTTTGTAATGTATGTATGTATTGCAGGCTCAATCAAATAACTTGAAGCCGAGCTTCAGAAGGCTCTTCTAGCCGTGATACGGACTATCCTCTGTCGGATTAAGTAGGACAGAGAAAGAAACTGGCAAATTAAAGGCATTTGACAGCACTATATTCCCTGTGTTCCAAAACTCGCTGTGATCGATTTCAGTGTACTCAAAGCGCGTACCAAATTACTGTCTGAAACAAAACCTATACAATTTTTTGCTTTTCTGATCGCAAACAGCGCCGACAGTTTCGGAACACACCCCTCCCTCATTATTCGTTAAACTACCTGTGTAAAGACACTGATTGAATTCTAACTTTAACGCATTTTTTTGTTACTGTATCTTGTATTTTTTTTTTCACGCTATACAGGCGCAGCAACGTGCGGTGTCTTAACCTGACCAGGCCGATCAGCTACCAAGACCTGGGCTGTGTGCCGAAGACTTTGCCTCCGGAAAGAGTGAGTAATTCAGGGTGTGGTGGAAAACCAGGACCAGGATATGATTTTCATACAAATTGACTCTGTCAGCTAATAAAGTTAGTATCAAAAGTCAAATGATTTTTATGATATTGAAGTGCAGTAATGCCTTATTTAGATTATTGCAGCAACATTTCATAATGACTGCGACATTGTGTTACGTATTGCTTGAGTTAGCAAGTAAGTTATTTTAATTATTTGATATTAATTTTGTGTCACTCTATATTCGGACATTGGACAATATAGACATGTCCTAACTATTCAAGCCTCGTTTTACTTCAACACCCTACCAATCCTGATCCTGATATGATAATATTCTTTAGAACAATAAAAGTTGCTACCAGCGTAGGACTTGCTACGAATTGGTTACACATGTCAGATTGAGTGTAAGCGTGAGACTACGCTTGCTTGCTACGAGTGTAGCGCTTGCTACGGCGGCGTGGTTACGCGGGTGTCAAATTGAAAGTGACGGCTACGCTTGCTACGAGCGTAGCACTTGCTACGACGTAACTACGTATCCAATTGAGTGACTAAGCTTGCTACGACGTGGTTACGCGGGTGTCAAATTGAAAGTGACGGCTACGCTTGCTACGAGCGTAGCACTTGCTACGACGTAACTACATATCCGATTGAGTGACTAAGCTTGCTACGACGTGGTTACGCGGGTCTCAAATTGAAAGTGACGGCTACGCTTGCTATGAGCGTAGTACGCGCTACGACGTAACTACGTGAATGTCCGATTGAGAGTGTCTAAACTTGCTACGACGTGGTTACGCGGTGTCAAATTGAAAGTAACAGCTACGCTTGATACGACGTAACTACGTGAATGTCCGATTGAGTGACTAAGCTTGCTACGACGTGGTTACGCGGGTGTCAAATTGAAAGTAACGGCTACGCTTGCTACGAGCGTAGTACTCGCTACGACGTAATTTCATGAATGTTCGATTGTAAGCTTGCTACGACGTGGTTACGCGGGTGTCATATTGAAAGTGTCGGCTACGCTTGCTACGAGCGTAGCACTCGCTACGACGACGTGGTAACGTAAATGTCTGATTGAATGACTCAGCTTGCTACGAGCCGTGGCGGCTACGCTTGCTACGAGCGTAGCACCAGCTATGACGAAGAGCTACGTGAATGTCCAATTGAGAGTGACAAATACCTGCTACGACGTGGCTATGCAAATATCCGACTGAGAGTAACTAAGTTTGCTACATTCCGCTTGCTACGAGCGTAGAATTTGCTAACACTTATGTCAGGTTGAGAGACTACTCCTGCTACGAGCATTGCATTTACAACGACGAGGCTACGCGCGTAGGTAGCAGATTTATTATTATTTTTTTTTTAGATTAAAAGCAATAGCAATTGGTTTTAACACTATCTGTCCGTCCGTGTTGTTTGTTGCTATGAAACCACATAATATCTTTCCGAGCGAGTTATATAGATGGCGCTGTTAGAGTTGGAGTTTCTTTCGCGTTTATAACATTAACACATAATATTATATATTATTATTATATGACTACAATATTTCTAAGGATTCTTAAAAACACGGTAATTTAAAAAAAAACAACCGTATACCGATTTTTTACCGCCATCTGCCTTACCGTGTCTTTACGCTTCAGTAGCACACACCCTGCACTTGCTTCCTCCTTCCCAGGTGAACACTTCTCCCCCCATGCTGGAGCTATCCATCATCTATGGGAACGACGAACGGAACGCGCGTCGCGGGAAGGAAGGGCGCGGGGGCAGGCTGCGGTCGGAGATGGTCAACGGAAGAGAATGGCCGCCAACGGGAGCCCCTTCCTGCCTTCAGAACCAACGCAACAGAGGCGAGACCAGATGCCATAACACGCGTAAGTCTACATGAACTTGTTGATGTGAAAAGGAAAGTAGGTAAGGCAATTTTCTGAGCATCTTAGAAGTGAGTACAAATTTTGTGAGATTGTCAAGTCGTCACCGGTAGGGAGTGGCCACCCACTAGATAGGCCTTACGCATTTAGAACCAGCGCTGCATCAGCAGCAGCTCCATGAGGACCGTAAAGTCTACCTGACCCGTCCGTATGTCCGAGATTGTCAAGTTGTCGACGGTGGGAAGGGGCTGGCTACAGGATCCCCTTCCTGTCTTCAGAATCAGCGCAACAGAAGCGAGACAAGGTGCCATAACACTCGTAAGTCTACATGAACCAGCGATAAATTTTCTGAGCATCTAAGATATAATATAATGTAAATAAATTCGACAGCTCCGTAGCCCAGTTGGTAGTACGCCTGCCTTCAAAGCACAGGGTCACGGGTTCGAATCTCGCCCAGGGCACACATTCGTGTGATGAGCACTTGTGTTTGCCTTGTGTCTGGATGTTCTTTATATAAAGTACCTATGTATTTATCTGTCTGGTACCCATAGTACAAGCTCTGCTTAGTTTGGGATCAGATGGCCTTGTGTGAGATGTCCCCACATTATTTATTTTATTTAAATGTTTTTGTACCTATTGTATTTTGTATTCAGAACTGAGCACAAATATTCTGACATGTGATCACCACAAGATGGCTACTGCTTTCACTACCAATACCGCAGAAGTGAGATCAATAAACTCCACTTCTGATTCTTAAAAATATTTACGTTCTGGCAATTTTTTTCTACTCTTACACTTCTTACTCTACACAGTTCTACTAATATTCCAATCGCAATTACTATTTTCCCATGACGAAGTACTTAATCTTTTACTTTTCGGCCCAATAAACTTCCTGTTGAAAAAGGCACTATCTGACAATTTCCTACCCTTTCAGCCGTAGCCATAGCCAATGGCATAGTTGGAGCTAACATTATGGTGGTCTGGATATACCGGATCCACAACACCTTAGCCAGGGAGCTAGAGAAGATGAACCCTTGCTGGGATGACGAAAGACTGTTCTCGGAGGCAAAAGAGATTACCATCGCATATATTAACCATATTTGGTACTACGAAATGTTTTCGCAGCTTATGGGTGAGTTGTGTTTTATTAAGGTACATCTGTCTACTGCCTCCCTAATAAATTAAGTAAATTAGGCCAGTGAGGAGTGGCGCAACGCAATAGAGAAGAGGCTGATACCCAGCTGTTGGTGAATGTGAGCTGAGAATGATGATCATCAATGAGGAGGGCGATTTGTCTAAAGGAAACTTTCTACGCGGCTGCTTTTCCACCAGAGATGTGCGAGGGATGTGTTTTTCCAGAACCAATAGAATCGCTTCATTAACCTTGCCTCGCTCAGCACAGCTCCGGCGAAGCGATTCTATTGGTTCTTGAAAAACACATCCTCGCAACGCATCCTCGCACATCTCTGGTGGAAAAGCAGCCTAAGAACTAAAGGTCGTGGTTCGAACCTCACTCGTGTTCTCAGATTTCGAAATAATAATGGTAAATCCGGAGGAAACTACACGCCTGTGATATTAAAGAAATTCAAGTTGTGGCTGAATGCATGTTCACCGATTCGATTATACCCCTTTGTTGAGGACGTAGATGACCTGATAACGATACGTTTTACTGCAGGTTACGAATACCTCCTGAAGAACAAGGTTATCTACGACACCTGGGGCCACGTCAACGACTACAACCCCAAGCTGGAACCTCGAATCACCATCGAATACGTCGTGGCTACCAGGTGGTTCCACACCATGCAGGAGGGGAGACTCAAGTAAGTATTACGTATATCAGAATGATGTAGGTTAGATAAGGGCAAAGACGAACTGAAGTCATCCATTACAGCTCGACGAACCGATTACCGATGGGGGAGAAAGGTTCTCGAATGGCGACCACGGGCCGGAAGGTGTAGTGTTGGACGGCCGCCCAAGGTGGACAGATGACTGGTGAAAGTTGCTGGACAGATCTGTGCCGTTCTGTGTTGTGCTGGAAATGGATGCTAATAGCGTAGGACCGTTTAAGTTGGAAACCTATGGAGGCCTATGTTCAGCAGTAGACGTCTTGCGGTTAATACCAGATTTTTCTTTAATCAGATTTTGCCGTATCTCTCCTTTTAGGGCGTCGGTGGTCTAGTGGCTAGGGCCGCTGTTTTCCGTCCGGGAGACGCGGGTGCGAACCCCGCCATGTACCGATGTGTTTTCTAATTTCGAATTATTCGAGTTTATTCGATACTCTTACGATGAAGGAAAACATCGTGATGAAACCTGCACTCTCATGCGAATGACACTGAGCCAGCGACTAACGCCTAATCGCCCTAATTCAGGGTAGGCTCGAGCTCCTCGGTGGGGACGCATATATATCAGCTGTAGATCTCTCCTTTTTAATCCACGGATGGATGCTTGTGATTTGTCATCGTGGTGAAAGGATTAGCCAGCCAGCGTGAAAACTCGCTGACTGCCCAGGGTGCGCCGGACGTACGGGCTTTATTATACATCACTCGGGGAGGCTCCTTTCATGCACCCCACTCATTGACATTGACATTGACTCATTTAGTTTCCTGTCCTGCCTGCCCTGTTACCTGTTCGCAGCAGGACAATGGACGCCACAAATAGTGCAGTCGAAGTGGCTAAGTTCTGGGCCGCAATGATTTAGTTTGTCATCGAAACGCAAAGAAGAAGAAGGATCCACGGTGTCGTCGTCGTCGCGTGAGACCATTGAATCCCTGAAAGTCAAAACCAAACATACTTCACACCAATTGATTTCAGAACTTTCGACAACAAGGGCAAGCTCCTCGACGAGTTGAAGTCCGTAGACCTGACGCTGAGGACTGGCATTCTTCCCAACAACAGGACTATGGAAGGACTCACTCAGGGCATGTTCAGGCAGCCTTGCGCGGACGCAGATCACCTCATTGATCCCGATGTGAGCGTCGATATATCGTAGATAAGCACTGAGAAATGATTTCTAATAAAAAAACATCCAATAAAGTGGTTAAATAGGAATAGAATAGAATAAAATTTACTTTAACTTTTTTTTTTTCTATACATTGGTATAGAAATCTACGAAAGTTTCATTTCCTATATTATATCAGTCAGTGCAAGACTGATATAGAAACCCGAACCCTATGCAAAACTTCGTCAAATCAATCAAATAATGTAGTTCCTTAGGATGTTACATCACTTAGATTCGTCATTACATTTTTCGACCGCTGGATGTTGATTCTGAGTCGTTAGATCTCTAAATTAATTTAGCGACCTTTGGTCCTACATCCTTTTTGTCAATGTGAAGAAGAGGTAGGCTTATCTAGGCTAAAATGACGCGCCCCACTACCGCATTTACACACACATTTTTTTTGTTCTAGGTTTAAGTTTTTCTATTTGACCATGATGTAGGCATGCATACAGATCGTAGTTCACATAACAGTCGACGCTCCCACACAAATGAAAGTGTCGTTGTTAATATTGCACTCGTCATCTAAAACAACTAAATAAGTGGTGGGGCGCGTCATTTCAAACTAGACAAGCTCTACCTATATGAGTATGTGCTACTCGCACCGAATCTCATCTGTTGCATGCTTCTTTTACTCTGACTATTCAGCGTGGAAATGCAACTTTAGCATAGCACCATTTATAATGAGGAGCGCTGTTAGATGTAATTATTACATTCTAGATGGGCGAGCGGGTGCTTGGCTCTCTCCAGTTCGCATCAGACGTGATGTCCAGTGACATCATGAAGGGTCGCGAGGCTGGTCTTCCATCCTACAACAAGTACCGGAGGACCTGCCATCTGCCCGTCGCTAAGGACTGGGAAGACCTCTATGGGTGGATCCCGGAAGAGGTGAGAGCCACCTGTTGGCGAAAGTTTTCAGCAGCTCCTTTGGTTCCGTAGCCCAATGGCAAAAAACGACACATTTTTATTCACGTCCTGTCCGTATGTTTATTTATTTATTATTAAAGAAAATTTACAGCATGTCAGTCTGTTAAAACCTTTGAGTATTAAACACTGTGAACTTAAAACTAGATAAAATTATATATATACATATACTTAGTCAGGTCATAAGTATTGTCACACTGTAAAAACTTTTCTTTTAGAATGCTGGCCACAAAAAAGTTTATTGAATTCGAATTGTTCATGAAAATAAAAATGTATACTTTTTAGAATTTTACTCATTTTTAAATATGGAGTGGACGCTTAAAGAAGACCGTGTTGCAGTTATTGCGTTGCATCGTTGCGGTTACGCGCCAATTCAAATTTTTGACATACTGAAAAATTTGAATATAACCAAAAGATTCGTTTATCGTACCATCAAACGGTACAATGAAGACTCTAGTGTAGATGACAGGTCAAGAAGTGGTCGCCCTCGGTCTGTTAGGACTCCAGCAGTGATAAAAGCTGTGAAGGCGCGAATTCAAAGAAATCCCAAACGTAAGCAGAAACTGTTGGCCCTTCAGATGGGATTAAGCAGAACCACGGTGAAAAGGGTGTTAAATGAAGACTTAGGGCTTCGGGCATATCGAAGAAAAACAGGACATCATTTGAATGCTCGTCTAATGGACCTAAGACTGAAGAGATGCCGCGCTTTGTTGAAGCGGTACGCGGGAAAAAAATATCGGGAAATTCTTTTTTCGGATGAAAAAATTTTTACCGTAGAAGAGAGCTACAACAAACAAAATGATAAGGTGTACGCACACAGTAGTGAAGAAGCGAGCAACCGTATTCCGCGTGTCCAACGAGGTCATTTTCCATCCTCGCTCATGGTATGGTTGGGAGTGTCTTATTGGGGCTTAACAGAGGTACATTTTTGTGAGAAAGGTGTAAAAACGAATGCAGTTGTGTATCAAAATACAGTCCTGACAAACCTTGTGGAACCTGTTTCTCATACCATGTTCAATAACAGGCACTGGGTATTCCAACAAGATTCGGCGCCAGCTCATAGAGCGAAGAGCACACAAGACTGGCTGGCGGCGCGTGAAATCGACTTCATCCGGCACGAAGACTGGCCCTCCTCCAGTCCAGATTTGAATCCGCTAGATTACAAGATATGGCAACACTTGGAGGAAAAGGCGTGCTCAAAGCCTCATCCCAATTTGGAGTCACTCAAGACATCCTTGATTAAGGCAGCCGCCGATATTGACATGGATCTCGTTCGTGCTGCGATAGACGACTGGCCGCGCAGATTGAAGGCCTGTATTCAAAATCACGAAGGTCATTTTGAATAAACTTTAGTGTCATAAGAATCTATGTTTTGTTAAGTTCATTTTGGTATATAAATGGTTACATAATGAATAAACTTGTTTCAATTATTTTATATTAAACATGTGACAGAATTTATGACCTGACAGGTTATATATATATTGTTAAACAAACTTTATTGATATTGCTACATCACTGTGGAGGAAGCTCATACTCCAGCAGTGGACTGCAACGGGCCTTTGATGTTGATGTAGTGGTTAGGTTTAGGTCCATAGAGCGCATGCGCACAACCCTAGTGGTGGAGTGGGGGGGGGGGGGACTTGACAGATCATCTCGGTGCTCTCGCGCCAATTTTGGTAGCTCTGGTGAAAATATAATAATTACGTGTGTAAGATGGTTTTCTTTTTATAATCTACTTAATAATATATATATGCTGAGTACTTGGACTATTAACCAGCTGAGTACCAGTGCCACTTCAGCAAGCTGTGGTAGTGGTAGCAAGCTACTCTTCTGTACAATATCTACATACATACTACTTTGGTCCTCTGCCGGATGATTTCGTTTCGGATTTTATCCCGTAGCTAAATACCAAGCTCACTAGTGACATGTAGTCGGTGGCGGTGCGGTGGGCCAGCTTCACCGTCATAATAATTCACAATTCGTAATAAATATGTTCACATGTTGTATTCATGTTTTTACTATGGGTACTATATTATACGCCGTGTGGTAACGGCAGAGTAGAATACATTTGTCACCAGTTTCATAGTCTAATGACCTATGGTATTTTATTGTGGGGTCACGCTGCGAATGCTAATAGTATATTTATTTTGCAGAAACGGGCTGTTCGTGCAATTTATAGATTAGGGCCTAGAGTGTCACTGAGGGAAAAATTTAAAGAAATCAATATTCTGACATTTGTGTCTCAATATATCTATGACAATCTTGTGTATATAAAACGAAATATAAGTAATTTTCAGAAGCACAGTGATATACACAATTTTAATACTAGAAATAAAGACAAGTTGGTTGCTTATGTCAGCCGACTACATAAAATTAGTAATTCTTTTAAAGGCAATTGTATACGCTATTACAATAAGGTCCCTACTGATATTAAAAACTTGCCTTTAGACAAGTTTAAAATAATTATAAAACAGAAATTGTATAAAAAAGGTTACTATAGGATATCTGATTACTTAGAAGATAGGTGTCCATGGGAATAGATTGTTTGAGTAGCAGGCTTTTTCGATATGTAATAAGCATTAATTTTGTAATTGACAATATTTTATTTAAAAAAGGAAACGCAAAAGATGCGACGACTGTGGAGTTTCTTCGGTGAGCTCTTCTCCACAGATTCCGCCATTGTGTTAGTGAACTCACCCAAAAAAATGTAATGACGGATCTAAGTGATGTAATAACATCCTATGGAAATAAATTATTTTGACTTTGACTTTGACCAACCCTTACTTTTCCCGTGGGTGTCGTAAGAGGCGACTTAGGGACTACACATTGAACAGGGAACGGGCAGCAGCGCTCTCTGATACAGTAACCTTTTAATCTGCGATCTCCAACCCGCCTGCCAAGCGTGGAGATTATGGCAAAACCCTCCACTTGAGTGGAGGAGGCTCATAGTCCAGCAGTGGACTGTAACGGGCCGTTGATGATTGACTATATTATTAATTCTGTGATGGTCTAAATTGCATTCTACATAGTTCGGAATCGGGGTGAATGTGTTGGTCTGACAGAGGAACTCTGAAAATATTATTATTTCTGCAGCAAATCGATGCTCTTCGTCTGAACTACGAGCAAGTGGACGACGTGGACATCATGGCCGGCATCATCTCTGAGAAACCAATGAAGGTATGTTCAGTGCGCAACAGTAGGTTATGAACGCTGCGCCCTAAAATGTAATAGTGTAACGAGAGGCATTCGTCCTCTTTCCTGTTTTATGACTGGCAACCTTTCTTGCTGACAGTTTTATCTTTCTATTTAAATTCATTTTCAAATTTAGATTTCTTACGTTTCGATTTTGTCTTTTTTCTGCTAAATTCTTCACTTCATGTCCTGATCTCCGATAGTAAACTCCAAAACCTTATCTACAATTTTCTACTATTTTTTTCATGTCAGTTTTATAATATATCCTTTTTTTCCTTCGGATATTGCCACGTATCAACCCTCTACAACACTCTTCGTATGGTGCTCGGCAGCTTGTGGCGGCTGCTGGGCCGCAATAGTACCCTTCTCTCACTCCCTCACCCCGAAAACCAACAGCTCATATACGTCCCCACCGAGGGGTTCGAGCCTACCCTGAATTAGGGCGACTAAGACTTAGTCGACCACGCTGGCCCAGTGCGGGTAGGCTATCCGCCCATCTAAAACCGATATCATCAAAATTTCTGGTGCTTTTCTTCATTGACAGAGCGAGCGCGAAGCATCTCCGTTTCAGCTTTGCCGAATTTTTTTTTATATGTCCATCTGTCTGTTGGTTTTCCTCTATAGGTCACGTTTCTCAACCGTTTCTCGTGAAATTTTGTAAGCAGGTTCGATAAATATATAGACCTTTTTTATCAAGTCAATTTTACGAAATTTTTCAAAATGGCGGAGATAAAAACATAAAAAATACATAAATCAGCCATTTCGAACAAAAAACTCGCGAGGTCTGCAGCTCACAGAGCCTCTAGTAATATTTGGAACGCGATATGTTGATGATTATCTTTCTTCAAGGACGCTGCGATGGGCCCTACCCTGGCTTGCATCATGGCGGACCAGCTGCGCTGGTGGAGGCAGGCCGACAGGTTCTGGTACGAGAACTCCGTACACCCTGGAGCCTTCACACCAGGTGAGTATAGCCAGAGAAACCTAGTGGACATGGTTGTCAGAATGACATGAGAACCGGCGTAATAACAGCGTCGCCAGTCTGGTACTAAGCAAAGATGATTCCGTACTTCGGAAGGCACGTTAAGCCGTTGGTCCCGGCTACTATCTAGTCGTTACATAAGCCATAAGACGCCAGGGTCTGTGAGGTCGTTTGTCGACCTTACAACCCACATGATGATGATGAGCAAAAATACCTCTGGAGTGAGGTCAGCTCATGAAACTGAACAACCTTTTGTTCTACAACTTTTTTAAATACACAAAAATATTTTTTTTTAATTTTCATTTAAAATATTGACTCGATCAGCTAATAGTCCTGCGTTCCGAGACGCGCTGAAATCGATTAAAGCGCACCCGTAATAGCATTCCGAATTACTGTCAGCAGGCAAAACTCATACGTTTTTTTGCTTTTCTGATCGCTGACAGCGCTGTCTAATTCGGAATGCGCCCCAGCATGTATGAAAAGTTTTTTTTTTAACGGACTATCGCTATTTCATTCCGTGTGGTGACGGCAGAGTAGAATACATTTATCACCATCCCCTACTCTTCCCGTGGGTGTCGTAAGAGGCGACTTAAGGACTACACATTGAACAGGGAACGGGCAGCAGCGCTCTCTGATACAGTAATCTTTTAATCTGCGATCTCCAACCCGCCTGCCAAGCGTGGAGATTATGGCAAAACCCTCCACTTAAGTGGAGGAGGCTCATAGTCCAGCAGTGGACTGTAACGGGCCGTTGATATTGATGAATCGCTATTTCTACCAGAGTGGTGATATAGCGGGCGCGGCCTTGGGTATGATGTTTTTTGTTTTTTAGTTTTTGTGGAACCAGGGTAGGCTCGCCCGAGCTTTTGGGGACGTATATGAGTGATGGCCAGCGCGGTCTGGTGTGATGCTGCAGAACTAACCAAAAATGCGATTTATATTTCAGAGCAACTGTACGAAATAAGGCAGATGAAAATGGCGCGTATTATCTGCGATTACGGTGACGACGTGGACTCCATACAACCCTGGGCGTTCTTGGTACCAGGTCCAGGGTATGTGTGAAAAACGAAAAAAAGGAGTCAAATGTTTGAGTTTGGTTGGCCCTTGGATCAAGCTTTCCGCCCGCGGTTTCACCCGCGTTAAATGAGTTTTCCTCCCTTCCTACACCTACCGTACGCCTATCTTACCCCTACTACACACCTACCCTACGCCTACCCTACACCTACCTTAAACCTACCATTAGTGTGATAGTATCATCAAGTGCCTAAATACAAAAATTCAGGGTGTCATCCTCGATAATGACGAATTTCCATACAAACTATCATCCCCTATTTCAACCCCTCCAAGCCTTTTTATCGCGACAAAAGATAGCCTAGGTAAGTCCTTTCCCAAGCTCTAGTCTATCTCTGTACTAAATTTCATCAAAATCGGTTCATTGGTTTAGGCGTGAAAGCGTAACAGACAGACACTCACACACAGACAGACAGACAGACAGACAAGAGTTACTTTCACATTTATAATATTAGTAAGGATAATTACCTACTGTCCGCGCGCGATCTGAATTAATTCAAATCAAATCAATTATTTTTCTCTTAAAAAGTATCCTTTGTGTTAATCCAGCGTACAAGCTATCTATTCCAAATTTCATCCTAATCCGTTCAGTAGTTTTTGCGTGAAAGAGTAACAAACATCCATACATATAAAGTTTCGCGTTTATAATATTAGTAAGGATTAATATAATATTCCGATAAAATCTCCACCTAAATATGAATGGATGTCTCGTTGGGTCAGACTCAAATTTAAATTTAAAAAAAAACACGTATCATTCAATAATAAAATAAAATAGACTGAAATGTATATTATTATTCTGTATCATATTCTTCAAGTTCCACAATAATGAATAAAGTTTTTATCGTTTAGTCCCAGAATAACCTTTTTCAATGACAGTTAAAATATATAATAAAATACCGGTAGAAATAAAAAATATATAGAAAATTGTTGTACCATTCCAAAAAAAAAGGTTAAAATCACTTCTTATAGACAAGTGTTATTATACGCTGCAGGAGGTTTTAGAGGATAAGTTTTAAGGTACAACTAGCGGCAAACTTCTTGAGCAACGCGTGAGGTGGTGGGGGAAAGTTTGCGCATGTACAGACGACGTCGACGCGCCTCCTCGTCCCGCGCCGCACCACCAAAGAGACCTATTTTTTGTTTCTGCGCATTCAAGGTCGTTGCTCAAGAAGTTTGCCGCTAACTATATCTACCGTACCCAATTATAATATTAGTTATTAATTAAATATTTAATATAAAGATGTACTACTTTAGTCATTTTACTTGCAGTGCCCTTGCAGGGCTCATGTTTGAGATTTATTACATTTAATTTAAGACCAGTGTACCAACATGAAAGCAATAAACATTTGAATAAACCATCAAGTTTCTTTTCAGCAATGAAATCCGGGACTGCAAAGACATACCCCGAAGGCCTAGTCTGAAGCCGTGGCAAGACGATTCCTGCAAAGTGGACATCACTCCAGCCACCAAGAAGTTTGACAACAAAGATATTTTCGCTAGGTTTACTAGTTTCATGGGCGCACTTTACTAGTAAAACATTGCGTATAACTTTGCGGTTGTGCACAAATTATTAATGATAATAGGTATATAAGATAATAAATAAAAAACTCGTATTTATTACAAAATATGTTTTTATTTTATTAACTAGGTACATTTAAACTTAACACTTAATGTAAAAATCTTATATCTAAGTAGGCACTCAATAAACATTTTAGATTCATAGAAAACAACCAAAAACGTAAACCTTCCGGCGGGACTTGAACTCACGACACGCCAGCCTATACGCAGCCAACGTGCTTACCAACTACACCACGGAGGACATAGTGGTTATTCGAGTTATTAGAGCCGAAATTCATCCTGCTTATTTTGTATGAACCATAGGGGGAACATGCATAAAAAAATATTAGATTTTTTCATAGTTAATCTGAAAGTATACAAAAATAGAATACTGACATTCAAAACAGAAACGAAATTGATCGAAAAACAAAGTAGTTACAACATTATTAAACAAATATATCTGTGTCCCTCTACTAAAACAAAATTTTCTATGGCGGATGTATGGTCCGCGACACATATGACGTCACATGTGTCGTCGGAACTCTTTGTCTAATCATCAACTTTGAAGCCTTATAACTTTGTTTCTGAGCAAGATATTTGGAAAAAAAAATTTTGTGTGTTTATCTGGAACTTGAAATATTTCGATTATTGAATTTTAAAAAATTGTGCATGTTCCCTATTATATGACGTCACCACTACCTCAACCACTTTGCACGTTATAGCGTGCTTAGCTAACTCAAGACATACATCAGAAAATAGAATAATACCTGATTTATCAATCTTACAAAATAACTATATCTAAATGCATGGTATGTTAAAAAATCACCCTGTTGCCATAACCCGTCATCTTCAGAAAAAAGTGAATCACATTTAAAATTCCATTCATTTTCGATTTTCCCATGGGAATACGATATTCCCTCCAAAATCGCGTAGATCCGTTCCGATAAACAAATATGTACACTATCTACAACAGATATATTTTTTAATATGATATTTTACTTGCTTAGATGGAATGTTTAGGGTTTGTACTTTAAAATATTGGATAATCTACAGTTAAGGGCGTCACGATATTGTAGCAAGAGGCAACCAGCTCTCTCGACGCCATTCACTTTGTGCGCAAAGCGGAGGTCAAGCAGAATGGCCGGTCACTGATTGAATCGCCATTTTGTTTGACCCCCCGCTTTGCATTAAATCGAATGGCGACGAGAGAGCTGGCTGCCTCCCTGCATTCCGAGACGCACTGAAATCGATTAAAGCACCCGTAATCGCGTTCCGAATTACTGTCAGCAGGCAGAACTCATAAGTTGCAACAAGCCCTATCTGAAGCCATTGGCAGCTCGATCGATGTGGTACCAAGGCACAGAAAAGGAATAAATTAGATTTTTTCATAGTTCATCTGAAAGTATACAAAAATAGAATACTGACAGTCAAAAAAGAATCGAAATTGATCGAAAAACGTTTCACGCCTTGGACGGCTTTGAGTACTTATCTAGTGAATGGAGTGGTAGGCATTTGAAACGCGTCGGTTGTATGGAAAGGTCGAAGTGTGCAGTTTGTAGGGTCGATCACATGATAATTTTATTATGATTTCGATTTTCGCAAAACAGTCCAAAAACAAAATCTATGTGAGGGTGCATGCAATTTGTACTCAAATTGTATTCACTCACTCGTATGCTTCTGAATCCTCAATCCTGCTCACTCACAAGGACAGCTATTTAATCAATTATTTCTTAAGCATTGTTTATGGTAATGAACTTAAATGATTCTTCCTCGTAGATTCTTTCAAGCTTCAGTTCAGTTTTTATTTGATATTTCATTAAATAAAATGAGTCATTTTTCATCAACTTTGGTTTTCTTACTAGCAGGGTCATCTTCTTCAGTTATTTCATTAAAATCCCTTTTTACTGATTTACGTTTTTCACCTTCCGCATTTGCATTAACATTCTCTTTATTAGTTTTTTTACCCTTGCCTTTACCTTTTACCCCATTTATCGGTAACTTTACCCCGTTTTCAGGGTGATTCCCTTCACTTTTTGATTGATTCTCTTCGTCATCCCTCATCACTTCATTTTGTTCTTCCTTTTGGTAGTATTCTTCAATTTTGTGGCTGTTTTCACCTGTAAAACAGTTACAATTTGGATTTTTAATTATAGTCCCAAACAATAAAAACAAAAAGGAAAATATTGACTAAACATTTTGTCTTCCATAACACAGAATCAACTTTTTAAGTGGGTCTGTCTGCATGATTGCAGATGAATGTTAAAGTGGAATAAACCATATTTGGACAAACATTTCTCATTTTTATTTAAAATAAACAAGTGAAAGGGTATTTTATTATTACCTGTCAGTGGCTTCAGTTCGATGCTCTCATCCAGCACTGAGTTCCTTGGTGGAGACTCTTGTACCACATCTTCATCATCGGACTCAATGACATTATGCTTCTTACGTTTAGAGGAGCCAGCTGAAAATATATTTAAAATTCAATAATAATAAATAAAAATAATTTTACAACTTTCAAGTGGAGATTGTCGGTGGTCTAGTAGCTAGGGCCGCTGCCTCCCGTCTACGAGACGCGGGTTCAAACCCCACCTCGTACCAATGTAATTTCGAATTTCGAATTCATATGTACGTTTATTTGACGCTCTTACGGTAAAGGAAAACATCGTGTTGAAATCTGCATACTCCGCCAGCGTGGTCGAATAAATAAGGCCTAATCGCCCTAATTCAGGGTAGGCTCGAGCCCCTCGGTGGGGACGTATATGAGCTGTTGATGATGACGTGGAAACAACTTTTAAAGAACATGGGCTAAGATCATTATTATCATCATCATTTCGGCCGAAAGACATCCACACGACAAAGACCTCCCCAAGGATTACAAAACAAATGGTCCTGCGGGTCCTGGGTGCCCCCATACTGCATTAAAATCTCAAACCCTTTTCATCAATCAGATCATGCCAATTATGTAATCATGTAAAATAAATAAGGCCGAGGGAGTGTGGCTGATGCAACGCTATCATGAAAGGAGTAACCATCACAACTGGGATTATGGGTGAAACAGTTCTTATATATCGAGCAGATCACCCATCTGCGCTCCTCGCAGACGTCCCCCACCATAAAGTCAAAGTCAAAGTCAAAATTTTTTATTCGAATTAAGATTTTTACAAATCATTTTTCGACGTCAAAGCTGTACATACATAAATACAAAATAAATAAGGTAGATATGGAAAGAAAAGCCTTGTATAATCTAACAAGTTTCTTTACAAAGGGGTTGTTACAATTAATAGAAATAAATAGACATACCCTCTACTCCATCATCAGAATGCGGTTCCTTGCTGATATAAAAACTGGTGATAGGTTTCTGCCATTGTGGAGTTGGTCTCAGGCAGACCGAGTTTCCACCCCCTCCCCCTGAATTCTGCTTGGAGCGATTGCTATTGCCTAAAATCATGATCAAACAAGATCATATTATTACAAATGCATACTTGACAGTAAATTATTTTACATAAACTAGGCCGCACTTAATAAATTGGTCTTAAAATTAGTGGATAATTGTTTTTTTTTTTATTATTATTATACTCCATTATGATACCAACGCGCGGCGAATTAATTCTTGATTCTTTTACCAGGCTACCAAAAATAAGAATTTTTTGCCAAGAACTTAACAATGTTTAAATTAGCTGTTTCCAGGGTGCAGTAACTCCCGTCATGCAAAAGGCAGTAACTGGGCATATACACTTTGGAGGCACCTTATCACTATGCTTTCTTTTTTAAAGCAGTCCTTGATTGACCAAGACAAATATCTTAATAAATGGGCACTTGCCTGAATATGAAGGCGAATTTGAAGGCGGAGCTGCACTGCATCGGGCTTTGCTACTCTTGCCAGAGGATACTGAGAAATGCCGTAGCAAAATTACTATCAACACAAAACTTTACAACACAAAGATAACCTCAAAACAAGCAACATAGGTTTTTAATGCATTTACTTAAATTTCCTTGCAGGATTATGATCTATACTAATAAAACTATTAGAATAACTGTTCTAGAAATCACATATATAACGAGACAATTTGGTTACCTTTGGCACCGACCGATGCTTTGGTCCGGGCCATTTTCTTTAATTTTACAGCTTGTAGGGTCAGAGGGTCGCCTTCAGGGCAGTAGATAATAAATAAATATTAATTTTCTATTGTACATATTTTTACCAAATGTATTGTATTTTTTTTTTTTTTTTTTAAATGGCTGTTGTCCTGATTGAATAAAATTGATTTTTGTATTTTTTTGCGCGAAAATAGTAAGTAATCCTTCCGTCACGCAAGTCCCGCCAAATTTTGATGTCAGTGTCATGCGTCCGTCAGCCAGCACTCAGCACTCAGCTGTCTATGGGCTGTATTCCGAATCAGATTTCACGGCTCAAAGTACTGTCAAAGTCAAAGTCAAAATAATTTATTTCCATAGGATGTTATTACATCACTTAGATCCGTCATTACATTTTTTTTTGACAGCGATTATTCGCGTACCGATTCAGAAATCGCGATAAATCAAAACGGAACGGCGTTTGAGCTCGCTGAAACTGCTTATAACTCAGTCTTGCCAGATGTTGATTACCGTACCAAAACTGGCAAAATTCTAAATTATTATACGTATTAAAAAATCGTACAACTGTGAAAACAGCACTTTTCGCATGGCTAGTACCCAAAATAAGAAAAGGTATGCGAATTTTTAAAAATGGAGGCGTAAATAAGCACATGAAATTAAAAAAATGCAAAAAAGAATGTTTGATATTTATATTTTATCAGATTGCCTATGATATTATCTTATGTATGTATGTGCCTGAGTCAAAACTATCGTAATATATACATAACCTACTCGATACTTTTACTATCGAACATCTGGCAACCCTAACCTACAAAACTGATTGATTTAAAATATTTCAGTAATTTATCTCCATTTCATAATTGAATAACGTGTTTTTAATTTTGTTCAACCAAATAAATATAAGACACGTTAATTTTACATTTAAACATTAAATATTTAACTTTTAAAAATAAATACACAACATGTCAAAGTCGAATTTGACATTACACTTACGTGAATTTCGCTCTGGAGCATGGGCGCCGTTAGCGAAAGATGGCGGCGGTCATGACGCAATCCGTGACGTCACAATGGCTGCCGTAATCCCAATGACAGTGATTCGGTACGCGGTTTTGGGTACTCAAAGTGCTGTCAGCGCGATTCGGAACGCAGGGATGGTCAGCTCGGCTGAGCTCGGCCTGTGGTTTGTATCCAGTGCTTATCTGCCATTCTAGGCGCATTCCGAATCAGACTCAGCGCCGTCAGCGATCACAAAAGCAAAAAAACGTATTGACAGCTGGCTGACAGTAATTCCGATATAGTTCGGAACGCAATTACGGCGCGTCTCGGAACGCAGGGTCTCTGTGGTTCTGTCTGTGCCAAAAAAATTTCGTCTATGGTTAGATGTGAAACTGACTGATCAACTGAACTGAAATGTTCTGTTGAATTTGTTAATGTTTCACGGCGATATCGATGGGTTTTCTTTATTTTTATTTAAATTCAAAACTGTGAATACCTATACAAAGTATAACTGGCGTTTTTTTAATGTACTGCAAAGATTTTTAATATGGTATCATGAACGGTAAGTAATCTGCTGACACAACTAACAAAACGACCTCATTTTTTGGCCACAGAGCCCATAAAACGACTTTTATCGCTACTTACTTACTTCTAGATGAAATTGTTTAATTTCCATACTACATACTCATTTGCAGATTATTTCTAACTGGTGAGTAGTTGGGCACTTGGGGTACACGTACAACAGCCAGTTTCTAATGTGATGTCAATCACGCGTGATGCTATACAATTCGTTCGTGGTTAGTCTTATCAACAGGTTATTAATCCAAATAAATAGTTCAGAAAATTCAAATTCACTGCCGCGAACATCGCATCCCTAGAGTAATGAAGCACTTTCTGTCTGAGGAGCGACCAGTTAATCAAAGGGACCGTCGACCCGACGAGAGCTGTCGGCGGAAGTGGCAAAGGATGTTCGCTTTATTCCTGTGTACAGCATTTATGGTGTGGTAAGTTGAGTACCGACCAAACTTTATTTTTAAAAACACGGTATTGGATAGGGACATACTTAAATTGTTCTATTTAATATGGTAATACCTAGTATTAAAAACGTGTACCTATAGACTGTAGAAATTATAGCTAGTTCAAATTTGTTGGTATGCAACGTACTCGCCTCGTACGGGCCAATGGTTTACAATGCAAATTTGAGTATCAGAAGCAATAGAAATAAATGATCTCATTATGTACCTCCTGATTCAGGCACTATAACTTTAATGTAATGCTTAGATCAAATTAAATTCTTATTTAAAGTTGGCCTGTACGAAACGAACACGTCCTGTACCCACCATAAAGCTTATTTAGGTATTTATTTAAATATTTTTGCTGTCAATTAAGTGTACCAGAAATGTACCGTCCGATTATTGAGTTAGTTTTCTCTTTAACTGACTTCAGTCAGTTAAAAAGAACTGACAAAATATTGTTACACTTCATTATTGTTATTGAGTATAGGTAGGTAAATTAAAGTGTGTATTCATGATAAAACAATATATATTTCTGAAAGACAAAACTCGAATGCAAAAAAAATGCTTAATTTAATAAAAAATAATTTTCCTACCTACACTCAATAACAGTGTCAGTTGCTTGCTATATAAATAATAATATTTTGTCAGTTCTTTTTAACTGACTTCAAATAAGGAGGCTCTCAACTAAGTCAATAATTGGATGGTACATTTTTGGTACACTTAATTGCCAGCAAAAACATTTATATAAATACCTAAATAAGCTTTATGGTTGGCCAATTTGAACTAGCTATAGTTTCTACAGTCTATAGATACACATTTTTTAATACTATGTACCAGTAGCGAAGGGTCCATACAAGCCGATTCCCCTCGGCTTACCTTTTGAAAATCCGCTCCAACAGCCTCTAATGCTCATAGTAATTTACGTACACGCGAGCGCAAGATACATTGCTTTTTTTAATACAAGTCGAGGCGGACGGCGCTCTACAAGCACGTCAATGTATATTCGATCACGCACGAGCCGCACGACCGATCGAGTTCGTGAATTGCCGTATACTCTGTCTCTGGCGCTCCGAGGGTTTACTTCCATATTTGCCTTCTCACTCGCATGTTGCCGGCGCTATCAGTTAGATTTGAAACACACCCATAAAATGGCGCCTTAGAAGCCGAGACGGGTCGGCTTCCCATAATTTCTTTCTCTTTCTAACGCATAACGCATATGCGAGAGGAATTGACAAGATAGCAAAATTGATAAAGAAGAGTTGCAGTAAGAAAATACATCGCGGGGTCGAAATTGTGTGATGTTGTGTGATTGGTTAAATTAAAAAAAAAAAAAAAAAAAAAAAAGACGTTATTATTTTAAAAAATCTGCCAAACTGCATTAGGATTTATATGGGGAAGTAAAGTGATACAATACATTTAATTAGTAAGTACGTGTCCGCCAATGTAGTGTGTGCTTGTTTGTAAACAGTGAAATTGTTGTTTTACTGGGTTTTTCACGACCTGTTCAATACGGTAATTTGTTGAGTGAGTGTTGTGAGTTCTGTAGGTATCCTATTATAGCATTAATTCATATATATATGACTATTTGACTACTGGTGTAGCGATGAATTCCATTTTCCGAACTCACAATTTTGAAAACAAAAAGCATGTCATTTAGTTAGGTAGGCCGCGCTCTTCCGGCTTACCTTTGTAAAAATTTCACCCTTCGCCACTGCTATGTACTAAATAGAACAATTTAAGTATGTCCCTATCCAATACTGTGTTTTTAAAAATAAAGTTTGGTCGGTACCCAACGTACCACACCATTTATGAGTGATAAAGTGAAAGAAAAATACTGGGGCATTCAAAGTTACGGCGTGACCTAATTATACAGAATATGATGAGCCTTTAATTTCTGAGCAAGGGTTAGGGTACAGGAAGTATAGATCGAGCCATGTTAAAAGAACGCTACACTAAGGTGGTGTTTTAAAATGAGTAGTCTTACCACCAAAGCTCTTATAATCATGTTTCCTAATTATAATATGAAAATCTAAGAAACAAGATTAAAGCTTTCGAATTACACTGTTTGCTGGCATTATATCCTTCCAGCATTCTTTTTATATCACGGAACCCATGCCTAGAAATCAACCCTTCAAAGGAACTCCTAAAAACTACCTTAACTAGTTAAATATGGGCTTCCATCTTAGTAATATTAGTATCTTCATTGCCTGCCTAAAACATCCACTTTTTTGCAGACTAAAAAACCATGGAGGATGACATAGATATTGAGGAGCATGATGTCCTGGACAATCCTCGGATCCGAACAATATTCCCCGACATTGCACAGATCAAGGCGGAGATACCAGATGACAATTACAATGGTAAATACATCTATTGCTAAGATTACAGTCCTCATGAAATGTGGATGCAGGCAATGAGTTGCCTGGAAGTTAATATTTATTGTTTTACTTACTTATTAGTATGATAATTATCAATCAAATGTTTATAAAAAATTTACTTGGTAGACTGATATTTATTAGCATGCTACCTACTATCAGCATTTAATTTTCTTGAGAGAAAGGGTTAGGTTATATTATTGTTATGTCTCTTTCCAAGGAACTCTTAACACTATCTTAAAGATTGAAATATGTGTTAAAAATATATATATATGTTTATCAAAGGCATTTAATTAAAAATTTCTGTGATTTGTGATTTGACTTCTGTGGTTGAAGTGACTGAGCTGTGTCAAAGAATATTCGGACCAGATATGTAATTTTAGGTCAATGTGCCTATTTTTACCGCTATGGTTAAAAATGTTTACGTACTACTTGTACCATAACATTCACATTAGAACAATTAATTTCAAAATGAAAAAACTGCAAATAAATAAAAAAAGCTTTGTTAAATCATTGTTATGGAATAATAAATTAATGAACTAAATATTTCAAAATAATATTTATACTAAATAATATTTGACAAGATATTGTTTACGAATTACAAACATAAGGCAAAAAAGAAGATGTTTTCTAACATAAATTGATTTAAGTATACATCTCTTTTACAGATGTAGGCACAAATGTTATACAATTACTTTTCCATTCTGAGAACCGATAGTCCATATTTTAGGTGTCAAATGACACTAGAGATGGGAAAATTTTGATTAAATGCCTGTGATGAAGAATATTCTTTTTTTGGTATTTTTTGTAACACGTTGTAGATAGATAGATAGAAGCTTTATTGTTATACTAAACACAGACAGCACAAATATTACAAAATTAAAATAACATCACAAAATGAAAAAGTAATAATCAGTAAGCCGACACATAACCCAGGCAAGAAACACTAGCTAGCGACTACTATACTATACTATAAATGCACTTCAGGTACATTGTATTTCACTGTCACCCCCTTATACTTTGAATGCGGCTACATATTACCATTGGCCGAAAAATCCTTTTAGGAAACTGGTTTCCAAACTCCGGTTTCCTGAACGGCCGAAGCGGTCAAAATTACCCTTTAAGGTGAATTGAAGAAGTTTTAACATAATGAAAAATATATTATTTTTTACTGTAATTTGATTCTTATATTTGATTTCTATAACTCTTAAACAATCCTACTAATATTATAAATGCGAAAGTTTGGATGTTTGTTACTCAATGACGCTTCAACCACTGGACAGATCGGGATGAAATTAGGCACAATAGGTTAGGTCCTGGAATAGGACATAGGCTACTTTTTACGGGAAACTCATTTAACGCGGGTGAAACCGCGGGCGGAAAGCGAGTGATATTACTACAATAAGTTGACATATTTATTTGATCTGCTCACTAGCAGATAAAAAGTCTTAAAAAGTGGTAAAACAATGCCTCATTCTAAATGTTAAATGTAATATTGTTATTCTGTTGGATATCCTAATAAATAATAAAAATAAAACTTGTTCCCCCATCATTTGTTTCGTCAGGTCAGATTAGTTACCTTTGTGGGGATGACATTATGAGCAAATAAAATATTAATTAAATTACAACAATAAAATATTATTTTGATTTATTTTAGTTTTGTATTCGAAATAAATATATTTGATTTGATAATTCCAGAACCACACCAGGAGATGGAGTATGAGCCCTACTCCACCAATGAACATCTTTCCAAGCAAAGTGAAGAAGACGACTCCGAATATACTGGGTAAGAATATCTTCTCTCAAGTTACCCTCACTTGCATTCAGAGCCAGCTACAAAACTAACTTAAAAATCAATTCTTCGTTAGTTATCTATTCAGAACAAAAATTATTTATTTAAAGGGGAGCAACCAAAGTGGGCTTAACCTTGAACAGCCATTTCTAAAAATAAATAAATCACGAAACATTTTGAAATAATATATAATTAATTTAGCTGCCAATATGAATTCATTCATCAAATTAAATATTAAAAAAATAATGTTTTGTAAGACTTTCAATCTATTGATAACGCTAAAACTAGTGTTACCAAATACATTCTGACGAAAGTAATATGAACTTTTTTTTTATTTTGATACTAAAATTCCAACATTTTTAAGAAATCCTTACTACAGACAACTTAAAACAGTCAATATTATAATAATATTTTTATGTTCATATTGAAGCCCAGAGGTCAAACATTTTGGTTGCTCCCCTTTGGATTGATAACATTACAGTTTAAAACTTAAGCTATCCACTGTTTCCTGAAAATAACTCCTTTTTGTTAATTATTATGCCCCCAGATTTCATTATCCCTAATTTCTTTGGCTGACTTTGTTGAACATGATTGTTTATTAAATCATCCTTCAGAGCAAAATCCTAAAAGACCATATTTTCTCTCCACTAGATTCGGAAATAAAATCATACTAGGCAGCAAACCAACTTCTAACTCAATCCTAGAATCAATATTAACATCTGGTAAAAAATCTGTTGAAGTCAAACAGGAAGTGGAAGAATATGAAGAAACTGTCGAAGAAGAATTGCTCGAAGACCATTACAGCCAACCGTCAACCGTGTTAATACTCGGCAGTAAACCTTCCAGTTCTGGAGTTATAACACCGTTTTCTGTCAACAATAGTCATCGTGAGGATACAGAACATCTTAATGTTATATCATTTTTGGGACAGGAAGTAGATCTGAGTGAAATTGATTCAAGTGAAAATGAAGTTTTCCAAGAAGTTAACCACACTAGAGAACCGAGAGATCCATCAGCAGCAGTAGTCCTGGTAGAAAATTGGGGCCCGCGTCTTGAAAATAGTTTTTGCTACTGCAAAGAATGTCGAATTCTTTTTCCTACCAGTAACACTTTGTTAGCTCACAACATGACTGCCCATTCTTTCCTTGTAGCCTTAGATAAAAATAAAGCTGTCAAATCTACATCCAAACTTAATGCGAAAATGGTTGAAACTGGCAAATTATGTAATCATTGCAACAAGATGTTTCCAGATTCGGATACTCTGATCAATCATTTGTACATGACGTTTGATAAAAACGCTTTCAAAAACCAACCGAAAAAAGTAGTCGCTAATCCGTTCAATAAACAGGTGAGTGAAAACTTAGCCAAAGCTCAAAAACGAGATGTCTCAAGATCATCAAAACCAGTTTCGGAAGTCCAAGTCTATGCTCAAGGTGCAACTGATTTGTTCCGTTGCGAAGTCTGCAGCTATTACTGCGAAATGTACAAGGTTTTCGTAAAACATATGAGAGACAATCATTCGAAAGATACCTTCAGCGAAGAAAAGGAGATATTCGATGGCACGTGTCCTCACTGCTACACTGTATTGAAATCAAAATTGGTTTATAACAGGCACCTACAGTTTGTGCACAGTGATTTCTTTAACCTTAATGCTAGTGCAGATGAATTTCTATACCGATGTGATATCTGCAGTTACTATCTTGAAGTTGACTGGGCGTTAGTCAGGCATATGAAGCAAGATCACGGCAAAAAATTCTCTTTGAAATGCATCAAGCAAAAAAAGATAGCATTCGACGGAAAATGCTTGCATTGCTCTTCTGTATTAAAAGCGAAACGTAATTACAACAAACACATGAAAAAAGTTCACAATAATTGGGTTAGACTTAAAGGCAATTTACCTCCTAACAAAGGGCAAATTGACAAAACTCCTACACCTAAAAAAATTCCGGTAATTCGCGATTCAAATAATCTAGCAAATAAAATAATTCCTACGAAATTAAAATACAACTCTTTTAAGTTTCAATGTCAGAAATGCGGCGAGACTTTTGTGAGTTACGACAGAGCGCGACAACACAGGCGTATTAAACATCCTGAATTGAAAAGACGAGCAATATTTAAGAAATTCTGTAAAACCGCAAGTGTGCAAAAAGCTAGAGTTCCTACCAAATTAGTGTTGAAGTATCCTAAAACTCCGAACATTGACAATAAAGATGATGTGAAGAACCAGCTAGACATTTTGCCTGGCACTTCTAAATCACCACAAAAAATTAACCATCCCGATTCTATATCAAAACCTGTAAATCAAATTGTCATTCCTAAGTCAATTATATTTAAATGTAATAAATGCGACGTTCACTTCACGAGTTGCACGGCAACAGTTCTGCATTCAACATGTTGTGGTGAGACAACGGACGATTGGAAATGCAACATTTGCAATCGTCTATTCCAAAAGTTTGATCAAACTGTGCACAGAAGACAACACCAAGTTTCGGAGAAATTCAACGTCATTGTGTTTCATGAAAATATCTATGGGAGAGTTCTCAACCGATGTCCAAATTGTGAACTCTATTTCCATGAAAAAGAGTTCTACTTACACGATCAAACGAAATATTGCAGAGGTGCTGGAGTTAAATGTGAAAAATGCTCTACACCAATTCACATAACGTCATTTGAAATACATAACAAATGGCATGAACGAATTAAACACATCAAGAAAAATATGATTCGTGTAGAATTTTCAAGTATAACTATCGAAAATACACTGTCTACGCCAGCTAAACGAGTTCTGGACATGGACGATAACGCATCGCCGCCGATGCCAGCAAAGAAAGCCAAAATAGAGAAATCACAAACAGGGAAAACACAAATTGTCAAGTATTGCAAAAAATGTGGCATCTACATTTTCAACTCCAAACGTGCTGTAATGCATATCTTAGGGAAATGTAAACACATTAATCAATCATTTAAGAAAATCTGTAAAATTTGTGGACTTACTTACACAAAGGACAGTCACTTGACGTTACACAAAACTTTCCCAAATCTTACACTTATGGACATGCGGTTTCAATCTGTGGAAGGCAACGCACTTATTTCTCCCCCAATACCAAACTTCCCTGGATGTAACAAATGTAAAGTACATTTCTGTAAAAAGGATGCAGTGGCGACGCACAACTGCAAAGATTCTTACAAAACTTGCAAATATTGCAAAAAAAGATACAGCGACTTGGCATACAAACTACATATGAAATTCCACGACTATCATGCAAAGTTTGAGGCATCAACATCTATGGTAGATAATAGTTCTAATGAGTCGCCTGTTCCGCAAAAGTCTGCAAAAGACCCAATGCCGGAACTCCTAAAAAAATATGAATTGTTGACAAATACATGGAACATTCTGTTTTCATGTTCCTCTTGCGATATTGTTTGTGATAGCTATGACAGAGTCGTGGAGCATTGTCAAAAACATTTCAATAATATGGAAAGTTACGATGTGATGATTCAGTATTGTGAAATTTGTAAATTAAAGTTCGACGGCTCAAGTTTCGAAAGACACAGAGCATTACATGCTCAGAACGAATGCGTCAATATAGAATCCTTCATTGTATGTTCTTATCAATACAGGAATCTACTGACAATGAGGTGGCTTAACAATTTTAACCGTGTTATACCTGCAACGCAAATGCAACAAATTCTTTCTAAAAGTATCTACACTAACATAGGCCGGGGCATCAAAATGAGAGTTGTTCAAGAAGGACCCCCGGAAAATACCATTTATAGATGTGGGCAATGCGAACTTTACATTCACCCTCAAGCAATTGCTACTCATTTTGCAGCTGTATCATGTAGCAAAAGTTCTTCACAAAAAAATAAATGTCGATATTGTGGTATACTATTTTGTACGTTTTCGGGCAAAATTTACCACGAAAAAAGGCACAAAACTGCTGAATCGTTTAATGTTGTGTATTTCAATGAAAACGGAGATAAGGAATTCAATGAAAAGTTGGTAGAAAGTGACCAATTTCGCCGTAACTATGGACTCAACCAAGGAAAGGGCTTCCAATATTACAGATGTAAAAAGTGCAAATGTTGTATAATAAGCAGAGACAAAGCTATGATGCACAATTGTACTAAAGCAACGTGGATTGGAAAGTGTAAAATATGCCAACTACATTTCTTTAATAAAATTATATCTAAACATATGAAGTTACACAAAATTAACCCAGAACTTACTGCTCAAAACATCAATTTCATTGAATTTGAAAAAGGACCTGATGGACTCGTTAAATTCACAGATGGTGAAAATGAAAAAATGATAATCAAATTGTACAGATGTCAATGTGGACTGCATTTTACATCAACAAAAGCTATAGAAAGGCATTTCGAAATGTGCGGCGTTAACGACGATGATGTCATCAAAGAGAAATGTAGTAAATGCAAACGACTTTTTGACACCAATCAACTCGTCACCCATCTGTGCAAACATCACAGTAAAGAGAGAGATAAAAATACAGAATTTGAAATTACAGTTATGTCGCCTGGAGACAGCACAAGAACAAAAATAACTACGCCGAAGACAGAAAATAATGGAGGCATTAACAAATCCGATAAAAGAAAAGATCTATTTAAATGTGAAAAATGTAACGTGTACTACTTATCGCAAGGTGGTTTGGCGTATCATTTCGAAAGAAACCATCAAGTTTATAAAGTTACAAAATGTAATTTTTGCAAGTTACAATTTATGCCGATGACACTACAGAAACATATTTTGATCCACCATAAAATACTTAGATGTAAAGTAACAGATTTTATTATTTACATTGGATATCTACGTAAAGGAACGTTGCGTGTGAAGAGGTCTGTCTTGTCGCCCAAACGTAGTCCATGTAAAAAGATTAAAGCTGAACATGACTCTGCGAATCACAATGTAGATTTGTCTGTTTATAACAACAAATTGTATAAATGTGAATTATGTGACATGCATTTACTGACGTGGTGTTCATTACAGTCCCATCGAAACAGAAATAATCATGGTTTGGAACTAGTCAAGTGTCCTGACTGTGAGTACAGCTTCAGCATTTATAGTTTGCCAAAACACAATTACATTCATCACGAAAAAATGAAATTAAAACGCGAAGAATTTAAAATAATTTATGCTAAAAAATATATTATACCGTCCGTTGATCATAGCATAGACGATGAAACTGATTGCAATGAAAATAACCAATCACTAGAAGAGGCAAACAAATTTAGCGATGATGACGAAAATGATAATTCTGTTAAAAAGAGCGCCTCTTTACAAAAATATGAAAATCTTGAAAAGGAAGAAATAGACGTACAAGACGGACAAACTAAGACATATAAAAATACAAGTATCTTGTTTGAGTGTGGGATATGTAATTTAATTTGCTTCAGAAGTTCTATCATTGCTCACGTCAAAAATCATTTAACAAATGAAGCAATGCCGGCACTACACACATGTTCATGCGGCCTTAACTTCACCGTCGCAACAATTGCTAAACATGAAAACTGGCACCATGGCATCCAAAATCTCACTAGAGATGACCTATACACTATCACAATGAACTTCCACGATGGCATTATTGGCAGCAATCATATTTTCAGGTGTGAAATATGTCTAACAAATTTCAGTACAATTAATGCTTTGGAAAACCACTTGAATTCAGTTGAACATAGTACGCCAACAAAAGAATGTCCGGAGTGTGGACTGTTGTTCACGATGTCAGGTATTGGTGCACATGTAAAGTTGCATCACAATGCCATGAAGATACGCCTTGAAGAATTAGTAGTGCTACAATCAGTTGGTAACAGTAAAGTCAAAGTTGTCGATATACTAACAATAAATAATGATTCCACCCAAACAGAACCGAACAGAGCAGAACACCTAAGCAGTGTTTTAAAAGATCGGCGTCTTTATAAGTGCTCTTTATGTACTACTCATTACTTAAACTCGGATGACTTGAGGCTTTGCGAACATGAAGCTGCTAAGAGCACGGTCTGCGAAAAGTGTCTTCTAAAATTTGGTAAAGATGCTTTAGAAGCACACATTGAAACTCACCACACAAGCATGGATATGAAGAAAGAAGATTTTGAAGTGATTGAATCTGGGGAGCTGCTAGAGAAAGAGCTAGCTTCTACCATTAGTGCAGAGATAGCAAATACTAATGTTGAAACTTTGGATGATAGTCAAACTGACATTTTACAAAAGATCGGACCTACGTTGTATAAGTGCAATGATTGCAAGCAACATTTTCTCCACAAAAATACATTATATACCCATCTTCTTCGTTCTAGCTCAATAAAGAGCTCAGTCAGAAAAACTTGTAAGTACTGTGGACTTTATTTTTCACATATGTCACTCTTAAAACATGAAAAGCAACACACGATCCAAAAATTAAATCTGAATGATTTCCGCATAATAGATCAGGTCGAAGCAGGGTTTAATGAGTTAACCTGCTCATTCCCCAACAAAGAAGACGAGGATGAAAGTGAAATATCTGAAAAAGACACTCCCATTGAAACTACTCTAGACAAAGAAGCATTTGATACTGATAACAATGACGTTCTAGAAAAGAAATGTACTGTCCAAGCTAAAAATAAATTATATCAGTGTGATAAATGTGAATGTTGTTTTTTAACGTTCACAAATGCAAGAGACCATTATGCTGTATGCCAGTACGTTCAAACATATGTGAAATGCGAAAAATGTCAACTTAAGTTTCATAAATCTTTGAGCATGCATATGAAGCTTCATCATGAAACGGATAATATAAAATTAAAAGATCTAGCCATAATTCGTTATTCACCGAATAATTTTACGACACCCGTTGAGAGTTTATCCCCTTTAAAATTAATTGAAACTTCAGAGACAGTCTCAACACTGGACAAGAAATTGTATACAAATAATCTATTTAAATGTGGTACTTGCTCATTACACTTTTTAATTAAAGAAAGCTTGGATTTGCATACAGAGAATCCCGAGATAAGATTACAAAAATCGACTTGTACATTCTGCGGCTTAACCTTCTGTGTAAATACGTTACCGACCCATGTTTATATTCATCACGAAGACATGAAATTGACTGCTGCAGATTTTTGTATAACAGTTAAGGATGAAATCATGGACGAAGAAGAAGATTGCAGCATTTTTTCAGAATTTGTTACACGTGAAAATAGTAAAAAACTATTAACAATCAATAATCACAATTTGTATGATAAAGAAAATAATGAAACTACAAATGATGTTTGCGAGCCAGATGCAGAAGTAATTGAGTTAAGGTATTCAACATCGTCTCCAGATACGGCACTGGAAGTCGAATCATCGTCAGCATCTGCAAATGATTCAAGTGAAAATGTGGAATTGGTATCTTGCGATGATAACCAGCAGGGCGTATCAAAACCTAAAACTGACGTTATGAAGGAGACAGAAATGTCTAAAACAGTAAAGCTTTACAAGTGCGCTGTCTGTAATGTTTGCTTTTTGACCCAAGCATCTTGTTATAGACATACTATAAAACATATCGCATTAGATCCTAAAGATTACATCGAATGCAAGCTTTGCGGTTACCAATTCTTAATTTTAAACAATTGCTTGCACAAACATGTTACTAAGCATCACGAAAGACCCTTTAAACCCCAAGAAGTTTTGATAGAAGAGTATCACCCAGATGTTCTTTGTCATGGCACACCCAAAATAAATATATATTTTGGTACTGACAAATTACAATCGAAATTGATTAGCACTACATGCGATGTTAACATCAGCTCAGAAAATAGTAAAGTAAAATTTACAAATCCCGACAACAGTTCTATTGATTTAGGCATAAGTAATATCGCTGATGTAGCTACTGCGAATAATGTCGAGAGTGGTGTCAAAACTACTGACAAAAATACAATTTTAGATATGGACATAAATTCGGATATAGCAAACTTAAGCAGTGCTGACAAAGATGTTGATAATTCTGGTAATTCTTCCATTGATATTGACTTGTATAAAGACAAAGATATTTCAGTGTCTTTAGACATTTCAGACAAAAGTGTTGATGGCTCTAACAACAGCATAATAGATTTAGACTTAGATAAAAGCTCGGATGGGATTTTTTTAGAAAGTGGTGACGAAAATAGTAAGACTACCTGTGAAACTGTAAATATAGATAAAATGGTAGATAGTGCTGACGCAAATATTATTAAATAAAATAAATAAACTGTCAAAAAAAGTGAAATAATAATTTATTTCACTGTTTTAGACTTTGAAGAGTGATGAAAAACAAAAGCAAATTCGGTTTTACGGTTGCTTCTGCAGATTGCATAATACGAGTATTTATTTTTATACGTAGATGTTTAAGTAAAATACAGGAGCGACTTGTTTTATTTGGAGTTTAGGTAATGTTCGAAGCACTTGTTTGTTAGTATTGCGAGTAAAGGTCATTGCAACTGTTTTGTTTTAATTTTGCTTACGTTATGGTTTTTGCTCAACACGACGACAAATTGTCAAAAATCAATAGCATCCAGCGATCTGTATAAGGTTCTTAATATGGAGTATGTTTTTGTTTACTATACTATTATTATTACACGTAAAAACTGCCAGTTTTAACCATTTTCGTTTCTAAACTTGTAATTTCAATATTAAATTTTAGTGCTTCTGTAAATGATAACCGACATCAATGTATGCTTCATGTTATTAAGTTTTAAACTACCTACATATTTGATGATTATAGTCCCTGGACTCGTTTGGATGCGTTCGGCTAAAGTGGTGGGGGGTATTCGCCTCGCGCCTGCGTATACGACATTTACGGAGTGACCGAGACAAGGATACTGTCACATTTAAGGTCAACTCTTAACGTTGCGTAACCTGTAAATTTTATTTATAAGTTCTTGTAATGAACTGTTTATTAATAACTAAGCCGTCATCGTAAATTAGCAACTAAGTTTTATTGAAAATTGTTCATTTCTGTTAAGTGTTTCAGCGTCAAAGTTGATTGATTACTTTTTTATTATAATGATTTAATTGTATGTAGTCTTTTCTTTCTTTTTTAGTTTTTTTTTTGCATTGGGCATTCAGTGTAGCTGTAACATATTATGATGATTATGAATATAAACTAAGTTAACCCACCGTTTAGAGGATTTCATATTTACCCCCAAAATGACTATAAACGTGAGCGAAAAATTAAAATACCTCAAGGTGTCTTCAAACTGGAACTCAATGGTGCGCAAGCGACTGTACTGTATCGATAAATAAGGAGCGTCACACACATCGAAAATTAGTTATATCTTAAAGATCTGGTGACCTCTCGTTGCCTACTAACTAAATACAAATAGAGAGGCCAAGCAAAATGACCGGGTGCTGCTACTGCGTGTCGTCAATATTATGGTTGACCGTTATCTGCGTACAAAATTGGTATGATGACTACTTTTTTTCTTTGTCTATAAGATAGATTATTAAAAAGTATTGGACACGTATTTTTTCTTTTTCCACGTAGTCCAAAAATTACAGAGATGTATTGAATTGAAAAAGCGTATGATGTCACGCTTGAGTCGATTTTATACTTAGTTGTGACGTAGTTAGCCACCCTCCAACTTAATGCAGTTTAACGAAGTCATTGTTTGCTAATTTGAAAAAACAAAAAATACGTGTCTAATATTATTGAATTACTTGTCTGCCGGTGGATTTTTTACCCAGGCATCATCCCCCTATTGTAGAAGACTAGAGGTCACCAGCTGCTTACGCAACTATTAGTATCTTCGATGTCTCTGAGGCTCTTCTCTTTTTGGTGTATTTCTGTCCATTTTGGCGAGAAAAATTGAAAATAAATGGCGTCACTGTTGACTGTTCCTAAAAGATGTTTATTGGTTAAACAAATGTCAAATGAATATTTTGATGTTTTACCGTCAAATTGCTCACAACACAACAAACACTCGACCACAGTATATTATTATTGGTTAGCATCCGTCAATGGCGGTCGGTATTAATTTTAGTTTTTTAGTTTATTTCAGTGCTTTCTTAGTGTATAATTTTGATAGTGTATTTTCCAGTGAATGACTCGGAACAATAAACTTTAATAGGACAATTGAAACGTTTTCATTTTGCCGTCATTTATTGATGACTTGCAGCGGCCACGTGGTGGCTTCAGTAATGCTGCTATCATATTACTGGAGTCCTTCACCGTACACAGAACCCTAGTCTTAGGATTAGGATTGTCTGTGCATCTCATGCTACCACTTGATACTGGCGAAATACTACAAGTGAAACGCCATAAATAAAAATTAGAATATTATTATTATTATTGTGACTCAACAGTGGCCCCATTTAGTCCTATTTTTTACTCATTTCGGTATATTCCAGTTTTTTCCTCATTGCCCCCATAGCCAAAGCGAAGGGTTCAAGTCCTCCTGACCAAGATTTTTTATGCATTATATTGCTATTAAAAAAAGGTGAATACTTCAAATCAACGGCCCGTTACAGTCCACTGCTGGACTATGAGTACTATGCGTTTACAAATACCGTCACGTAAAAAGAACACTGAACTGGAAACATACGAAAGAACTTAAATTGTTTTATACATTATTATATTAAGTATAGGAAACAGAAACATACCTCGTCTGTTTTGCTTTGGTGTGCCGCTGTGCCCAATTTAAAGCAAACACGGGTTCCTACTATGAAATCCTACCAGGGGCCGTTTCACGAAGCTACAAGTTACAAATTACAAGTACAACTCGATGTACATTGCGTAGACAATGAGATCAAACTATAAGGGCTTACAGTTTAGGGCGAATTGGCTACGCAATGAATATCAAATTGTAACTGTTACTAGTAAATTGTTGCTTCATGAAACGGGGCCAGTAGGAGAGTGAATTTTCTTCACATTAATCCTACTGTAGAAAGTAAATTGTGAAGAAAATTGGAATAATGAGAAGGAATTTCACGCTATCCTACTGGTAGGATTTCTTTGTGGGAATAGTGGAGACAGCCCGTTTAATCTTCATTCTACGTTTTCTTTTCGTGACAGGGGCGTTCTTTTTTTAATGATGTTGATTCTTGGTCTGAGACAGTCTTGAGTGGTGAGTGAGACACATAGAGAAATAATAATAAACTTTGAGAGTGTTTTACCTTCTATGTTTTTTTACACATTGTAAGCGAATTGTCCTTACTCTCCATGTATTGTGTATTGATTAAGCTAAAGACTTCGTTAAGTAATCATTTTGTCTATGGATAAGTGAAAAATAAAACATTGGTAATTTAAACATAATATTTCTTTTATTTAATATTATAATAGACACATTTTTTTTTATTTTTAAATAAATTCACATTTCAATTTAAAGCAAAGGAGACATATTGCACAATAAGAATAAAAAAAATAACATTACTCAATAAATACAGTGAAACGTGAAAGTAAACTGAAATAGTAATAAAGTATACATTTTTAAAGTTATGGTTACGAGTTAAATACCTTTCGTTTAAAATAATATCACCTGCTTACAGTATTGAAGCTTTATTCAAATTTCAATCTTTTGGATGGTTTTATGCAACGCACAGCAAATTCTGATCTTACATAATCATCAATTTGGCGTTTTGGTTTCATGTTTGTATGAGAGTGTCTACATCGGTGAGTATCCGGGAATTTCATCCCTGAAAGTGGTGTTTCATCGTTTACATCATCATCATCTTCAAAAAGTATAGTTATCTTATTGCTTCTGTGTGTGATATTTTCACGTTTAGTTTCCTTTTCTTGTCTTTCATTGGCGTTTGACTCTTGAAATTCTAAATCATTTACACAAATAGTGTCTTTGGATTCATTATTGAATTCTTGTTCTTTTTCCATCAAATGCTTATCTCTCGTGACTACAATAAGATGGTCTATTAGCGCTTGTTTGTTTTCGAATATCTTTTCACAGTGTAGACAAACAACACTGTTAGTATCACTTGATTCATCTTGATTTGTATTTAATTTTGTTACAACTTTATTTGATGCAGTTTTAAAATAATGCTTCTTGAGAGTTGGTTCTTTATCTGATGTAAATGGAGCATTAGTATTGTTTTCTACTAAGTCTTGTCTTTCAGCATCAATAAACTCTTCTTCTGGATCCATGCGTCGGCCAGAAGTATCAAAATCATCACTGCTTCCATTTCCGTGTTTCTTATCATAAAAACTATATTCTGAAGAAAATAAATGCTTAAAAAATGCACTAATCTCTTTGTTAGGTTTACTTCCAAGTATTATAACGTTTTGTCGTAATATTTCGTGTTTACTTTCGATACTAGAATCATCGCTTTCATAATGCGTAACCACCGAATCATCAACGTCTGATGATAACTCGTCATTTGAATCTGTGGAGTATTCAGAATAATCATCTTTATCAACTTCGGAGGAATATTTGACATAATCATCGTCTTCATCGGAGCAATCATCTGTGTGTTTTTCTTCAATCCAATCTTCATCGGCAGAGTCGAATCTTTCGTCTTCAGTATTATTTTCAAAATCAGTAGTATCGTTGTCTTCCATAGTGTAATCTGTAATAAATAAAACAAATATTAAAGGAATTAAGTATGTATGTACGGTTTGTTTAGTTTGAATAAATGGCAAAACTTTGCTCATTTTTCAATCAACCCTTACGTATTATGGGAGCACTTCAAGAAGACAAATAAGTACAATCGAACGTTAAATTCACCTTTAGACCACCTTTATTCTCTAGCAGTCGAATTATGCTTACGTTAGACGTTGGGGGCCGGTATTTTTTTATTAGTTATAAAACCATCATTATCTATCTATACTAATATAATAAAGAGGAAAGATTTAATAATAATAATCATTTATTTCAGGCAATATTTACATAAAGGTCTTAAATATATAAACAGAGGCCCATATAATAAATACCTTACAACTAACATACATATTTATAAAAACTATAATACTAGTACTACTATAATACCACTACAATATTTACTTTAATAACTTTAATAATAACTTTATTTATTTCCACACCACAAGAAAAATAATTTTAACATACACCAGAAACAATGTCGTGTTCTTGTGGAGGGCTGATGCCTAAGCTAGGTTTATATTATATATAGGTCAGGCCTTCCCTCACAGCACAGTAAACTTAGTGCACTAGAAATACTAAATTTAGTGTAGATATAAAAAGTATAGTATTATAAATATTACATGCAAATTTGAAAATATACGCCAAAGATTGTGTTTGATGATTATTTTTGTTGTTTTTATTAATGGGTCTAAGCATACTTTGTATTTTTGTATGTTTGTAACTAATAAACTCAAAAACTACTGAACCGATTTTAAAAATTCTTCCACCATTAGAATGCTACATTATCCCTGAGTAACATAGGCTATATTATTATTAGAAAAAAATTAGGGATCCTTGCTAAAACTTCAGTAACGTGAACCAAGGTGTAAAAAAATGCTTTAAAAATTTCTTTCATCGCATACGCAGCGGAAACTATTGATGATAGAACAAAAAATGTTCTACAATGGTGTATGGTAGGTGAAGGATAGGTGTAGGGTAGGTGTCTACTTCCACCCTACGGTGAGTGTAGGGTGGAAGTAGGGTGAGTGTAGGGTAGGTATAGGGTACGTGCAGGGTAGGTGTAGGGTGAGTGAGTGTAGAGTAGGGTAGGGTAGGGTAGTTTTTCATTTGATTTGAGTAGGTAGTATGTAAATTAAAGAGTCCATAATGTAAAGAATAGGATTTTTGTTTTTGACGTTGCACTACCCGCGCGAAGCCGGGGCGGCCGTTAGTACATAAATAATCTTACATGGTAAAAGACTTGAGCATTGCTAAAGGCAGTAGCCGGATAAGGAAACATCTGCCCTTGAGGTATTTTGACCTTATTTTTTTAAGTTTTCTAAAGCCCAACGCATACAGAACGCGGCGCGGCGAAGACACCGAGATGTCAACAATTTAAATTAAACCCTAATTCCTATGTTATAAGGTTGAAAACGCCTGGCAAAGATAAATAAGAGCGAGCGGCCACGAGAGCCGGCGCGCGCGAACCTTATAATTAAATGGGTCCTTGTTGCTTTATTGAATAAACTAGGTATTATTATTATTATAAGATAGGAGTTAGGGTTTAAATTGTTGACTTCTCAGTATCTTCGCCGCGCCGCGCCCGGTCGGCGTTGGGCCTAAGAGCGTCGGTGGTCTGGTGGTTAGGGCCGCCGTCTTCCGTCCGGGAGACGCGGGTTCGATCCCCACCATGTACCAATGTGTTTTCGAATTCATATGTACGTTTATTCGACGCTCTTCCGGTGAAGGAAAACATCGTGATGAAACCTGTACACTCCTGCGTAGAAATTCAAAGGCTGTGTGTGAAGTCGATCAACCCGCACTGGTCAGCGTGACTAAGGCCTGATCGCCCTAATTCAGAGTAGGCTCGTGAGATGTATATGAGCTGTTGATGAGTAATTTTATTACCTTGCTTAGTCTGACGCGTGTTGTGACGTCACGCGTACCAAACCAATGGTTTCCCGAAGGGCGACGCGGCGAGACGTCTGCTTGTAAGAATCTCGGTTGTAAAATGCGCCCGCGTCGAACACTTCGATAAGCACCTATTCTGCGTAAATGAATGCGAGCTTTGTAATCTGAAACGCGAATTATTAATACAGGATGTCTCCGTTTCAGCTTGGCCAAATTTGCTTTTGTATGTCCATCTGTCCATTTGTTTGTTTGTTTCACTCTACAGGTCGCGTTTCTCAACCGATTCTCGTGAAACTTTGTGAGCAGGTTCGATAAATTAATCGATTTTTTTTGTCGAGTCAGTTTTTGGAAATTTTAAATAATTACGGAGTTATGGGGGCTGCCAGCTTAACTACAAGGTCTACCGCTGAGGCTATTTTCCTCTACAGGTCACATTTCTTAACCAATAAATTATATAAAATTAAATGAAATAAATTTAAATTAAATAAAATACAGGGGTCGGGGATGTTTCTGGAGAAAAAATAAATATGAAAAGATATACAGACTCGCGAGGTCTACAGCTCACAGAGCCACTAGTTTGAAAATTAAAATTCACCAAGAGAAATCTTAAAAACGAATTACTAACCCTTTATTTATTTATCAGCGGACGGACACTCCTGTGAAGAAGCTCAAAGGTTGTGTGTGATGTCGATCAATCCGCACTGGGCAGCGTGATCGATAAGGCCTGGTCGCCCTAATACTGGGTAGGCTCAAGCCCCTCGGTGGGGACGTATTACAGGTATAAGCTGTTGATGAAGTTTATTACAAGTGGCTCTGTGAGCTGTAGACCTCGCGAGTCTGAATATATCTTTTCAATTTTTTTTTTCTCGACAAACATGACCCCCCCCCCCCCCCGTGATATTTTTTCTAATTTTATTTTATTTCATTTCATTTTATTTTATTTTAAGAAATGTGACAAACAGATAGACATACAAAAGCAAATTTGGCCAAGCTGAAACAGAGACGCTTCGCTCGCTCGGTCAATTATGGTTTCTTTCTTAATTGCACTACACTCTGTATAAAGCTTACTGGACTCATTTTCTTCGTGTAGCGTACCTACTCAAATCAGCTTAGTAGGCAACAACGAATGACGATAAGTCGTTGGTAGGCAAGTTATTCGTATGAATGATGCAATGAGTACTTAAGAAGTAAAATTGATGAATGCAGCGTAGAGTAATTTAATACTGCGACCAATAAAGGGGTTCGAAGATTTTGGCTTAGTCAAGTTGTTGTTGTTGTTGTTATTTTATCAAAATGGCGGCGCACGATAAATCCTACATATATCGATTGGGGATACTTATACAAACAAAAAATCATAAGGGTCAATATATCCTAAAGTGTCACATTACAGAGTTATTTGCAAAAAAAGGTCGATGAATTATCTTGAAATAACTAACTTATTTAAATGCTTGTACGCACAATATTGTATTCAAATACACATTTTTAGCAAGTGGACTTTTAAGATTAGGTACTTTGACTCTATTGTATGAAGTATACAGTACTTAATATGTTTAAAAAGTTTGCATGTAATTCAATATAAAGTCGCTTTTTCCAGTTTTAACAAACAAGATGAAGATACGAATCAATAAAACAAGTATTTTACAGCCAACAATTTATTGATAAAAAAAAAATATTTTGTAAGTATAAGATCAAACTTATACATTAGTTTTTTTATCTTTATGATCCATCTCTCTTATCATACTAAAAGTTTGTATGTAGACAATTATTGAAGACATCAATTTATAATAATTATACAAAGTTATGTATGTGATCAAAGGTAACATGCATAATTTGTATAAAAGTAAAATATTTTTTACAAGTTAGCAGAAGACAAATGATGAAATCTACCACTACTAAAAATGTTTTATATACAAATATAATATATTAGTATATTATACAGCCTGACTATTGAAAAACAAAAATTAACTACAGCAGTAATTAGATAATATTCACTTCAAGATTCATTAATTAAGAAAATATAAACGAACATAGTTCTGTGCGTAATCAATCTTCACAGTTGTCATATATATATTTTAATAACAAAATATGCCTGGAAGAAATTGCTACCTTAGCAATAAAGCCGCCTATCTGTACACCCTTTTATCTATCTTCTGTACTTTCAAGCTATATCCTTGTGTGCAATAAAGTATATTCTATTCTATGATGGTGATGTTAATAGAGTAGTAATATTTACGATTTTTAAACAATTCTCGTTAGTCAGTTGTGTACCTAGATATAACAAACACTAAGTATAGTTATATGTGGAAATATTTATGAAATGTTCAGGATATTAATTATAAAATAACAAACAGTAGGTAAAAATGTAGTCCTTTATAAAAACTATAACAATTTACAAAATAGCACACATATCCGGGTTATTACCACGATTACAAAATAAAAACTAAAAAATCAAAATAATTTTCGCACACTTTTATACTGCTGTAGTTAATTTTTGTTATTCAATAGTCAGGCTGTATAATATACTAATATATTATATTTGTATATAAAAATAAGCCACATTTTTAGTCGTGGTAGATTTCATAATTTGTCTTCTCCTTTAAAGCATGTAAAAAATATTTTACTTTTATACAAATTATTCATGTTACCTTTGATCACATACATAACTTTGTATAATTATCATAAATTGATAAGTCTTCAATTATTGTCTATATACAAACTTTTAGTATGATAAGAGATCGAACATAAAGATAAAAAAAAACTGATGTATACGTTTGATCCTATACTTACTAAATCATCTTTCTTGGATCAATAAATCGTTGGCTATAAAATACTTGTTTCATTGATTCGTATTTTCATCTTGTTTGTAAAAGCTGGAAAAACTTATGCGATTTTATATTGCATTACAATCAAACTTTTTAAACATATAGTAAGTACTGTATACTTCATACAATAGTAATAAAATATGTTTATTTGAACACAATATTGTGCGTAAAAGCATTTAATAAGTTAGTTTTTTCAAAATAATTCGTCGATCTTTTTTTGCAAATAACTTTGTAACGTGACACTTTAGGATATATTAACCCTTATGATTTTTTGTTTGTATAAGTATCCCCAATCGATATATGAAGGATTCATCGTGCGCCGCCATTTTGATAAAATAACAACAATAACAACAGCGAAGGCGAGCACTAAGCCAGGCTCCATACAAAAATCTTCAAACCCCTTTACCTCAATGCAAATGTAATTGTCTGTTTTAAAATTATTTAAGGAGTTTGGTCACCGCATATTATTTAGGCCCAACTTCCAACAGGCGAACACAAATCATCATTATTGTGTCACGTGTAATGTAAAGGTCGTCGACCGACCTCACATTCCCCTGTTGTCTGTTATCAATAATATCCTGTCTCGCAAAGCCTCAGGCCCTTCGATCACAGAAATCAAGCCGTATTCGCGACGACAGCGGGCGGCGGCGGAGCGGCGGCGACCGCGACGCTAGAGCTGCGCTTTCAAAAGCATAGTTGACCGAGCGAGCGAAGCGTCTCTGCTTCAGCTTGGCCAAAATTGCTTTTGTGTGTCTGTTTTTTCCACTCTACAGGGGTCCGTTTCACGAAGCTACAAGTTACAAATTACAAGTACAATTCGACGTACATTGCGTAGACGATTAGATAAAACGATAAGGGCTTAAAGTTTAGGCGAATTGGCTACGTAATGTATATCAAATTGTAACTTGTTACCTTGTATATCAAATGGTAACTTGGGGCCCAGCCCGCGTTTCTCAACCGATTCTCGTGAAATTTTGTGAGCAGGTTCGATAAATTAATCGATTTTTTTTGTCGAGTCAGTTTTTGGAAATTTTAAAAAATTACGGAGATAACTCCGTCCCCCATAAGGGGGTTGTCAGCTTACAAGGTCTACCGCTGAGGCTGTTTTCCTCTACAGGTCACATTTCTTAACCAATAAAAAAAAATATAAAAAAAAAACAAAGGGGTCGGGGATGTTAGTGGAGAAAAAATAAAAATAAATATGAAAAGATATACAGACTCGCGAGGTCTACAGCTCACAGAGCCACTAGTTCTATATAGAACTGTTCCCGACGTATGCGGGCGGCGGCGTTGCTGCTACAATCCCCGCACCGCGGTCGCCGCCGCCCGCTGTCGTCGAGAATACGGCCTCAGACATGGTTCGTGGTAACAATAACAACTATTTTCGTAGATACTTAGGTAGAGTCTAACCTGCCCTCCGAAGCACGGAGCCATCTTTGATTCAGCCTGCAATGTCTTCAACTATTTGGAAAGTTCACAATATGATTCGTTTTAGTGTCACTAAGATTCGAACGCAGAGCTTTCAGATCGAGAGTTACACGCTACCGCTGGGCCACCAAGACTGTTACCGTCGTGGTACTTATAAGAAGGTTGCTTACCCATAGCACTGTATTGCTAAAACCACTGCATCAACATCAACGGCCCGTTACAGTCCACTGCTGGACTATGAGCCTCCTCCACTTAAGTGTTTAGTTTTGCCATAATCTCCACGCTTGGCAGGCGGGTTGGAGATCGCAGATTAAAAGGTTACTGTATCAGAGAGCGCTGCTGCCCGTTCCCTGTTCAATGTGTAGTCCCTAAGTCGCCTCTTACGACACCCACGGAAGAGTAGGGGTTGGTGACAAATGTATTCTACTCTGCCGTCACCACACGGCTAACTCACTGACCTGACTATATTAGAGGGCAGTGGCTAAAACCAAAACAACTTGCAAATCTTTTAATTTATATCTTCCAATAACTACACGCTTTCTATATTTTAATATATAGGTGGTATTGCAACGTCCTCATGAAGAGAAAAATAAGCATTCTAATGAAAACATCATGGCCAAAACAATCAAGAATATAACTAATATTATTGACCAATTTCGTAAAGCACAACCAAGCCCCATTTTGTATGCTGAAGAATTGACAGGGGTGCCAACAGAGTGCCAAACCACATCGTGTCAAAATAATTCTCAAAACAAAAATTAGGCACTACTGGCACAAAGTTAACTAGTGCCACGAACAAAAAAAAAATTAGGGAGGGTGTGTTTTTTATTTGCCCCATCGGAATTTGAACCCAGAACACTCGGAGGAACAAAAGAATTCCTAATTTAAGAAATTCTTAACTAAATTTTCAAATAAAAATCATTATCCCAGGAATAGTACTTTCTAAGATTTAGGCTATGCTACTTTATGCAGGCGTCAGAATTGAGGGCCCAAGTTATTTGATCATAGCTGTTTTGTTTCAGGTTTAAGAAATCTGAGAATCCTTGCTTTAAGTTTTACCTATTTTTTACTAAAATCCTCGTTTCGCAATAATTAGAAAAATGGGCCCTCAATCCAGATGCACACCGCCTGGCGACGCGCGTCAGAAATCTTTGCCAGAAGAAGAAGAAGAAGCAGTGTATTTAAAAAAACGAGAGTACGTGTCAGACCACGTGAAGTGTAGGGTTCCGTAGTTTCCCAATACTCCAGTTATGTTAACGTTCATCAAATACATTTTCCACGATGATGTACTGAATTTCTTACTAATACCTACAAGTAAATTTTATAAATTAGTCTATTATTCGTTAACCTATAAAGCTTACTTGGTGTTAATAATATTCCTTTTAAATTCATCATACCTGGTCCGGAACGTACATCATTCAAAAAACGGTTTTTGCAAACCTCCATTATTTTTAAAAAACCTATCTAATGAATCGTCATACTATTATGAGGTAGTTAAGAAAAAGAAACCTCCAACTTTAAGTGTACTAGAAAAACACTAAAAAAATATATTGTTTAAGATTTTATTTTACCAATTTGTCGCCATGATTAATATTTATACCGTGCCAAATTACAGCGTGCTGGTACTTAGACTTTGAGCTAAGCCGCGGACAGACAGACGGACTTGGCAAGACTATAAGGTTCCTTATTGACTACGGAATCCCTAAAAAATGAAGATAGGAATAAAAAAAGTTATAGACCGGGAGCATAAATACGTTTGGTCCAGACGACCTACTATGTGGCAAAATGTAGGTATTATTTTTCAAAATTATTTGACGTAAGCAACTAGTCAATACAATCTCTAAAATCTAAATAATAAGCGTTTAGCATTTTTTCATCAAAATTTTCGATGTAGTAGATATTAGTTATAAATTTTGTCGCTCGAGGCTCTGTATGTCATAACAACAATAATGAATAAAAAGTTATCCGTTTTATGAAAATCAGTGCAAAAACTTGAAAAAAAAAACCATTGCCCAAACGATGAACTTTGGACTGGATCTTATAGTGACAGCAGACAAGCCATTCTACAATACATTGTTATACGTAATGCAATTACATGGTTTTACAATCCATCTGCAACATAACATGTCGCAGATTTATATAAAGTCAAAAGTCAAATTTTTTTATTCGATTTGAGATTTTTACAATTCATTTTTCGACGTCAAAGCTATCATGGATGGCACGACGCACAGTGGTGGACGTTGTATGGCGCGGCGGAAATAATTGTTTTATAGAAAGGGAATGTTATAAATGTTGGATATTAGTTCATAAAATAATAAGAAAGCATATTTTTCATAATGTTTTAGTTATATTATAGTATCGTAAAAATCAGAAAAGCAGTAAATGAAAGAAAACTAAAAAATAAATAACAAAATAAATTAAATCATTAATTTTTGTGCATTTTTTAAGACATATACAATAATGAATATATATATACAAAGAAAGCATACAAATACATACACAGTAATGAACAGGAATAAAAATCATTAAATTAAGTTAGAGGATCATTCTTCATTTCCTCCATGCAGCAAAGCTTTTACATCTTCATGCAAGGGCAAATGCTTTGGGCTACGCATAGCCCTTAAACTATTTGTGTACGGATCTGAAGAAGCCAAAAGCATGTGAAAAACATCTTCGTTCGTCAATTCACGTGAGCATTTTCGAGAATGGTTTAATCTGTATCGACGGTAGTCCTTGTTGCGCGCCTCTTGGGCTTCCTCAGATAACATTCCCACTGGCAATGCAGCAGCTGAAATTATATGACTGCCGTGCATTAGAACCTTATGCACTGTATTTGGCATATAGTACCAGTCATATAACCCAACATACAGTCTTGTAGTCTCTTCACAATACTTCCCGAACTTTTCTGAGTCAACTGAAGCCCCGGAGTTGATTGTCTGCAATATTATAGAAAATCGATGAATCAACCTTTCATCGACTCCTGTAATTTCCGCCACTATATCCACATTATCAAAAAACCTCCTTGACGTGTTTCCATCATTCGACGAGCCCATTCCTTGCTTAACGAAGTCCACCTTAATTCCCAATCTTTTGAAAAGCTCGTCTTGTATTTTTTTCTTCTCCTCTTCTTTAAGTGGCAGCGTGTTGGCATTGGTTCTCCAGCTTTTAAACGATTTATTATAGGCAATATGCAAAATACATTCCATAAATTTCAGTCTTGCATGTAACGGACTAAGGCCTACTTTAAAAGCGTCCGTATTTACTTCTTTTGTTTTTAAATGTTCCAGCTTATTCATTTCAGTCGGCTTCGCCTTGCATATATAGCACACTGCATTAGAAGAAGTATCTGTGATTGTTTGTGCAATTTTACCATCGATCATGGTTAAATGAAGTTCATGAGTCACTCTAAAAATCCTGTTGTTCATGGAAATCGTTGTTTGATTTAGATTAGCTATTTCACTTTCCATTCTTGAGATCTCGTTTTTACTGACATCCGTTGTTTCTTTCATGAACTGAAACTGTACTGGTCTGCAATACCTGGTTGAAGAAGGAGTTTCATTTTTCCAATACACCAAAGAATTATTTATTTTGTTGTTAAGACGGAGCGGAACTAATGTTGTTAGAAATATGTTGGTATCTGTAGCACCATCTTCGACAAATGACTGTTTGTATTCAGTGTGGCCCGATGAGCCATCGCAACCCCATTTTGATAAAAGTGTTACTTCCTCACTCATACTTGCCAATTCATCGTCAGTTTTTGTTTTATATATCCTCTTTACAGTATGATCTAATAATTCTTGAAGACCTACGTAAGCGTAGCTTTCTGTTGCATCTATATGAGGAGGATAGCAATCTTTCTTTGCATTTAAGACATTATGATAAGCTGGAAAAATATCACATCCAATTTCCTTTGCAGCTTTTCTAAGAATTTCATATTGATGCCTTGTTAATGATGCATCTAACATTAATGCCCACGCTTTCTCCGCACTAAATGCTTCACATCTTGTTGATTGATCGCTTATTCTCTTAGCTGCTGCAGCAATTAATTCAGGTTGGACAGTTTCGCATAGCTTTTTAACTTTATACCTTTTGGCTCGGTCACAACATTCATCGATAGGTTTTTCTGGTCTTCCACTGTGAGATCGTTTTGATGATCCTGCTGCAATATCTTCATTAAGAACCGTAAACTTTACTGACAGCCATTTTTCATTTTTAGCAAAACAGAACTTCTTATTCCGAGCTGCTTCATTCCACTTTTTTGTAAATTTGGGAAAAAAGGTTTTGATCAAATGTTCACTTATTTTCACTAACATGATCTCCGATAAATCAGTATGATTGCTTTTAATAACTTCAACGCACTTATTGACATCGCGACCGCTTGCGATAGCAATTTCGGCTAATTTGTCGTTAGAAATAGTAAAATTCGCCATTTTAGTGTAAAATTTGTTATCACTGTACCGGTTATGAACAAGTAATGAAAAATAAAACAAAAGTTTATCCCTTTTATAGCCATTACTATTTTTTTTAGGTAATTTACCCTCATTAAAAAAAATAATTCTTAATGTAGGCAATATGAAGCTCATTTACTAATAGGACTACAAAAACAAGGTTAGCAGATATTAGCAGCTGGAAGTGATTTGTTAATTATCTATAGGAATGTACCTATCACGTAAACTACATAAGACACCGCCGGAAAGCGCCGCAAGCTAGATATGGTCGATTGAAATAAGAAATTATGTAAAAAAAAAATGCTTTGTTCTCTAACGATACTACATTAATACTAAGTACTTTCCTCAAATTATAAATTTAGTTTTAGATGCTCTAATGTATGTAGTATTACCAGTAATTTTTATATTTTTTTTAAATACACTGGTTATCTAGTGTAACTAAGCAAAAAAAGTCATATTTTTCAAGAAATAAATAACGTTTCTTTAAAGTCTGACTTTAGCCTTTAATTTAACCAATAACACAATAATAAAAATAAAAAAAATTTATATAGTATTGTTTGTTGAAGACTGTAGTATTTATTAATGATACAAAATCTGCCTAAAGTTGAACTCTGAAAAAAGGACTTTTTTCCGCCGATCCATCTCTGTGCGACGCACGTTCACTACCAGTGTACGCCCTCAAGAACGGCCAGAAGAAACTCCACAGGAATTGTATCTTTTGTACTTTTCCTTTAAATATATAAAGAATCATACATGAGTCATAATTACAAACTTTTTATACATAAATATTATATAAAACGTTTATTGCATACAAAAACACACACGAACATAACACATTTTACTTATTGTAAGTATACAATACAACTTTAACTAGGTCTGTAATAATAATCCCAACAACAATAGTATGCTGAATTACTTAAATGATAATTAAATAACGAAAATGTAGACATCTGGTTTCAACTATGAATAGTAGGTAATTACTTAATTATAATTTTCCATTTCTATTGCTGAATCCGTTGAAATCTGTTGATGTTGATAGATCGGAAGTAGATTAAATCCTTTTAATTTGTCTTTGGTATCGTCAACTTCGTCGTCATTGGTCTGTTTTATTGTATTATCTTCGTTTTCTAGTTTTCGTTTTAACTGGCTATTTCTATTTATATTTCCTTTCAGAATAGTTGTAACGTCGATTCCTTCTTCAATATTTTCTAATCCTGAATTATCTTGCTCAGTTCGTATTGTATTTTCTTCTGAATTTATTTTTATTTCAACAGCGCTTACAGACTTATGCGGTAAAGCATATCTGACCTTATCCCAAAACCATGGATCTCCCCATTTGACATACGTATTTGTTCGTAAATACGTCCTTAATTCACCATCCAAGTTACCTGTTTCTAGAATATCATCAAGTATTATAATAATAAGCCTTGTTCTGCCTTCTTTCAAAGAGCTTAGATGCGCTGTTCTAAATTCTAGAAGACCCCATATTGAATCTAAGAATGTTTTTGATAGCACTACGATAGTCCTCTTTGAATTCCCTATAGACTGGTTGATTTGAGCTGGTATCAGTTCTCCAGCTATCCAGTTGCGATAGTGGACGCAAAGCTTGTAGTTATAAGGTTCAGCTTCTAAACCAGGAAGCAGGTCTTTCATGACGAAGTCTTCGTCGTTGTGCGTGAATGAAACGAAAGCGTCGTACTCGCGGTCTGCGTCAACTTCATCTTCACGGATGCAGAATAGGCACAGGCCTTTAGAGTACAGGTAGACCTGTAAAGATAAATTTTAAATATTAAAATATGTTCGATTCCTTTGTCGACATCTGTTCAGTACAGGACCAGTCAGCTCTGATTGGTGATTTTCTCGTTCTCTTCCAGAATTTTTTTACTTTCAACCATCCAGCTTACGAGACTTCTCTGTTAATCTTTCCTTCCGACTTTCACATGTTTCTACCAGTCTTTGTAGAAAACGTCTTGGTATCTTTCAGCCACTTTTGAGTCTACACATTTTTTATGCACACAAAATGTGTAACAAAATGTACCCAGCATTCTTATCATTCCAAAGAAAAAAAATACTTATTCTAAAGAGATAGTTTAAGTAATTTACCTTAACAGCCTTTCCAAATCGATAATACAAGCCGAAAATCAACGCAACGATGCCAATGAGTGCGCCCAAGGACGAAGCCAAGACCGTGTTGAGCATTCTGCTGGAGCTAAAGCAGAGCTCATAAGGATCCACGTCGCGAATTAGTCGCCCGTCGTCTATGCACACGAGGATACCATAGTCTTCCACCTGTAAAGAAAATTAAGTCCAAATTGTACACTTCAAATAGGCATTATCTGGCTTGGCTTAAAAACAGCGAAGCTGATAGTTGAAGTAATCTGGGCTACTGGGCAGGATAAGTCACTCGCAAAATATTTCTAAGTGGTAGAATTTGGTAGGTAGGAAGAGCTAGTCTAGGCTGAAATGACGCGTCCCACTACCATTTACACACACATTTTTTTTTAGGTTTAAGTTTTTCTATTTGACCATGATGTAGGCATGCATACAGATCGTAGTTCACATAACAGTCGACGCTCTCACACAGATGAAAGTGTCGTTGTTAATATTGCACTCGTCATCTAAAACCACTAAATACTCGTAAGTGGTGGGGCGCGTCATTTCAAACTAGACAAGCTCTTGGTGATATCGTAGGCATTATTTGGACGATTTAGAAGCTTCTGTCCTGCCTGTCACAAATTAGCACTAGATAAGGAAACCTGGCTAACAAAATTGGTAAGTAATAGATAACTAAGCACTTTATTTTTTGTTCCTTTTCCTTACCTTGTCAAAATGGTCCATAAGTTCTTGAATAAAATCTCTGTTTTCGCAATCACAGATTATTGGGTTCCCAAAGAAGCGCACGCGTCGCTCCGGATTCTTGAACAGCGATTTAGAAGCTTTTTCGGACATTCGAGCGATGTGGTTCTTACTTAGATCCAGGTACTGAAATTCATTATTCATGATTTACTAAAGGTTTACAATGACGAGATCTTAATAAATTATTATTAATTTCTATTTTAAACAAAATAATGTGTGGGATGATGCGTTCGAAGAACTTACAATCAATGAGTCCGGTATATCAGTGACATTTTCAACTAGATTTGAAGAAGCGTAGAGCCTTCGTAGTCCAGGTGCATTCGGAATGGCTATAAGGTCCCCACTTTTGCATTCCATATCCGTTGAATTGTCCTGGAAAAAAATTGTTAGGTATACGGTATACCTACTATTACAAAATAAAACTAAAAGTTATTGTATCTGGTAGTGACTGTGGCGCTACTAAGTTTCAGATTAACTCTGTCTTTCTATGCGACCAAGTGAAAAACAAATTTATTAAAACTAGCAACGCCATCTGTCGTCGCCGCACTTAAACTAACCTTCCAATAAGTTTTACAGGTGCAAGTGCCACACGTGTATTTGCTGCACTGCCACTTGTCTTCAGATACAGTCCAGAGTTCTCGACCGTTACCGCAGAGGGCGCCACTGAGTTTCAGTTTACCTTCGCGTGATGCTCTGGCCATCCAGATGTACTCGTCACATTCACATTCGAGAGTAACATTCAGGCCTGATAACTTTAATTGCTGGAAAAACAAAATCTAGTGTTTTTAAAATGTCCTCGCATGTCTAAAAAAGTGTTTAATCCTACAAGCTTTATTCTGATGTTAGCTCTGCGTCTATAAGTAAGTAAAATGGAAACTTTTTATTATAAATTTTTCGATACTGTTTAATCATGTCGCCGATTTCGAAAAAAAAAAACTCTTCTTCCAAACTCCGACTCCGACCCTAAATCCCTGCGAAGAAATTCAAAGTTTCTGCGTGAAATCGAGAAACCCGCACCGGGTCAGCGGTTGAATAAGGTCTGATCGTCGCAGGGTAGGCTCAAGCCCCTCGATGGGGCTATGTGAGCTGTGATGATGATGAGGGCTTACCTCGTGATGCAGTTGGTTGTAATCGGCCTCATTGAAGGTAGACCCGGGTATATGCCGTATTGGGCAACCGGATAAGTTGACTTCTAGGTACCTTGCTCTTGATTTCGGCAATGCTCGAAACTGCAGAAAAATAATTTTGTTTTTAAGTTTCTTGGCAGAAGAGGTAAGCGTCGGTGGTGTAGTGGTAAGGGCTGCCGCCTCCCAAGCGGGTGATGCCGGTTTGAACCCTGCCACGTACGTATAATTTCAAATTTATTTATATATTATATAGGTCTGCTGGAATGCAAAATGGCGGTCAACTTATGAACCGAATTCGGTGAAACTTGGTTTAACATACTGTTATGGCATAAAAATAACAACGCATTGTTAAAAATTTCAAAAAACCAAGATGGCGGCCAACTTTTTCGTTTGTGGACCGATTTCGGTGGAACTTGGTTTGGTTGGCATACTCAAATTCAAATTCAAATATGTTTATTGCATGACACAGACAAACATTATACAATTTTGACTTAAAATTAATACAATGCCGTCATATGACGCTCCGGAGGAGCATGGCAACTAAAATTTACTTATATCTAAGTACTTAGGTCTAAAAGTAAGTATTTATTTTTATCTTTATCATTAAAGAATTCACTAACAGTATAATATGTTTTGTTTATTAGAAACTTTTTTAATTCTTTATTAAATTGTTTTGAGTTTGTCATGTTTTTTAGGCTATTGGGTATACTATTATATATTTTAATTGCCATGGAATGGGGACCTGTAGTAAATAATGTTAATTTGGAAAATTGAGTTTTTAATTGATTCTGTGTGCGATTGTTTCGTTTAGTGGTATTTATAGGTGAGTACAGTGATGGATGTTTTCTTACAAATTTACAGGCTTCCAGGATATAAATAGAAGTTAGGGTGAGAATGCCAAGACTTTTAAAATGGGGCCTACATGATTCCATACTGTCAATATTTGCTAAAATTCTTATGCATTTTTTCTGTAACGTGAAAATTTTTCTTATTTCCGTGCAATTTCCCCAGAGAATTATTCCGTAATTAAGTCTAGAGTGAGCGTAAGCATAATATGATGAAAGGGCTGTTTCGAGATTTGTTACTTTTTTTAGATGTCTGAGGGCGTAAGTAAATGAGGATAATTTGCCTGTTAGTTTATCTATGTGGGATTTCCAGTTCAGATTGGTATCGATTTCTATACCTAGCAGAGTTGCAGAGTTCACAGTTTCTAAATCAAAGTTTTTATGTTTATAGTTCAGTTGTAGAGATTGTGTTTGGTAGGGTTTAAATTCAATTATTTTAGTTTTTTTAAGATTTAATTCTAAGTTGTGGGTGTCTAGCCATTCCTCAATGTTTATTAATGTTTTCTGTAGTTTACTATTCAACTCCATTGAGTTGGAGCAGGAAAGAAGGACAGAAACATCATCAGCAAAGACAATGCACTGATCATCTATATGTTTAGATAGATTGTTTATATATACAAGGAATAAGATACAGCCAAGGACACTTCCTTGAGGGATGGAACCGGTAATAGTTATCTTGTTTGATCTGATTTTATGGATTTCTCCTGTTGTAAAGTTAGTATTTTGTATTTCGACGAATTGAGTGCGATTTTTGAGGTAAGATTGAAACCATTTATGTGATATGCCACGGATTCCAGTATTATATAAATTATCCAAAAGTAATTGGTGGTTAACTTTATCGTATGCTTTGCTCATATCGAGCAGCAGACCAACAGCATGTTTTTTTATATTTATGGTGTCGAGAATATTTTGTACATATTTATATGTGGCCAAGATTGTGGAGCGGTTTTTCCTGAACCCATTCTGATTCTCATCAAATATACTATTTTGGCATAAAAATAACAATGCAGTTGTAAAATTGACAAAAATCCAAGATGGCCGCCAACTTTTTTGTTGATTTCGGTGTAACTTGGTTTGACATACTGTTTTGGAATTTCTTTCCCATCTGCCCCCATTTGGGGCAGACATCTGAGGGCCGATGGGAATAAACGGCAACTACACTTGAACAGCATTCAAACTTCTTATAGCTAGAATATAGCATTCTAAAATAAAATAAAACTCACGTCGATTGCCGAAATTATGCTGTCACTCAAATCGAAATACTCCAGAGAACTCATGTTCAAGTTTCCGAAACACATGTTGGCTGTGATGGTACCACGGAGGGAAAATTTTTGTAGTGAGTGTAGGTTCAGTGGGTTTTGATTGAAAGGAACTGGAAAAGAAAAAAAAATGTAAAAAAAATAAAAAAGCCATGAAAAAAAAATATGAATTTGATAAATTTTATCGCTCCGCTCGTCGTCCCGCTGCCATCCAGTTTGAGACCTTACAGAATACATATAAAAGGTATAGATAGAATCACTCACGCTTTTATTTATGGCTAAAGAGGTGAGCAGAGTTTCAGTTGGCTCGGGGATAGCACCACCACGTAAACCACGTTTAGAAATATTGTTAAATTAGGTAGATGATCGTTTTAAGTATCTTGGTATTTTGATACGTACCAGCGTCTTCAAAAGTTGTCTGGTAACCTAAACTGTCACAAATGTTTAATACTATATTGAAATCCACAGAAAGAACGCGAAGCTTCGGCTGTTTTTCCACTCCAAGGGAGAGAAGACCGCTGCTGAAGATGTGGTTGTGTGACAAATCCAACATGACCAAGTTTGGTAAGGTACTGTAACAATATTATATACATAGAGCTAAAATTCCCCGCGGTTTAAAAAGCACGCTAAGTCTGTGGTCTTGTCTCTGTCTCTTAAACTTTCTAACATTATTAATTTGTTTTCCATATTTTAATATTTCACGAGCAACTTGTACTAACACTGTAGTAAGGGCGTAGTGTATCTGATTGTGAGCGACATTGAGAGTCTCCAAGTTCACCAAATGCGCCACTTCATCTTCCAACTCTTCGATGTAGCAGTTAAGAATCTCCAGCTTCTTGAGCGACACCGCTCCTGTAATAATTTTAATGTTTGTACTTTGACTAGGCTTGAAAGATAATATTTTTCTACATACAAAATAATAACGTTCGCGAAAACTAACAAACAAATCGTGAGTAGTAGCTATGTATACGTCACCGTAAGATTGTGAACGCCGTTAGTTTATAATCTTACTCGCGATATTATAAACTTACGGAAAATTGTGAACTGAAACCAACCATTTACAACTTTACGTATTATTTCTCGTTAGTTTATAATCTTACGATGTCAAACCGTCAAATTGTAAACAAAGGTGCAGAGTTCATAATCTGTCGGGTTTTATCACCCGTAAAATTGTGAACCGTGTTCCTGATTGGTCGGTTTTGGCAGTAGCTACCTACAGAATGACAGCCAAGAATAGCCGCGCTGGACACGTCAAACGTTTAACCAATCAGAGTGCAAGGTGCGTTCCGTCGCATGCTAATTTTTAATCAGTTCACAATTTGACGGTTTGACATCGTAAGATTATAAACTAACGAGAAATAATACGTAAAATTGTAAATCTGTATTTCAGTTCACAATTTTTCGTAAGTTTATAATATCGCGAGTAAGATTATAAACTAACGGCGTTCACAATCTTACGGTGACATATTATAAACTATCGGCGTTCACAATCTTACGGTGACATATTATAAACTATCGGCGTTCACAATCTTACGGTGACATATAGATACATGAGAGATCTATTCTCAGTAGCAATACAGGAAATAAGTAATGTTTTTTTTTATTGGATCTCGCATATTTTTTCCTGGTAATTGTACGTCATAGGTATGTACCTATATTTATATTATTTCTTAGATTGAAAATGTGGCTATTTCCTTAAAGTAATTAGAATCCTGCCCAGATATACGCCATAATTTATAATGGTACAATCAAGAAATAAAATTAGTCTGGACTTGAATCTGCATCTCCTTAGGTGTTGTTCTGTAAAGCAGCGCGTCCGTCGTCGGTGCAAAACGCCTAGCGCCTCCGGCAATCCAGATGAGATGACACAGGTGCATCTTCAATATGTATACCACCAATAACTTACCTGCTAACAGATATCTTCTAATTTCTTTAGTAGCGTTTCTTTGTCTCAGCTCAGAAACACGTAGATGTACTAACTGGTCGCATTGTTTTAGCCAACCGAATGGCACATGACGGAGATCGCAAGTGCATATCTTCAGAGTCTCAAGGCGAGCACATTGGGTTAGACCTGAAAAAAGACAAATATTCTGCTTTAACAGTATTTTCTTTTAGAAATCCCAATACAGAAAGGCGATGTGCAAACCGCACCATGCCATTAAAAAAAAAAGTGTCCAATCAAGTGTCAATCTTTTTGAAGACTTAGCTTCGGCCTCACTGCTATGATTGAAGACTTGGCTTCGGCCTTACTACTATGATTGAAGACTTGGCTTCGGCCTTATTTCTTGAAGATTATGGAAGAAATTAAATCAGACGAGGCTGTATGGTCGAATGATCTTTGCCTGCCAGTATGTAATGTACGGCGAAGAAAAAAAAAATATTTCCCACTGTCAATTTGCAGTGCTATGCTTCTCGGTTCTCCATAGCTTCTTTTTGCGGAGATGAAAATTAGGTTATTCCTATGCTAGTGCTGGTACAATAGGGGATCAGACTGTTCACCATATTTTTAATTTGTGGGACCAATTCTGGCAGTCCTCTTGAGTTATTTTACTTGTTGTGTTATACAGTGTGTGGCCCGAAACTGGAGCAAATATTAAAAATGGAGGCTCTATAAGTCACCAGTAATTGAATCATTAAGTCCCCAACTAATTAAAATCTAAACTTTAGTTTTTGATTATTTCTAACAAAATTCAATGTAGGTATTACAAACAATAGTTCCGCTCAACTTGATTGTCTCTTCTGCATCGTACTTAACTTTTAAAAAATATTGTGCGTAATGCATGGGTTTTAGATATCTGGAATTATTTCAGAGAAGTTACTAATACTCTATAAAGTAGGATTTTTAATTGAACGGAGTAATCTGACATATGGTGGGTTGCCGCTTTTTTGAGAAAAAAATATAGTGTTGTGCTAAAAAGATATGATTCAATCACTCATCTGGGCCACGTTTCACGAAGCAACAATTTACTAGTAACAAGTTACAATTTGATATTCATTGCGTAGCCAATTCGCCAAAACTGGAAGCCCTTATTATCGTACTTAACTTAACAAAAAACTTAACGAAAAACTTAACGAAAAGTTCAACGATGAAATGCAAAGGCAAGAGAAACATTCGAACACTCAGACCGGAGGTAAGAAACCGAATGACGAACAATAGGAAAGTTATAATAATAAAAAAAATAGACGCTTCTCCCGTCATCCAATAGGAAATTAGTTGTATGGATGAGTCATTCGTTTGTGTCGCAGCTGCAAGTTATCTCTTAGAAATATAAAAAAAACACTAATTACTTTTATTACCTACCTACATAAAAAGCCTGACTGTTGTTACCAGTAATACTAAAACCAACTCACCAATTCTGATGGATTCCAACTATTGCGAACTGCATGATATGTAGACGAAGTCTATGTTTATAGGCTGGGGTAACAAGCATTTTTTTATATTTAATAGTGTGAATGATTCAACTCACTTGAGTTAGAATTGAACTGAAAACATCACTAAGATTATGGAGCTGGCAACATTATTTTTCTGTCTAATGTCAAATTACTCCGTTCAATTAAAAATCCTACTTTAGAGCCTCCATTTTTAGGGTTCCGTAGTCCGACAAGGAACCCTTAAAGATCGTTCAGTCCGTCTGTCTGTCCCAGTCTGTCACAGCACAATATCTTCTACGTTTATGAACCGATTTACATGTAACTTGGTTCGACGATACTTTGGATATAGATCTCAATTTGAAAAATACAAAAAAATAAAATTACCCCTTTTTAAAGGTACCTCCCCATACATGTAAAGTGGGGGTAAATTATTTTTTTTGAGCACACCCCCTTGTGTGGGGTATCGTTGAAATCGTCTTTAAAAATGAAGTTGGGTTTCCGTACAACATTTTTTTATCAGCTTTACCATACGTGAGATATAGCACGCCAAAGTCGTTAACACGGTGTCCCCCCCCCCTGTAATTTCTAAAGTCTTGGACCTATAAACTTCAAATCACTCACGTAAATAAACTGGCGCGGAAACTCTTAATTAAAATTGTTTCGGGTATCTTGTGATGAATACTTTTGAAATTATAAATAAAATAAAAATATATACTTTTTTTCCAAAAGAACAGTAACTATAAACAACAGGAAAAAATGGTAAATGGTAAAAAGGCTGTATTAAGGTGTCAAAAATGACTACGGAACCCTACTTTATGCGTGGTCAGACACGCACTTGGCCGGTTTTTAATGTCAAAAATGACTACGGAACCCTACTTTATGCGTGGTCCGACACGCACTTGGCCGGTTTTTAATGTCAAAAATGACCACGGAACCCTACTTTATGCGTGGTCCGACACGCACTTGGCCGGTTTTTAATGTCAAAAATGACTACGGAACCCTACTTTATGCGTGGTCCGACACGCACTTGGCCGGTTTTTAATATTTGCCCCTATTATAGGCCGCACACTGTATGTATTGTGTTTACCTAGAATGCTGTGCTCGCCTGTAATAGGTGCATGCATCAGACCTAGTATTATGTTAAAATTTGTAAGAGTATCAATGCATATACTGTTGGCGTTCCTAATAAATAAAATGAATTCACCATATTTTATAAATTATTCTTAAAATATAGATTAGTAGCAGACGATTCGCGAAGAAAAAAATAGAATCGGTTGAAAAACTAATATACAGGGATTTTTTAAAGTTTCAATATGTCTGTCTCTTTCAAAAACGATTTTTTGTATGGAGATTATATGGCGTTACTAACAAATGACGTCACAAGTGGGTATGTGCCTCTCTGTCGAATCTTGAATTTCAAACCTTTATAACTCGGTAAATTTTAAAGATAGAGCAAAAATTTTTTTTGGTGTTCGATAGCAGAAACTAAGAAGTTTGGATTTATAAAATAAAAATAAAAGTAGTCCGATCCCCTAGAATATTAGCGAAGCATACCCGATATAAGAACGATTATATCCTTGATATAACCATGCACACTTACGTACATTTTTTTCTAGTAGGTACTTTCGTTGAAACACATTATACAAATCGCAGAAGTTTTCAACAGTCCGCTTTGACTGTATCCTAGTTGCAGTTCAATGCAGTCGACCCAACTAAATAAAGTATAACCTTTGGGTTGGTCATTCAGATCCCGAAACTGAACAACAGTGCAATACAATGCAAATAAACAAAATTTTTGATACCTTGGTACTATGGCGCTTCATACATGCGAGATGTCAAGTTGACTCCTTTGAGTTTTGCAGGTACCTATTTCACTTACCGGCATATTCTTTCCCTATAATTTTATCTTGCACAACAGCAATCCCGTGAATCTCAAGCTCCCTGACTTCGTTTAAAACATAAAGGACTTCGCTTTTCATTCGTATGAGATCAATTTTTCCACTGTGATTGATAAATTTGTAATCTATGACTAATTTCGTTACATTTAAATTTTCAAATAATGATGTATTTAGAACACCATTGGATTCAGATGGCACTATGTTTAGCCTCAACACGTCTAATGATGATATCGTTAATTCCGTTAGAATTTCAGCGTAAGTTATGTTCGGCAGTGTACAGTTAAATGTTAATTCTTTTAAAGTTTTGGCATTAAATATGGGCCTTTCATTGTAGCAGTTGATTGTAATTGATGTTTCTTCAGGTTCTGAAATAAATATACAATTATTTTCTTCTTCTTATTTCCCCTGTAAGGTGAACTAATTACTATATGTAATTATGTCGTGCAGGGCCCCGTTTCACGAAGCTACAAGTTACTAGTAACAAGTTACAATTTGATATTCATTGCGTTGCTAATTCGGCTAAACTGTATACCCTTATCGTTTTATCTTTTTGTCTACGCAATGTACATCGAATTGTACTTGTAATTTGTAACTTGTAGCTTCGTGAAACGGCCCCCTGGTTGTAAAGTTGAAGTGCGTGGCGATGTGCAAACCGCACCATGCCATTAAAAGAAAAACCTTAGTGTCAGAATGATTGGGCCGCCAAAAACCTCGGGCATATAACGATTACTTCCACCCGTAGATAAAGTCGGGACTAACGGCAAAACACCTTTTATTTTCCGAAAAATCTGGTGTTTCTGCCTGCAATGTCCTAACTAAACCGGGGATAATTGAACAAAGTTTTTTTCTTTACAATACCCACCGGGATTCGAATCCAGATCCTGTGCTATGATCTGATCGGTAATCGAGAGAGGATTTCAGTATATAAACATAAAACTTCCTGACCTAAAGATCCTAGTAAATACATAAACCAACAGCGAATAGGCATCTAGTATCTTTGTATGAGGCGGTGCTGTGCATTGCGGTTGTAATTTTTCCATTATGTTTCCTTCCAAGACTGTCTATTCTTAAACCCCTTGTATGCGGCTGTCAAGACGTATTGACGGCAAAAAATATCCCCTTGTATGCATGCGGCTGTCAAGACAAGACGTATTGACGCAGCGGCGGCGGCGCAGGCGACTAGCGCCGCAGACAAAGGAATGTTACAATATCGCGCGCGCCGCATATAAAATATTAATGAAGTAAATGAGTAAAGACTAGTTTTTTTTAGATAGCTTTATTCGTCCCACTGCTGGGCAAAAGCCTCCCTTTTTTTCCCTCCACCGATCTCGATCCAAGGCCACTTCACTCCATTTCATCTCGACTAAAATCAGGTAGCTAAAATAGGATCGATCTCTGAGTAAGAATGTCTGTGGTGGAAGGACAGGGGCGCTGCCTCCCGTCTGGAAGACGAGGGTGCGAACCCAACCACATGTTTTGGAATTTCACTTGAAATTCACATTGCGTACTGTAAGGAGCGGCTTCCTTGGTGCTTGCTCGCTGGAAGTCAGTTTTCATCGTGCATTCTGAACGATGCGAATTTTAAATTATTTTTGAATTACGAACAGTTTGACTTTTGTTTGTGAACTCTGGATGCCGATAGGACAGACCTCGGAGAGGGACAGACACGTTTTCTGTTTTTGGAAAATATGAAATTCATTTAAAAATCAATATATAGAGTTCAAAGTGATATCTTCGTGTTATTTGTAGAATAGTACGCCCTATTCTATTGTACAGTCGTCGGCGAAGAAAGTGGTCTACCGTTTTTTGTTCAATTTCCTAGTTAACTCTTCTTTAGATCTTTTAATTTAAATTAATAAAAGCATACATTCAGTAATTTAAAAAGTTAATAACAGCAACTAAGGTCTTACTTACCAGTTTGTTTGAGTTTTCCATGAATTTTTCCCATAACAGATTTTAGAACTAATATTATTAAAAAGGTTTTTAATAGCGACTCCATCATGACAAGTTTTTTAAAAACTTAACGATTATTTAAGAAAATCAACTCAAAAGTTCCGTTTATAAAAATTACTGCATTGTTGTCACTGCACTGCACACAAAATATATATATTTTTTTAACTTCCGAGATCTTGGCGCGAATCATTATTTAAGTATATAATTTAAAAACGACCACATCTTTCCTCTACATAGTAGAGACTGAGAGAGATCCTTCAAATAATAACTTGCTTTGCTGAATATATAACAAAAGAAAATGTTCATTGCTTTTGCGTGCAGGGTTATCTTTTAACATTTTCCTTAAGAATACGCAATGCATACTTATTTAATTGGTATGCCATAACGTAAACAAACCAGTTTATATTTTGTTGTGGGGACGGATTTTTAAGATCACATAGAAACCTTGACGTGTTACCTAAGTACCTGTAGAAAGAAAATAGATTTTAAATACCTTACAGATAGTAATTCTAGTTCATGTTAACCAATCTCAAACTTGATAATAAATTTGGTGGGTGGGTGGTTTTTTAAAGTTTGTAAAACTTAGTCGTTTTGATAAAATGCTCTTAATTTATCTCTCCTAATTAATTTTACACTTTATTCCGCTAAAAAGATTTTTTTTACAATTAAGTGACATTATATTACTTTCCATTTATACATAATACGTAACGTTTTAAATTCTGTAGTTAAATTCTTTTTTATCGAATAATATGACGTATTTCTAATTAATACATCATCAACTCTTTTTAAGCACTTTTTTTTTCTGAAAAGTAAATTTTTGCAAACTGTCTACGACATAATATTTTCAATAAGTTAATTTCGACTGTGTGTGTACTTTGGAAATGAACGATCGTTGTGCGGTTGACAGTTTATTTTCTATCGATAGGATAGTTCAATAATAGTCCCCAGGCCCCTAAGGTTTATTATTCTTTAGACGATGTCTGACCATTGCCTGACTCAACTACTTATGGTTCAATTTAATACCATTGAGTTTCCTACTCTTTGTAAACAAGTTACATGTAATTTTCAAAGGAAAATTTTCTGAGAATCTGTGAACCCTGCTGTTTTCTTTTCTTGAATGAATGAATGAATTTCTTGTACAGTTTAACCATTACATACAGCTACACGCTTGCATGACGAACACCGTCCTTACTACGGGAGCTACTATTATTTCTTGTGCTACGGAATAAAGCCCCTTACAAAGAGGCCCCTTAAACCCAAGGTCAAAATGTCTAGCCGCATGCGTTGCCTACTGTAATTTATTTTTCATATCTCATGCTCTGAAAGTAGTCCCATACCCCCAAATAAAGGATGTAAGTCCAACACTTACCTACATTACATCCCAAGGGATGTAAGTAACTTTGAAATTCGAACCTTTGTTTTTTACCCCCGACGCAAAAAAGAGAGGTGTTATAAATTTGACCGCTCTGTGTGTCTGTGTGTCTGTCTGTGGCACCGTAGCTCTTAAACGGGTCAACCGATTTGGATGCGGTTTTTTTTATTTGAAAGCAGGTTTTTTAGCGATGGTTCTTAGACATGTTTCATCAAAATCGGTTCAGCCGTTTCAAGGTCATCAGCTCTTTTGTTAACTGCGGTAGGGTTCTTAGACGCATAATGTGTATTTACTTTTCACTTTTAAACGTACGTGTGACCTAAAATTTGAAAAACTCATGTATACTATATAACTTTGCATGATGATGGAATTATTGGTCTGATGCTGCAGCCAGGATATCCAGCACTCTTGAAAAAATAATAGCAGATATGTCGTGCTTGGATTCGTTTTGATTGTATTTGATTTTACATACATTGCAATGGTGGCTACACGATGAGCTGATGCTGCAGCCAGGATATCCAGCACTCTAGTACACTCTTGAAAAAATAATAGCAGATATGTCGTGTTTGGATTCATTTTGATCAGTACTTGATTCTACATACAATGCAATGGTGGCTACACGATGAGCAGATGCTGCAGACAGGATATTCAGCACATTAGTACTCTCTATTAAATACTCTCCAATTTGATAGTGATCCTTTTAGATATAACTGTACTCATATATCATAATTTATTTGTAATAAAGTTTAAAAATTATGAAATAAAATAAATTAAAATTTTAAAAACCCCCGAAGCAAAAAAAGCAAAACATTAAAAAGTCAAAAATAATACCTATTGTTGAGCCATCAAATTCAATAAAGTAACACCTATATAAGTATTTTAATTTTATTAGAGAAATTGATGGATGGCACGATTTGGTTTGCTCGTTGAAATGACGCTATAATGTCACGTCGGGGTAAGTAAGTAAGTAACACTTTATTGCATAACACATATGAGACATATAAAGAAAACATTGTTATAAAATGTGCGCAAAGGCGGCCTTATCGCTAATAGCGATCTCTTCCAGATAACCTTTATTTTTATAGAGGAACAGTGTACGGAAACGGAGTAGTAAGTGCGTGAAGGAAATGTACAGCCTATAACTATGACATATAGACAAATATAGTAAATATATAAATACAATATACAATACATAGCATAATACATACACATATTATATACATATACACACAAATATATATACACACAGATATACTTATATATGCAATATATACCTTCATAGATACTTAAACAATATATAGCTAGACAAACAAGAATACATAAATAAAATAATACCTACGCACTACTATTAAATTCGTAGCCTACCTACCTACATACATACATATATGAATACATACACACACTAAGTATAAAAATAGATGCATAGTGAGAAATAGAGGAGATTAAGCGATTAGCAAACAAGTTGTGACTGCGTCAAAAGATGTTGATATACCTTCAATTTGAAGGTAGAAATAGATTCCGACAAACGTATTTCTTGTGGTAAAGCATTCCACAAATGTACCGCTAAGTTTAAAAAAATATATCGTATCAAAGCAAGTTAGTCGGATATGCTAACAAATTAATATATAGTCAATCAAATGAAGCGTCTGACTTAAGCTTAAGAGGTACCCCGACGACGCGACTATTATAGCGTCATTTCAACGAGCAAACCAAATCGTGCCATCCATCAATTTCTCTAATAAAATTAAAATATATAGAATAGAATAGAATAGAATATACTTTATTGCACACAAGGATATAGCTTGAAAGTACAGAAGATAGATAAAAGGGTGTACAGATAGGCGGCCTTATTGCTAAGGTAGCAATTTCTTCCAAGCAACCTTAGGGTACAAGAAAACTTCATTGGAACTGTGGGACGGTGCACACAAGAAAAACAGAATAGGATAAGCTATTTAATACTAATAATCAAAGTTACATAAACAAACTACTTATACTTAGGGCATACATATATACCTACATACATAATATGTCAATATAGCTACATAAATAAATAATACAACTACATAATTTACTATATAAATATGTATACAATGATATATACTTATATATAGGTGTTACTTTATTGAATTTGATGGCTCAACAATAGGTATTATTTTTGACTTTTTAATGTTTTGCTTTTTTTGCTTCGGGGTTTTTAAATTTTTAATTTATTTTTTTACTATTTGCATAGAAAATTGCACACAGTTAAATGACAAAGGCTGAGACGTATACAGCCTAGATAGTTTTACAATTAATTATATCATAACCCGGACTGGGTCATCTGGACTGGGTCATGGGTTTTGGCCGCTGGCAACACTGGCGAATAGGTTGTAAACAAAAGATTTGATACATTTTATTGATTTAAAAATACTTTAATACAATTTTCCAAGTTTATCGCATTTGTTATACGTATTAATTAAGTGTATTTTGTGTTAATTAGTGTATAAGTGTAAAAAAAATCTAATATTTATCCTAAATTGTGTATTTAAAAAACGTACCGTTGACAGTTGAGTATTTTATTTGAAATAATTTGCTACTGGGCTATATACTACGATACTTTCAATATAACTAGTTACTTAGGGACGTGAATCGATTTGAAATTACTTAGTTTTTTGTTGAATAGCTTATTTTTTTTTTTTTTTTTTGTACATTTCATTAATCATAACCTCAATTTAAGTGACTGCTTATCAGCTGTGCTACAGCCGTGCTTTAATCTTGCTTTTTACTGTTATTTATTTTATTTAAAATGCCAACTACCAGAAGTGAGGCAGCCCGTCAACTAGAAGACAACTTAAAATTAGCTTTGTATGAATTAAAACAGTGTAAGGTAACCAATGAGCAGTTGCTTACTGAGAGAGATGAAAGTGAGAAGGAGGTGTTGCTTATTGTTAATAAGAACTTAAAATTGAAAAGTGAGATGACAGAGTTGCACAACAAGTTCCTTGACGTGACGGGAGATATGGATCGGCTTCAGCACTTGGTGGATGGCTTTGACTGGAGTGGCAGTGCGTTCGAAGATGCTCTGAGGCGTATTGCTGTCCTGGAGAAGGAGCTTCGCGACGCACGTAACGAGATTTCTGCACTAAAAACTGCAAACGATAGCCTCAGGTCGGCGCAGACCCAGTCACTCTTTGAGGAGCTGATCACTCCACCTGTATCTTCTGTCATCTCACCAACAGATCAAAATTCATCTGTAACAATTGATCTTACGTGTGATAGTCCTAACAGATCGCAATCTGTTACCACTATGAGCTGTAGTAAAAATAAATTAAAGAAATATGTTAAATTGAATAATTTTATAAAAAAAACTCAAAAACTAGCAAATAGAAATAAAATATTTTGTAAAAATGTAAATTGTAGCAAGGAACGTGTCGAATTAATTAACGAAATCGACGATTGTAGATTATGTTTGGAAAAAACTACAGAAAAGTACGAATGTGACACACGGCGCCTCCAGTCAGATATGCATATTTTAAACTCGTCATTACAAAGTATTACACGTAAATATGAGTCAGCACAACACGAAATTAAGGAGCATGTGTCGGCTATGAATAGTTTGTTGGAAATGTGTAAGTATAATTATGACACTTTCATATCTTTGACCTTCAATCACATCTGTGATTGTAAACAAGCTGTTCCGTGCCGACCGTGTGTCCCGCCGAACAGCCGGCCGAACAGCTGATACTGACCCAGGCGCCGTCAGTCGACTTGAGTACTAATAGTGTTATCAATAACGCCTCCTCCTCTCGAACAAAGAATAGGTATATAATGTACAGCGATGAACTTGGAAAAAATATAGGTTTACAACTTAGTCGGCGCGTGGGCCAGGCATTATTAAATAACTGTATGTCTGGCGCCACATATTCACAAATATTAAACAAAGTGTTGTCATCGCAGTTTTTAGAACCCACGACCCTAATTATTTTAATTGGTAGAAGGGAAAATGTATCTCAAAAACTAATTACTAAATACTTTTCCAAACTAAATTCTTTACAAAATGTAGATAAAATAATCTTATTTGCGTTTCCCTTCAGCCAATCTTTGTCGCAACATGAGAATTATATAAGACATGATTATAATACATTTATACACACATTGACATGTCGACATACTGAAAAATTTCATTTCATAGACACCAATATTTGTATTGGAAAAAAATTTTATTTGACTAAGGATAGGTATTACCTATCTAGGTTTTATACAAAACAGATAGCAGAGTTGCTATCTTATTTTATTTTGAACTCAGTCAATTTTTTGACTAATGAAACGCCTGCTTCTATTGAGCAGAGTAATAATAATGACATATACCCCTTGGAATCTGTTCCAAGCTCTTTAAATTAACCCATAGGACAACAGAGAGTAACTCTGGCAGTAGCCCTAATATTTGTATAAATATACCTTCATCTTGCCCATTAAATCAAGTTACTAGTAATAAATGTAAAAGCAAGAATATTTTAAACGTGGTTCATCAAAATATACAGGGCATATTAAGCAAGGAATTAGAAGTTGAGTTGTTCATGAACTGTAATAATATTGATATTTTATGTATTACAGAGCACTTTTTAAAAAGTTATCAGTTCATGTTCAGCTTTAATAACCACCACCACGTAGCTAGTTCGTTCAACAGAAAAAAAGCAGAACGCGGTGGCTCCTTAATACTTGTTAATAATAGTTTTAAATATAAGGAACGAGTTGACATAGTGAGCCTGTCTGTTGAGCGTACTATTGAAATAGCCTGTATTGAACTTGAACAACTTATTGTAATGAGCGTATACAGACCACCAGATTCATCTTTTGATTTATTCGAAAAGATAATGGATGAAGCGTTGACTAAAATCAGCGATAAAAACAAAAATTTTATAATTTGTGGTGATTTTAATGTTAATCTGTTAGAGGATAATAATACTTGTACTAGATTTAAATCTTTATTTTTATGTCACAACATGAACTATCTTTTTTTGGAGCCTACTAGAATTACTGCAACATCTGCTACTTGCATTGATAATATATTTTCTAACATTACGCCTACTTACAAATCGGTCATCAATAAATTAACCTCTGATCACTCTGGTCAGATAGGTATATTCAATATTAAAATAAAAAAGGACCAAAAAGAGGATATTACATGTGTCCCCATTAGTGACACTCGGCTAGAACACTATAGGAATAATATTTTAGATAAATTATCGGAAATACCATACAGTGACGATCCAAATTTATTGTATAACTCAGTATTTAACGTTGTCAAAAATGAATATGATACGGTATTTAAATCAAAAACTATAAAAGTTAATAACAAAGCTTTGTTTAGTGATTGGGCGACAGCGGGAATTCATAGGAGCAGACGAAAATTATATGAACTCTATGAAGAGAAATCATATAACAAGAGTACGGCCTTTCTAGATTATGTTCGTAGTTATTCAAAAATGTTTAAACGCGTTTGTGCCGTAGCTAAATCCAATTTCATTAAAAACAAAATTGAATCTAGTAGCAATGTAATGAAAACGACATGGAAAATTATAAATAGCGAGACTGGAAAGGCCAAAGCTACACATAATAACTTCAAGCTTAAAATAGATAATCAATTGTTAAGTACAGACCTAGAAGTAGCAAAAGCTTTTGAAAATTTCTTTACGGACATTCCAGTTTCAACAACCAAGTCTTTAAATTCATCTCCCGCTGTTGCTGAATCTATACTTAAGCAGAACTTTGAGGAATGTAAAACAGATTTTAAATTTAGGCACGTAAATAATGAGGACATTGTAAAAGCGTTTAAATCCCTGGAAATGAAAAAGACGGCTGACGTCCATGGTCTATCTGTAAAAATTATAAGTTCCATTATAGATTGTATCGCACCTCACCTTTGTTGCATATTTAATCAATGTATAGATAACGGTGTGTTTCCTGACTTGATGAAACTAAGTAAAGTGATACCTTTATTCAAAGCCGGTAGTACATCAGACCTCACAAATTTTAGACCTATATCGATACTACCAACTCTTAGCAAAATATTTGAAAAACTCATACTTAATCAATTGCAGAGTCATTTTTATGTCAATAATTTAATTCATGTTGCTCAGTTTGGTTTCACAAGGGGTCGTTCAACAGCCGACGCTGGTGTTGAGCTAATTGACAATGTTTTTGGTGCCTGGGAAGACGCAATGGATGCAATAGGTGTATTCTGCGATCTACCAAGGCTTTTGATTGCGTCCATCATGACATTCTTGTCAGGAAGCTACGCCATTATGGTGTAAAAGATCAGGCTCTTGGCCTTCTGGAGTCATATCTAACAGATAGGGTTCAGATGGTCGATGTTAATGGGAAAAGATCACCCGGATCTTCAATAAGTATGGGCGTCCCGCAGGGTTCAATTCTTGGATCTTTCTTGTTTTTAGTATATATTAATGATTTACCTTATCTTGTTAAAGCAAAACATGGGTTAGTATTGTTTGCCGATGATACTTCTTTGATATTTAAAGTTAAAAGACAACAATCAAACTATGACGACGTAAACAATGCTATCTCTAGTATAGTGAATTGGTTTACTGTTAATAATCTATTACTTAATGAAAAGAAAACTAAATGTATTAAATTCGTATTACCCAATGTGAAACCGGTAACTACAGATATATTTATAAAAGGACAGAAATTGGACCTTGTAGATTCGACTGTCTTTTTGGGCATTACTTTAGATGCCAAACTACAATGGGATTCTCATATAAATAAATTGTCGAACCGACTGAGTTCAGCAGCGTTCGCAGTTAAAAAAATTAGAGCCCTTACCGACGTAGACACCGCTAGACTAGTCTACTTCAGTTACTTTCATAGTCTAATGACCTATGGTATTTTATTGTGGGGTCACGCTGCGAATGCTAATAGTATATTTATTTTGCAGAAACGGGCTGTTCGTGCAATTTATAGATTAGGGCCTAGAGTGTCACTGAGGGAAAAATTTAAAGAAATCAATATTCTGACATTTGTGTCTCAATATATCTATGACAATCTTGTGTATATAAAACGAAATATAAGTAATTTTCAGAAGCACAGTGATATACACAATTTTAATACTAGAAATAAAGACAAGTTGGTTGCTTATGTCAGCCGACTACATAAAATTAGTAATTCTTTTAAAGGCAATTGTATACGCTATTACAATAAGGTCCCTACTGATATTAAAAACTTGCCTTTAGACAAGTTTAAAATAATTATAAAACAGAAATTGTATAAAAAAAGTTACTATAGGATATCTGATTACTTAGAAGACAGGTGTCCATGGGAATAGATTGTTTGAGTAGCAGGCTTTTTCGATATGTAATAAGCATTAATTTTGTAATTGACAATATTTTATTTAAAAAAGGAAACGCAAAAGATGCGATGACTGTGGAGTTTCTTCGGTGAGCTCTTCTCCACAGATTCCGCCATTGTGTTAGTGAACTCACCCAAAAAAATGTAATGACGGATCTAAGTGATGTAATAACATCCTATGGAAATAAATTATTTTGACTTTGACTTTGACTTTGACTGTGGTGGTCAACTAAGGCCTGTTAGCCCCAGTTTAGAGTATGCTTGAGCCCCTTTGGTCCCCACCAACCGTGGGGCGTATCGTACTGCTGACAACATTTTAAAATACCAGTCTAGCAGTAGCGCCGTCAGGTAGCCCTAATATAAAAGCTTTGCTAACTTTACAGGCATTGTATGATTGTATAGTATTTTTTTTTTTTTTAATATGGCTTCACGTCTAGATTGGACGTATTTTGCCAATGACAACGTATTCACTCAACATAACACAAACGAGGAGAATGTTCGGTGAAAAATTTCGAAGGTTTATGGGAGGGTCCAACTAAGGAAAGAAGGGTAGATAAAGGAAAAAAATATACATAAATTTATGAAAAGAAAAAATAAAAAATAATAAACGATAAAGTATAGACACAAATATAAACATAAACATGTAAATAGAGAAATTATAATTTAATATCATGAAATTCAATATACTTAACTAATAAAAGAACAAAGGAAGAGTTTGTATAGGTGAGAAGAGAGTGAAAGATTGGCGGGGGCGCCGAGGTGTGCCCAATCATTCAACGTCATGTGATGACATTGCAAAGCAACTTCTGCCATACATAATGACAATGTGGTTTTCCTGTTGTGTTCCTGTTTCTCTATATCGAATTCCTGGAAAATCTCGTAAGTTTAAATGTTTGTCTTGTGTCAGGGAAGCCTTGATTTAGGTTGGACTTTGTTCTTTACGAAGGACGTCAGAGGAAAATTACATATTTTATTTATCACCTGTACCTATATACGACCGGGTGTGTGGCTCATTTAGATTTGGGGTCATTTCATTAATTTTACTTATCATATCAGTCAAGCCTTAAATTCTATAAAATCAATTATTAGGTGACGTATGAATTTATTAATAAGATATAAGATTAATTTATTTACTGAAGAGGACTCTGGTCTGGAGTGTGCAGGTCTCGTGCAGGTAGAGGTACAATAGCCAGAAACTTTGATCTTGAAAGCGTCCATAGGAGTACCGCAGCTCAGTACGATCGGTAATGGTAACCGATATTCGTAATGAGAGTGTCGAGTGTCCAGCCGCATGTGCTAACTACTTTGGAATTCGAATGAGGAGTCTAAGAATCGTCATCATCATCAACCAGCTCATATACTTACGTCCCCCCCCCAGCCCCATTTCTAAATCAGCATTCTTTTATATTCGAGGACTTAAAACGACATGGCTGACGGACGACTTGCTGATGATAAATGATTACTTAGATTAGACTTTGGATTAGACCATCCATGGCCATGGTATAATAATATACTGCAAGATAGACGACGACATGCTTGATGTTTTTTAAATAAAATTATTAAAACGCAGTACGTCGAGACCATTAGTAGAGACAAAAAAACGCAACCCGCAACAATGACGATTTTCCCTGCGTTCCGAGACGCGCTGAAATCGATTAAAGCACCACTCTTTTTTGCTTTTCTGATCGCTGACGGCGCTGAAAGTCTGATTCGGAATGCGCCCTTTATTGACATTATAAAAAAAACATAACCTCAAAAATTCAAAATAAACAAAAACTCCAGTGATTTTATTATCAAAATGTTAACGAAAAAGTGCTTAAAACTTCTATTCTTCGCTACCAAACCAGGTTTACTCCGAAATTACAGCCAGGAGTACGCTCCTAAAGCTCTTAGAAGTTTAAAATCGAAGTCTAGCCGAAACACAGTGCAATTTTATGTTGATAGCCAGAGAATTCGCGCTGTGGCTGGTAACGGGGGCGACGGATGCATTTCTTTTCTAAGTGTCTGGTGCAAGGATCAGGCAGGGCCTGACGGCGGCGATGGAGGTCACGGCGGGCATGTCATTTTCCAAGTTTGTAATTTTTTTAGGTTATGTTTTGTTTTAGTATCTACTATCTACCTACTTGAAATATCTATACATGCGACAAACTGCATATTGGCAGTAAAAATATTTTAAATGCAGTCTGTCTGTGTAGATGCAAGAAACAGCTTCAACAAAGTTGTTATTCTCTAGAATGTTGTGATCTGAAAATGAGTATACGCGAACTGATTTGGTGGATAGTAGATAGTAGATATTCAACTTCAACTCTCATAAGTTCTTTCTTCCTCTTACTTGCCACATTAGGTCAACATTCAAATCACCAAGTTTCTTAACTATTTTACTAACAATAGGCTAAGTTTAATTTATTTACTTAAATACTTTTATGACACATGTTCCTTGAAATAAATATTATTATTATTTTGCTACGATTAATACAAGTTATTATTCTAGCGGTCCGCCCGCGGTTACGCTCGCGTTGTGTAAGATTTTCCCTTGGGAATAAGACTTTTTCCCGTCTTTTTATCCTATGTTTAAATCCAGGTTACAAACTATCTCTATTCCAAACATCCAAAGTTCAGTAGTTATGTCGTGAAAGCAGAACAAATATGAAACATCTAAACATCCATATATATTTTCGCATTTATAATATCAATGTGATTACTAGGTAATAGATCACTATAAAGTCCTTTAGAGTCCAAGCCACCAGCCTGTGGAATAAACTTCCTGAATATATCCGATGCGCTCCGTCGGCCGAGTCTTTAAAAATGTGTGTCAAAGTGCATTTCCTAAACTCCGTCTCCTCATCCTAATTATTATATTTATTTCTTTCCTTTCACTCATATCTATATAAATAGTGATAAGTATATATTAGTATATTCATATGTTATATATATTATATATGTCTTTTATATATTTATTTTTTATTTTAGTAAACTTATATGTAACATTCTATGTATTTTAAGTACTGATTTTTGTATGTAGTTTATTATAGGAAAGTAGCCACCAACCCGCTCTGCTCTTTCTCTTTTTTACCGCTTTTTCTTAACCAAAGGTTGCCTGGAAGAAATTGCTACCTTAGCAATAAGGCCGCCTAATTGACTCAACTAACTGTAAAAATGTTTTCTTGTAATTTTGATTGGTGGCAACGTTACAGAAATAATAAACTGTAGATACTGTTAACTCTTCCCCTGATGAGGGATTACAGGATTACACCATCATCATCATCACCGTCAACTCTTTCAGGCCACACACTCGGTGAGGAGTTTGAACCACTGCAAGGCGGTGATCACAGCGAAGCACGGCGAAAGAGGGTTTAACAAAGATTGCACTGGGAAAAATGCATCACACATCATTGTGCCCGTGCCTTTAGGTAAATTAGAACCATAATTATGTTATCTAAATCCTGTTGTTTATACTCGTATCCCAAGAGGACAAGTAAATAATAATAGTTTAAACACTCAGTTCCAGTTACTACATCATACAAACAAATAGGCCCCTGAAACTTTTTTTTTATTCCCCAAACTTACAAAGTTTTTAAGATACCTTGATCAGCTGATCAATAACAAGAGAAAAATATGGACAAACAAACATTTTACAAATCTTAATACATCACCACCGCATCTCAATACATCACTTTAAAACACTGCAACTCAATGCATCACTTTAAACACCGCATCTCAATTACATCTGTGGCGGCGTTCTATGCCTAGGTATGTATATAATGGGAAATGATATCTACTTCTATGCGGGGTTCCTTAAATATGCACATTCTGTTAACGGCGTTATCAAGGTATACAAGTTACTGTTAACATTCTATACGATTAAAGAGTTCTACTATGCGAGACGACCCGAACGCGACCGGAGCCCGAAGAGGGCCCCGGGAGGATGCTACCTCCTTCCCCTCCATACTCTCCTTACCACACCTGATTTCGATTCTATTCTTTCTAGCAATACAAACATCGTCTCACATAATAGATCAATGTATGGAACAAGCTTACCGGATATCAGCAATCAAACCATCGCCCGACTTCACCTTTCTCTGGCTTCCCAGGGTCCACCGTCTTCCTCCGTCTTGTCTGCTTTCGGTTTTCGTTCAGTCTCCCGCTCGTTCCGCTTCACGACGTAACCTGTTCACTACTTACGGTGTTGCCATAATGCAATCTAATTCAGGGAGTTTTCATTGCATAGTTACGCTCGCTAAGTAAGTTCTCTCACCTAAATATTCTATATCGCGGAACTCCGCGACAACATCACTTTAAAACACTGCAACTCAATACATCACTTTAAAACACTGCAACTCAATACATCACTTTAAAACACTGCAACTCAATACATCACTTTAAACACCGCATCTCAATACATCACTTTAAACACCGCATCTCAATACATCACTTTAAACACCGCATCTCAATACATCACTTTAAACACCGCATCTCAATACATCACTTTAAACACCGCATCTCAATACATCACTTTAAACACCGCATCTCAATACATCACTTTAAACACCGCATCTCAATACATCACTTTAAATACCGCATCTCAATACATCACTTTAAACACCGCATCTCAATACATCACTTTAAACACCGCATCTCAATACATCACTTTAAACACCGCATCTCAATACATCACTTTAAACACCGCATCTCAATACATCACTTTAAACACCGCATCTCAATACATCACTTTAAACATCGCATCTCAATACATCACTTTAAACACCGCATCTCAATACATCACTTTAAAACACCGCATCTCAATACATCACTTTAAACACCGCATCTCAATACATCACTTTAAATACCGCATCTCAATACATCACTTTAAACACCGCATCTCAATACATCACTTTAAACACCGCATCTCAATACATCACTTTAAACACCGCATCTCAATACATCACTTTAAACACCGCATCTCAATACATCACTTTAAACACCGCATCTCAATACATCACTTTAAACACCGCATCTCAATACATCACTTTAAACATCGCATCTCAATACATCACTTTAAACACCGCATCTCAATACATCACTTTAAAACACCGCATCTCAATACATCACTTTAAACACCGCATCTCAATACATCACTTTAAAACACCGCATCTCAATACATCACTTTAAACACCGCATCTCAATACATCACTTTAAACACCGCATCTCAATACATCACTTTAAAACACTGCATCTCAATACATCACTTTAAACACCGCATCTCAATACATCACTTTAAATACCGCATCTCAATACATCACTTTAAACACCGCATCTCAATACATCACTTTAAAACACTGCATCTCAATACATCACTTTTTGAGACAATACCACGTGGAAAATGAAGGTTTGGTATGATTTGTTTAGGTACAATAGTAAAAGATGCGACCGGCACAGTCGTGGGAGACCTCAGTTCAGAGGGTGTGATGTTCGTGGCGGCGCGCGGCGGTTCAGGCGGGAGGGGCAACAAGTTCTTCCTCACTGACACCGAACAGGTAAGTCCGTAAATAAATAAATTCATTTATTTCGTTATAAAATATACATTTCAGTTTAATGAGGTTGGAACCAGACCTAGTAGGTAAATGGATTACCTGTGTGGTGGTTCCGCTCTCCCATAATTATGACATACATCTTACTTTTTAAATGAACAAGGTTTATGACAATGATAAAAAGAAATCGCTAAAGTTGAAGTTAAATTTAACATGCTTTTGACAAAGAACTAAAGTAAATAAAATATGATTAGGTAATTACCCTACATGCAAAAGTGTGTGTGTGTCCGTAGTTTTGTTTCTTCTCCAAGCTGCTGTTCTCTCTGGCGATGTGTTTGATTAGACCCTTAACAACGAAGTTTGAGCCTTGTAGCACTAGGGTCGAATTTAGGCCATCCTAAATACTACCATTTGTTTGACTACTCTCGCATTATGCGATGAATTCCAGCAAATTTGATGATTGATCTAAGTTATGGCTGACTGTTAATTCCCCGCCCCCTGGATTGTCAATAGGGGATCGGACTACTTTTATTTTTATTTTATAAATCCAAACTTCTTGGTTTCTGCTATCGAACACTAAAATAATATTTATTTACTCTCATATCGTAAAATTCGAATTACAAAATCCAAATCGGTTTTATATTGGCACACTTTATAAACGCATGTACATAAAATTAAAAATTAAACTCATTATAGTATCTTTTTTTATTCATTAAACTAGTCTATGGTTTTAGGCTGAATACGAAAAAAAAAGGCGCACGCATGCGTGCGTTGCGTTGGTCTTCTGTACCCTTATTTTCGGCGGGTAGCAGGTGCGAGTTGTGAGGTGTATCCTCGTATCTCGAGCTTCTTCTCCACATTTGTGGGTCATGGTATGGGTGGCATTCTGCCAGGAATCAATTGACGGCTTCTCCTGCTGCACTTCGCTGCATCGCGGACGGACGCTGCGTGGCGCTGGGTCAGCCGGTGCGCTCGTCCAGCTGCACGCTGTGGCGTGCGGTCGGAGAGCGCAGTTGTGCGCGTAAAGCGCGGGTGCGCGTAAAGCGCGGGTGCGCGTAAAGCGCGGGTGCGCGTAAAGCGCGGGGACACGAACGCGACTTGCAGAGTTTCCTCGTATCGCTCAGCGTTCGTAGTTTTCTTCTTCTTCTGGCATCGGCATCGCAGGGGCAGTCAGAGCTGTGTCTCTAGTTCTGGGGGGTTGCTCACGCCATGAGGCGGAGAGGGGTTGCATCCAGGGGGGTGTGGTCATATCCGGTGAGGGCTGGTCGGGCCAAGTCTTCGCACACGGTGACGGCTGCGCCTTGCGCTGCGCCTATATGCCACCGAGGGGGCGCGACCAGCGAAAAATCCAGTGCAGCGAGGCCGGTGGGGATCGACCTGATCTGCGGGGGGCCGCTCAACCGGCGACGGCGAGGCGGCGGCACGCTTCGGCGGCGCTGCCGAGAAGGTCGGAGCGCGATGCGCGCGCGCGGCGGCGACAGTGCGATCCGGCGCGACTGTGCCACCGGGGGACACACTCGACCGAGCTCAGACAGCACGGGCTGTCACGGCGGCCGCTCATCGCGACGGCGGGAGGCGGCGGCGGAATCGGCGGGCGGCGCGGACGCCGGCCCGAGAAGGCTTCGGTACGGGGGCTGGGGAGGCGACGCGGTTCTCCTCCAGGGCAGCAGCTCGACGGCCGTTCGAGCCGCTGGCGCGTAGGGTCACGCGACGCGTGCGCAGCCTGTGCAGTATGCACGGCGCGCGGGGGCGGCCAGCATGCAGGGGCGCTGTCGCAGGTAGGGCGGCTCGGCGAATGGCAATGAACCGTCCCGCCGGAGCGGCGCGACCGCGGGCGCGCGTCCGCTGGCTATGCGGCATCGGTGGGGGGGGGGTCGCTCTGTAGCGACGGTCGTGGGTCGAGTCCGGGGCGGCGATGCGATCCAGCCGCAGTCGCTCCGTTGCTCGGTGGGGTGGTGGCCGCAGCAGCCGGATTAGTTCGACGGCATGTGCGTCCGAGGGAAAGGCGGTAGCAGCCCTTCTCGAGGGGTAGGGCTCGCTGGGGTAGTTGGCCGCAGTTGCCTAATTGGCACGCGGGGGGTAGCCAGCTTGCAGAGGCGCTGTCGCAGGGCGGGCGGCACGACGAGTGGCAATAAACCGTCCCGGCGGCACGTCGCGACCGCGAGTGCGCGTCCGCTGGCTACGCGGCATCGGTGTGGTCGCTCTGCAGCGACGTCGTGGTTCGAGTCCGGGGCGGCGACGAAGTCGCTCCGTTGCTCGGTGGGGTAGTGGCCGCAGCGGCCGGAGTGGCTCGACGGCTGCGCTGCGGGGCCGTATGAACGCAGTGAGCGTCCGCGGGGGATGGTAGCAGCCCTTATTCAAGGGGGGAGGGCACGCTGGTGTGGTCGGCGGCGGCGGAGTCGAACCCGGGACACGGCTCGACCGCCCGATTCCAGCGGCAGCGTCGACGAAGCAGTCCGCGACTACCGATAATCCACCCCACCGTCCGCAACCCCTCGGCGCGGGCTATCCATGCCGGGTGAGACCCCGAGGGGAGGCCCAGCTAGACGCCCGCGAGCGGGGTGCGGGAGGCTCGGTGGGGGGGGGGGGGGGGTGGCAGCAACTCGACGGCGCTCGGTTGGCACAGAATGAATTCTGCACCGGAGCGAGGGTAGACGCGGAAAACTTTATGTGCGGAGACCCCCGAAACATAGAATGTCGATCGTTTCCTACGCATGCGTTCTGAGACGCGTTGAAGCACCCGTAATTGCGTTCCGAATCACTGTCAGTCATACATTTTTTTGCTTTTCTGATCGCTGACAGCAACGCTGAAAGTCTGATTCGGAATGCGCCCAAAATGTTGTCTGTGGAGCGTCCGCTTTAGCGCGGCTGGGTTTTGGTTGGTTCTGTGGTTTTGGCGCCATTCTTGTTTTCTTGAAGATTTTATGGAATGGAAAATGCAAAAAAGGTACTTCGTTTTTGTTCAACACCAATGTATGAGAGTAGATAAAGTAGTGTATGAAACTGCACATAACTAGGTATTAAAACACTCGTGTGCATCTATTAAAAACCTCGCCTACGGCTCGGTTTTTAAACAGACACTCATGTTTTAATACCCCTCATTATGCAACAGTTTCATAAACTACTATTGCTCTATCTTTAAAATTGACCGAGTTATAAAGGTTTGAAATTCAAGATTAGATAGAGGCACTTACCCACTTGTGACGTCATTTGTTAGTAACGCCATATAATCTCCATACAAAAAAACATTTTTGAAAGAGACAGACATATTGAAACTTTAAAAAGTCCCTGTAAATTAGTTTTTCAACCGATTCTGTTTTTTTCTTCGCGAATCGTCTGCTACTAATCTATATTTTAAAAATAATTCATAAAATATGGTAAATTTAGGAACAGTCCGATGCCCTATTCTGCAATTCTGTGGCGCCTATATTCGCCGTGTGGTGACGGCAGAGTAGAATATTAGATTAGATTAGATTAGATTAGATTATTTATTCATAAACAATATACATTACAGAATACATTACAGAATACATTTGTCACCAACCCTACTCTTCCCGTGGGTGTCGTAAAAGGCGACTTAGGGACTACACATTAAACAGAGAACGGGCAGCAGTGCTCTCTGATACAGTAACCTTTTAATCTGCGATATCCAACCCGCCTGCCAAGCGTGGAGATTATGGCAAAACCCTCGACTTAATTGGAGGAAGCTCATAGTCCAGCAGTGGACTGTAACGGGCCGTTGATGTTGATGTTGAATCTACATTCTCTGATCAACCAACATTATCCTTTCAGGCCCCAGATGTGGCAGAAATAGGAGCGCAGGGTGAAACAAACGTGTACACTTTAGAGGTCCAGTCGATGGCCCACATCGGGCTGATAGGGTTTCCCAACGCTGGCAAGAGCACTCTGCTTCGAGCCCTCACGAGGGCGCGGCCTAACGTTGCACCATATCCCTTTACCACGTTGAGGCCTCATATTGGTGAGTTGGTTAAGAAATATTGCATGTAATAAGTTTTGCACAAAAATTATTTTACACCTTAAATTATATTATTTAGGTTACCACCTAAAGATTTTATGTATGTATGTATGTCTAATGGGGGACGCCTGCGACAGAGCGCAGACGGGTGACCTGCTCTGGTTAAAGAACTATTTCACCCCTAATTCCCAGTTCGGTCGTCGCCCTTCGGACTCGCGGTGCATCGGACATTTCTCCCTGTTCCCTCGCTCTCCCTGGACGAGACCTAAAGATATTTCGTAGCTTTTTTGGTACTTAGTTATTATTATCATCGTGTAAGTCGTTAAGGTCGACAACCGTCCTCACAAACCCCGATGTCAGTGTTATAGATATAGAGCTGCCAAAGGCCACTGACTTGGCTCGTGTAACGAATAGATAGTAGCCGGGACCAACGGCTTAACGTGCCTTCCGAAGCACGGAATCATCTTGTAACTGATCACTTGATCTCTATAATAATTAAAATTGGCCAATGATCATCTAGTAGCGGAATCGTACTACTTTGTGTGAGTAACCCAAGCTCTTTTAGAAGATTACAGTGAGCTCGTTTTTCTTGGGCATTCTAACTACGAAATTAAACAAAGTGTCTCTGTACAACATCTATGTAATTCCAAGCTATCAATTCCTCCCTGCTCGATCATCAGGGAAGTTATAAAAAGTAGGAAATATCATTGAATGAACAATGTATTTCCTACATAGCGTATCGCCCCAGGTTTTGGTCTTTTATCGACCTGAGCTTCCTTGGAAGCTCTAGCTCATTATGAGCTTCTAGTTCTCATAAGAACTTTCGTTGAGTCTCTCTTCCTCAACAGAATAGCCGTGCTCCAAGTCTCTCTAATGATACTGCTCGGAGACGGCCACTCTTGCCCTCGCCCTGGGCAACCTTTTCCTTAAGCTATGTCAACCGTATTGAAAAATACAGTTACATAATCTCTCTGTGTCTTCCATACTACCATCCCACAAGAGATCCAGCAAGATCCAGCCCTGACGAAGGAACTAGTTTTAGTTCCTTCAGCTAGTTGATTGCTAGACCCCAGATCCCGAGCAAGACAACAGTTCAGAAGCAAAGACCCGATACGCTCACACCTTTACAGCAAACCAACTGTTAAAGCATTTACGAGGCGAGCGAGAATAAACGCCCCACCAACGCGCTCTCTGTGAGACACTGCCCATTCTGTCCTCCAGAACGCTCCTGACCTCCCCTCACCACAGAGGTGTAGGAAAAGGTTAAAAAAATAGACAATCCCGAAGGATTGTCTACAGCGGACTCTGGTCCGACCGGTGCGCCTTAAGCGTTGGATGGAGACCAAAGTCTCTTCGTTGAAAGCATAAGCTTCTCGTGGTAAGCCGAAGCTAGTGGACTACGTCCAATCGATACTAGCCGTAGCGTTCCGTTCGATACGGCTGAGCCGCTGTGGTAACCTTTTAGGAGGCTAATCCTGGTCTTCCACCGAAGTGTCCGACGTATTGCGTTCGATGGGAGTGAAGGGAATATAACCCCTTATATATACATTTAAATACTTATTTAAACATATTAAATAACTCCCAACTCTCTGCTCATCTCCTGCCGAACTGATCCGCTGGTTCGAGTATGCTCCATGTTCCCTTCGCTGAGTGCAACAATATTTCTCTGAAGGGAACGGTGCTATATGCACCCGGTCCTTTTGGGACACTACTCTTTTGGGCTTGCATAACTATCCCTTGTCTAGCGTGATCTAAGCCACAGCAGCATGTGGTCATAGATTCATTCACCAAAGCCCATTTAGCAGATGCATTTACAATCATATGCACTGATATCGCTTTACGATATTCGGGTCTTATTCTGCTTTGTGATTATACATTAATTAGAGCATAACTCGAGCAGCTTCACGTCCAGAGCAGAAAACTTCACAGAAAGTCGCTCCGCAGACTTGCGTCTCAGAGGAGTCATTAGCCTTCGCCGATGCCACTACCGGGGGTAATACTTGAAAGACCTTCATCGATACTAAGCATCTTGAGGTCCACAGCGCACAGATGTGGACAAGTCCCATCGGCGAAGATGTATTCAAGTTGCTATATGCGTCTCGATCAATCAGCGGTTCAGAGCTGGGCATGCAGTGTCAACATCAGCTAATGACGGGTATACCACATCTTCAAGCGTCAGACATGGTTTTGAGTGCCCATGTCCGGGGTAAAGGGTCGCGAATCCTCTTCCCTAGTCATGGCCCTCGTTAATAGTTAGAATACATTGCGGATGGGCCTTTGCCATTTCCTCTCCCCATTCTGCGTGCTTGGGCGACACGTGAGGTGGTTCTTATTAGGACAGCGGCATTGGAGACAACGCGGATTCGTGAGAGGTTCCAGATCCATAATGCGTTGCGGCCGATGGTCTACGTATGCTTGTCCTCTGTTAAGTAACTCTAGAGGTATAGGCTCCAGCCGGCGTCTGTATCTGCTATCTAGCATCATCCACTCAGCCACCATAATATATTCTACCAGGATGTGCAGACCACACTGGTTAGTTTGGATTAGTCAATAAAGGTTTAAGGGTGGCCCCTTTGCCTCTCAGGATGCCGTCGTCTCAAGCTAGGCGGCGTAAGAGACGAACAGGGGAAGTTTTTAGCAGCGCCTGTAACTTTGGTTATAGCAAATATTTTCATATTTTCCAAACCTATATTGAACTTTTCAGTCAATATCCAAACTTTAACATATTATGATTTTTATCATTAATACTTGTCGCCTCCGACCATCACTGGCCGACGGCTGCCTTCCCCATACATATATTGGAGAGTCGCATCGACGGTACGCGTAAGGTCAACACGGATTTTCCAACAAAGTTTCCCAATTTTGCTGAAACTCACAATATAGACGTAAGTCGGTCTCGGCATCACACGTATGCTCTTAGTTTGGCGCTATCTCTTTTAGTTTTTGAGTTATTCGAAAAAGTTCAATACAAGAACGTATAACGGAAGTGAAAAATGTCCAAATACGGTTTTAAACCTTGTATTCGGAGTTCCCATGCACAGGGATAGCTATTGCTCGTTCGTTGGCATCGTCTGCTCTCAGCCACATATAAATAATTCGCTTTTTAGGAAACATAAAATTTTCGGCTCCGCGCCATGATTTTTATTCAGCCTTATTTCGATTTTTTCTATGCCATTCAACAGACACACGTTGTTAGACATAGTTTTATTTTACATTAGGGTTGTGGGGTTACAATCTTTCTTTTCGGACAATAAGGTGTCCTAACCAAACTGGGGAAAGTCTCACAAAGAGATTTTTGCTTGATAGTGTCCCCACCGGGAATCGAACCCGGAACCTCCGTAATGGGCGTCGAAATCTCGAGCACTCGGCCACGGAGCCTGTTATATGGTTATAACCCATGCAGATAAAGAATAGATATGAAAATGGCGTCCGCTCGCATGCTATCTCGCTCACAATCTATCGCTGTCTAGAGGGCTGCTATTTAGGTATCCGGAATAACAAAAAATAACAAACATCTATAACCAAATATACTTTTATTGCTTTTCAAAATATTCCCCGTGATGATCGATGCATTTTTTCATACGTTGAAACCAACTTTCGTAGCATTTTTTCCATTCTGTATCGGGTATCTCCAAAACGTGCATTTTGAAAGCATCAACGGCTTCTTCCCGGGTCGAAAATCGGTGTCCACGTAATTTGTTCTTCACGCTTGGGAATAAATAAAAGTCGTTGGGTGCCAAGTCGGGACTGTACGGCGGATGACCCGTCAATTCGATCATTTGACTATTTAAATACTGCGTTGTTGCGGCCGAGGTGTGACAGCTGGCGTTATCGTGGTGAAGGATTATTCTTCGTTGTCGATTGTTCTTGCGTATTTCTCCAAAGACTTCTGGCAAGCAAATGGTGGTGTACCATTCAGAATTAACCGTTTTACGATTCTCTAGTGGTACTGTAGCCACATGTCCACTAATACCAAAAAAGCAGGCAACCATTTGCTTCAAAGTGCTTTTTGCACGAACAACTTTAGTTGGGTTTGGCTCATTTTGGAACACCAAAACCGTTGACTGCTGTTTAGTTTCGGGATCATACGCATATATCCAAGATTCGTCTCCTGTGTAGATATTATGAACAGCTTTTGATGTACCACATTTGTATTTTTCTATCATTTTTTTGCACCAATCAACACGAGCCTGTTTTTGTTCAACTGTTAAGTTGTGCGGGATCCAACGAGAACAATTTTTTTTTACAGCCAAATGTTCGTGTAATATTTTATAAATACTCGTCATACTAATGCCCAGAAATGCCTCTATCTCGCGATATGTAACATGACGGTCTTGCATTATTAGTTCGCGCACAGCATCAATATTTTGTGTTACAACAGCCGATTTAGGGCGACCTTCTTTAAAATCGTCCGCAAGCATACGACGACCACGATTAAACTCACTGAACCAGTGATACACAGTGGTTTTCGATGGGGCTTCCTCCCCAAAAGTCGACAAAAGTTGATCCATGCACTGTTTTTGAGTTAATCCACGCCGAAAGTCGTAATAAATCATAGCACGAAAATTTTCACGAGTCAAATCCATGGTGATGATAGACAATGAATTTTTAAAATGGCGCCACAATGTAAAAACAATTGACAGATGAATGAAACAAACTTTATTTTACAGCCAAAGAGTTCTATTTTTAAATGTTATAATTTCTTTTTAAATATTGTTTATGTAAGTGGCCAGTTCCGGATACATAAATAGCAGCCCTTGTATACTCACACAGTGAAGTACGCGCTGCAAAAAAATAATTATAATAATCAGGGGTTGGATTTAGAAACAATTGGAATCGATCGGAGGAAACTGAGCATGTGGGGATGTTCAGAGGGCTTAACTGAATCCCGCTACATCGATTTAACCTTCAGGAGACTTCGAAAATATATTAATGAAAATATCAATTTCCTATCATGCCCTTGAGAATAATTAATAACAAAAAAAAGTCAGTAGGAAAAATAAAAATCGATTTTTGAGAACTTGTTTTGCCAACCGTACCATAAGTACCCGCCGCCATTTTCATATCTATTCTTTATCTGCATGGGTTATACTTAGTGCTCACTATAGATTATTTTTCTTTTCAGGAATGGTTCCTTACGATGACTACGAGCAAGTAGCTATCGCAGACCTGCCTGGTTTGATTCCTGGCTCGCACAAGAACTTTGGACTAGGTCAGTTGTTCTTTTAGCACAGCTTAGCTGGCTAAGTCGAAGTTCGACTTCGGTGACAAGCACGGAATCATCTTTCTTTTCGGACAATCAGGTGATTCAACCTGCAATGTCCTAACCAAACTGGGGAAAGTCTCACAAAGAGATTTTTGCTTGACAGTGTCCCCACCGGGAATCGAACCCGGAACCTCCGTAATGGGCGTCGAAATCTCGACCACTCGGCCACGGAGGCTGTTAACTCTTTAATTCAAGTAAGAAATTTCGTTTCTAGGCATACAATTCTTACAACACGTGGAGCGATGTCGCGGGCTGATATACCTGCTCGACGGCACGAATGAGCCGTTACAGCAATACGAGACATTATCCTACGAACTCGGCCAGTACAACAGAAGCCTGTCCGCGAGACCGAACTGCGTCGTCGTCAACAAAATAGACCTAAAAGAGGGCAGGGTCGGCCTTGAAGACGTAAAACAGGCAGTTTTGGAAGCGAATCGGGGAGACATTGAAGCGAATCGGGGAAATATTGAAGCGAATCGGGTAGAATTAGAAGCGAATCGGGGAGAATCCGAATTTGAGGACGAATTAAACTTGATTCAAGAAAATGAAGATAGCGTCCGAAACAAAGGAATAAGTTTGAGAAATAGAAGTAATAAGAGTGATGTTAAAGTTATAGGTATTTCGGCAAAAACTGGAATGAATTTGTCTGAGTTATTGAGAATAGTTAGAGAAATGTATGACAGCGGTGAAAAACTATAAAACAATTCTATAAAGATCCATATCATTTGTAATTAAGTTGGTTTCTATTTATGAAGTGTGCATGATTTAACTTTAGTAGAAAATTATGGTGCTGTACGATATTTATTGGCAACACTCTTTAGCCAATCACTGCAGATTTACAATGTTGCCATTAGCAAATAATTCGGTTTCTTGTATATTTATTTTCTACTCTTGTGACATGTCTGTACCGTACCAAAAATTTCTAACGCGCGTCGCCTTGTCAGCTTGTCACCGCAAGATTGTGAACGCCGTTAGTTTATAATCTTACTCGCGATATTATAAACTTACGGAAAATTGTGAACTGAAACTAACCATTTACAATTTTACGTATTATTTCTCGTTAGTTTATAATCTTACGATGTCAAAGCGATCGTCTTCTATTTCCTCTGAGTACCGTATGTATTATTTTTAAAGCAAGTATAAAATGTATATGCCGCCTAGATAGTGGATATTATGAACTATGTAAATAGAAGTTTGTGATAAGAAATAAAATCCAGTTTCATTTATATCAATCTTTTATTTGTTTTTTCACTTAATTATTATTTATTGTGATGATCTAAATACATAAAACTATCTTAAATCTATTAAGTAAATATACACTACAGTATAATGTAGTATACACACTACACTGTAGTATATATATGTGTCTAAAAAATATTTTAAAATTTCAGTCAATTCATTTGTTTTTGCTATAGAGAATTTCATTAGCAATGCGTTTATTTTTAATTTAACTCAGTTCTAGTACAAAACAATTAATTTATACTCTGCCATGATCAATTTGGAATGTAAAGTCGGCAAAAAAAATAGTAAATAAAGTTTACTTTGTTTAATTGATTTTATATTACAGACTCAAAATGAGGGTTTTTCTTTTAGTTCTACAAAGGCCTACTATGTGGCGCTGGGTTCCACTTTTGTCAAACCACATCAAAAATGTTTTACATACTTCTCAATTTCATATAACATTGGAAAAAAGAAGCAGTGACAGTAAACATTTTAGCACAAGTTCAAAATATTAAGAGTAGAAAGGCTCAGGTAGGTCTTATTAATGAAATAGATTAACTTGTTTTTTTGTATTCGTTGCCTTTTGATATTAATCAAACCGGTATTATAACAATTTTAACAAGAAATAACACGAGTATCTCACAGCAGAACAGACTTCAGCAACGCAAAACAATCACCACAAAAGCCCGAGGGCGGGAAGTGAAGTAGAAGTGAAAGCGAAATTTATCAATCACTGACAGTAACAGTTCAATTCATGACGTGACGTTAAGGGTGCGTTCGAAATCTGTTAAAACTGTGCGTATCGGTACTAATGTTTGTGACCGCTGTCTTCTTAGGTCTTTTTAGGACACACTTTGCGTGAATATTAAAAATACGTACTACGCGAAGTGTGAATATAAAGTAACCTTTTTACTAGTTTTTTACTTCTTTCCAATCCTATCTGGGACAGAGTGTATGTGTTTTTAATCATTTAATGTAATTAATAAAGTTTAGTAGTTAATGTTAAAGTTTTTTTAATTTTTTTTATAACTTATGTCAATGAGAATACCAACAAGGTTTACTTTTAAGGGATACTCCGTACCCAGAGCCATAAAATTGTATTATTATAAAAAAACTTCAATTTGACAACTAAATTAAAACTGACATCTAGTGGAAAAGTGAGAACTAAAATTAAAAAAAGGAAAGGAAAACGCCCATTGTTTTTTTTAATGGTCTAAAATATTTCATTTAAATGTTTAGGACAGTTATTAAAATCCAGTATTAAAACCGAAACGAAAATATGAATTGGTTTTGAAACAGGATTCGAACCTGAATCTCAGGCAACCCAGTCCAGTCCAGTCCAACACAGATCAATTATGCCATCAAGACACTGAAAGATCGACGTTTGCCATCGGCTTGTGGAAGACATAGCTACGAGTATGAACGAACATTGGCATCGATTAGCTTGAAAATGTGACTGATTTCTTTTTTGCTTCGATTGAAAATACATATTTGAAGAGGGCATCTGCTGAGTTAACAGTTAATAGGGGATCGGACTACTTTTTTTTAATTTTATAAATTCAAACTTCTTAGTTTCTGCTATCGAACACTAAAAGAATTTTTGCTCTATCTTTTAAATTGACCGAGTTATAAAGGTTTGAAATTCAAGATTAGACAGAGAGGCACATACCCACTTGTGACGTCACTTGCTAGTAACGCCATATTATTTCCATACAAAAAACATCGTTTTTGAAAGAGACAGACATATTGAATCTTTAAAAAATTCATTTCTCAACCGATTCTGTTTTTTTCTTCGCGAATCATCTGCTACTAATCTATATTTTAAAAATAATTAATAAAATTTGGTGAATTTAAGAACAGTCCGATCCCCTATTGTTCTTATCCGAGTCCAAGTCGGTGACCTAAGGGAAACTTAAACTCGATATTTTTTCGAACATGCTTAGCTAAGTTTTAGCTAAACAATGGTGTCGATTCGGCATACGCCCAACTAAACTAAACTTAAAATTAGTCCTGTCACTTTCTATCATTTTTAATTGAAAAGGGACCAAAGATCATCGGTTTTGTTTTTGTCTATGACTTCACGACTAACTGTCAAATTTAGTCTTGTTTTAGTGCCTACCTAACACCATTACGAATAAAAAGCCACTAAAATTGACAGTTAGTCGTGAAGTCAAAGACAAAAACAAAACAGATGATCTTCGGTCCCTTTTCAATTAAAAATGATAGAAAGTGACAGGACTAATTTTAAGTTTAGTTTAGTTGGGCGTATGCCGAATCGACACCATTGGCCCCTATTCGGGAAGTCGTGCTCTAATTCTAATTTTAAAATCCAGCTATCCTTTTCGTTTTTATGACCAATGAAAGAATGAGGTGAAGAATACAGATGAACGAATGATATTATTTTGAGTGAATGATAATCTAAAATAATGGCATTGCTGTCAGATTAAGAGATTTTTAAGTCGGGTGTTTTGCGTGCTCCCTTGTGCAATTGACGCGTTCATAAGGTTCAAATTCGATGTTTGACAGCTCCAATATTAGGATAACCATCTCCTGTCCTTCTTTAATCTTTAAAAGGTGAAAAGGACTGACGAACTTAAATTAAGGATTATAGCGTGACAGTGTGAATTGATACCAACGTCTCTGAAAGTCGCCCTTAAGGCGGGTATTCACTAGGCAACATTTGTTTATAAACTTGATCATCGTGTTTGTTTGTTTGTTTTTTTTGTTTGTTTGTTGTGTTTTTATGTTTGTTAGCTTACCGTAAACACTGTTTCTGAAACTTTGCAGTCCACACTTGTCAGTTGTTGCTAGGATGTTTATATTTTATCTTTTCAAGACAAAATTGTAAGCATAGAATATGCATCTTTGTTTCCACTTCCTTTTGTGACATATTCTAATTCCATGCTTAAATTATCCCGCAACACACGTCCACACCTTTCAACTTTTGTTATAAACTAGATGTTTCGTCTTGCTCTCCACTCAAAGTGGGGAACACGGCAAAATGTATCTGAAACAATGTTTCATCACCTTTGTTTATAAACTGTTTACAGAGATGATGCAACATCGTGAAACACTGAATATAAACAGTGTTTCTAAACAAAATGTTGGCTAATGAATACCCGCCTTTATAATGTCTAATACTAGGGCATCCCGGGTTGCGGCAAGGGTGGTAGCATGTGCGGCACCATCGGCGGGAGAGGCTCCGGAAGACGCTTTTTGGGCTTCTTTCCTTTGCTGGGCTGGACTTTCATCTGGGAACAATGTTTCATTTTATAGGCGATACAGGGGTCTTTTGTCAGCATCTGACAATGGCGGACGTGTCTTCGTTTTAATTTTTTTATTTTAGTTTATTGAAGTGTTTAGTGTATAATTTCGATAGTGTATTATCCAGTGAATGTTTCGGGACTATAAACTATAATAGGACAATTGAATCGCTTACACTTTGCTGGCATTTGTAGACGATGCCAAGAGGCCTTGTGGTGGCTTTAGTAATTGTACTATCACATTACTGAGCCCAATTCACCGAACAATCATCCAAGGAAAAATCTTGAAACCTACAAATATCACTCGACACTGGCGAAATACGTCTAGCGGGTGGTTGGTCCGAGGCTCACTCACTGTGGAGAAGAACGGCCGGAAGAAACTCCACAGGATTCGTATCTTCTGAACTTTTTTTTAAATAAATGTATTGTTTGCAATATTGCTATATAAGATGTGTCGCCATTAGTTTGGAAGAAAAAAAAATAGGCAATACAGGAACAGTCAACGACTTTTATATTGCGTCATTTGACTACTGTGGTTAGGTTCTGGTACTACAATAAGATGTTTGTGCTCGAAGCATTTTACATTGTTTTGCGTCGTATAGCAATTGTCGCGACGAAAGAGTCGCGAATGCTCCTTAACAGTTGCGCAGTGATTGGAACTGCACCTTAAATAATATTATGAAATAGCAACACAGCGCAGCAGTAGTCTATGGACGAAGCTGAATCAAAAATAGTTCTGGTGAGTGTCTTGGCGCGTCCTTTGCATATTGTGATAAAGTAAAGTTTGTGCAGTGAATTGATGCAGATTTCGAGAATCTTGCAGCTAAGTATCTAGCTAAGCATTCTATCTAAGCATTCCATGTATTACAATAATTTTAAAGCATCTAAATGTCAGCTCATAAACTCTTTCAGTATCTGAAACCGCCAATAAAGTTACAAAGACTTGACCTGACTTATTAACTACTACTTACAAGAGAACTTAATAGTTATACGATGAGACAAAGATTAGAAATATACCTCGGTCTGTGTAAGAAGCACAGATATCCAAGACTCTTGATTCATTCCAACTATATCATGTTAAATCTTGTCGACAAGTAGTTACCTATTTATTTACTATTAAGATCTGACTTTAAAGACGGATCAAGACAGACTGTTCAAGCTCTGTCGCGGCAGGTGGGACGAATCGCGTGACGCCTACCCGAGGAGCCGCAGTGTGGCCACACAACACAGCCTGGTATGACACAGCCAGGGCAGCTGGTGTCAAAGGCATTACAAGAAGAATACCAGCCAGGGCAGCTGGTATCAATTAGTTGGCGTCTATTAGAGATAATATAGTTGGAACGACAGTAACTGACAATGTAGATTATGACAGAGAAGTATTAACTACTCGAGGTGATGATGATACTCTAAGTCTTAATGCCTACCTACATACTCATTTACTACTACTGAAAGACATTATTAGCATTAACTTTATAATGAAAAGAAAGTATACAGAGAAGCCAGTTGTTGCACTCTTAAAGTGGGCTTCTATGCTTAGTGGCTCCGAGGCAGTCGGTGTCATCTATTAATCAACTTACAGGTGGAGCCATTATAACTTCTGTACAGACCATAAATTAAAGCGAAGCAGATATACTCGTACATAGGAGAGAGTTAAAGAAAGGGCCACAGGATATATAGAACCCTAAGAACACTATAGAACACTAAGGATATTAAGGTAATGATAATAATTCTACTTAATCCCCTATTTATACATTTTGTTGTGTTGTGTCGTCACGTACGTACGAAACTTATTCTCTCCCTGAGTCTAAGGCGGCATGACACGACAGCAATGGTCTGTGTATTTTTTCTTCATTATGCGTTATTTCGCATCGTAATGAGTAATGTTGGTTTGCTTCGCATCAGTTTATAACACTACGTTAGCTACTTCATTTTGTGTCAAGTCAACGCTACTTTGTCTTTGCTTTGTCTGCTTTGTAACAATTTTACCCTACTTCGTCTTTGAATTATACTGCTTTGTGTTATTTTACGCTACTTTGTCTTCGAGTTATGCTATTTTGTGTCACATTAGACGTGTCATTTTACGGTACTTTGTCTTCGAGTTATAGATATACTGCTTTGTGTAATTTTACGCTACTTTGTTTTCGAGTTATACTGCTTTGTCACAATTTTATTATTAACCTGTTTAATGATTTATTGCGACAATATAAGATGGCAAATACTGGTGCTGTTCGCCGATAACCATAGCGATATTTACCTTATAGTGCACTTCTTTGACGTGCCTATACAAACTGGAGTACCAGCCGAAGGCGGCGGAGCACTGCTCGCACTGGTAGGGGGTTTGCGTCGTGTGCATCGCCACTATGTGGTAGCGGAGCTTCGCGGCGTTCTGGGAACAAGCACGCGAATGTACCTTGAATCTACATTAGTATAAAACTTGTGACGTGCACGTTACAATCCCAGTGAATTCATCTTTTCAAGTATACCAATAATAATCACGACTGCCCTGCTAAAAAATAGTCTGTCATTCGGGCTGATGACGTAAGGATTCTAACATTCAAAACAAACATCAGGGTCTACGATGTCGGTCATAGACAAACCATTTGATTAATTGATCGATTACTTATTTTTTGTTGATTTTTTTTATTTGATGATTGATTGACATATACATAGACAACTTTTATTTGACACTAAACACAATACAACACAACAATCATAGGGACAAATTAAAACAATCATCGCTATTTAAACAAAAACAATTTACACAAACTCGAGATATGTAGGTGAGGCAACCAACATACCCTCTTGTTGACCCGAGTGGGGTTGTGTCGTGCTGCGATGTCAAACAGGGCCCCATAATTGCGTGTACGCTAAACGAAGCCAGTCACCATTTGCTTAGGTTGATGATGAGACTGACCTGGGGGCCGTTTCACGAAGCTACAAATTACAAGTACAATTCGATGTACATTACTCGTACGTAGACAATAAGATAAAAACGAATTGGCTACGCAATGAATATCAAAATGTAACTTGTTACTTGTAACTTCGTGAAACGGGACCCTGCACGGAGAACTGACGGACGCTTCGGCAGAAAAGTTCTCTCCTGGCGACCACGCACCGGAAGACGCAGCGTGGGCAGGTGACGTCACAAGGTGGACCGAAGATCTGGTGAAGGTCGCGGGAAGCCGCTGGATGCGGGCAGCGCAGGACTGGTCGTTGTGGAGATCCTTGGGGGAGGCCTTTGTCCAGCAGTGGACGCTTTTCGGCTGAGATGATGATGATGCCTGACCTGATACGACTTCCCGCAGACGTGGCAAAGGTTGTCCTTAAGGTCCTTGTTTCTGTGAACATTCTTCATGTGGACGTATAGAGATGTGTGGCATTTGAACGGCTGGGAACAAAAGACGGAATTCAATAATTTGGGAGGTTCCAGGTTCTAATCTCAGTGTGGATCCGCCCTTGTCGGGAGCGGAGGGGGGCACAAGGGGCGGGCGAGCAAAAAAATCAATAATAACTGTTAGAAATAAACTTGAAATATGATACTTCACTTCTTACAAGTTCAAGTACTATATAAGAGTGATAGACATATTTGTTGTATCTATCTCTGTCCCAGATAGGATTGGAAAGAAGTAAAAAACTAGTAAAAAGGTTACTTTATATTCACACTTCGCGTAGTACGTATTTTTAATATTCACGCAAAGTGTGTCCTAAAAAGACCTAAGAAGACAGCGGTCACAAACATTAGTACTGATATGCATAATTTTTAACAGATTTCGAACGCACCCTTAACGTCATGTCATGAATTGAACTGTCACTGTCAGTGATTGATAAATTTCGTCACTTCACTTCCTTCTGGCTTATGTAGTGTTTGTTTTGCGTTGCTGAAGTCTGTTCTGCTATGAGCTATTCGTGTTATTTCTTGTTAAAGTTGTTATGATGCCGGTTTGATTAATTTCAAAAGGCATCCATTACAGAAAACAAGTAATCTAATAATTCATTAATAAGACCTAACTGAGCCTATCCACTCTTAATATTTTGAACTTGTGCTAAAATGTTTACTGTCACTGCTTCTTTTTTCCAATGTTATATGAAATGGAGTATAGTTTGTTTTTTGATCAATTTCGATTCTGTTTTGACTGTCAGTATTCTATCTTTGTGTACTTTTAGACGAACTAAAAAAAAAACAATATTTTTCCCTATTGACACCAGGGTTTGTGGGATCGGTCGTCGACCTTGTACATCCACACTATAATGACGGTCACCCATCTTTGTTCCGTCGTCGCCAGCTTACCTTGTTGCACAGTTGGCACCTGAACTTGATCTTCTGCAAGTGTTCCCAGTCGATGTGGTCGCGGAGGCGAGTTTTGTTCACGAACTTCTTACCGCAGTCGTCGCACGTGAAGCTGGAAGGAAAATTGCGGTTTTACTCTCTAGACCGTAAATAGTCTTTCTTATCTTTGGAGGGGCCGAGACGTCAAAGTCTCGGAGCACTTCGACCCTATGGGATCTTTTGTGAATGTGTGTGATATTAGACGGGTATAATTTTAACGTTTCATCTTTCATCTGCCTTTGTGATGAAAGTCACATCCGCTCGTTCGATTTCATCGGGCATCGCTCATTGTTCATCGAAATGAACGATAAATGAAGCGTGTAAACAGCCGCGGCAGTCATTTATTAATTTGTTTAGTGTTATTTTTAACCCCCAACGCAAAAGAGGGGTGTTATAAGTTTATCTGTGTATCTGTCTGTGGTATCGTAGCTCCTAAGCGGATGAACCGATTTTCGTTTAGTTTTTTTTGTAACATAGATAATTTTACCCCGAGTGTTCTTAGCCATGTTTCATGAAAATCTCTTCAGCCGTTTGAAGATCATCAGCTCTTTTCTAGTTGATGAGGGGATCTGACGAACTTCCTTATCTCCGATCGATTCGAAATTTGGTACCTTGTTATTTCAATCATATTGAAAGTATATGGTAAGGTAACCATGACCTGATCAGCCGTTTGAAGATCATCAGCTCTATAATAGTTGATGAGGGGATCTGCCTTACTTCCATATGTCCTATCGATTCGAAATTTGGTACCGTATTCCTTCAATAATATTGAAAGTATATGGAAAGGTAACCATGACCCGATCAGCCGTTTGAAGATCATCAGCTCTTTAATAGTTGATGAGGGGATCTGACTACTTTCCATATGTCCTTTCGATTCAAAGTAAAAATATTCTCCAATTTTCTTTTAGATATAACTGTTCTCATATATCATAATTTATTTGTTATAAAGTTTAAAAATTATGAAATAAAAATAAATTAAAAATTTAAAAACCCCCGAAGCAAAAAAGCTTAAACATTAAAAAGTAAAAAATAATACCTATTGTTGAGACATCAAATTCGATAAAGTAACACCTATATATTTTAATTTTATTAGAGAAATTGATGGATGGCACGATTTGGTTTGCTCGTTGAAATGACGCTATAATGTCACGTCGGGGTACCGCTAAGTTTAAAAAAAAATATCGTATGAAAACAAGTTGGTCGGATATGCTAACAAATTAATAGATAGTCAATCAAATGAAGCGTCTGACTTAAGCGGTACACCGACGCGACATTATAGCGTCATTTCAACGAGCAAACCAAATCGTGTCATCCATCAATTTCTCTAATAAAATTAAAATATATAGGTGTTACTTTATCGAATTTGATGGCTCAACAATAGGTATTATTTTTTACTTTTTAATGTTTTGCTTTTTTGCTTCGGGGGTTTTTAAATTTTTAATTTTTTTTTTTTTATATATTTATTTTTTTATTTTAAAATACAATGACATGGTTTTGAAATGGTGTAATATATGGAAATAATCATAGAATATTATTAGCACCATGAATTATTTTGGAAATAACGATTCAAGATCAAGTTTCGAAAAATGCTCACACATTTATTCACATTCATTTTTTCTCTGCCGGGCGTCACCTGACTCGTTACCCTTTTCTTTGTATGCCGGGCCCTCACCTGACTCGTTACCCTTTTCTTTCTCTATCGGGCCTCACCTGACTCGTTACCCTTTTCTTTCTCTACCGGGCCTCACCTGACTCGTTACCCTTTTCTTTCTCTACCGGGCCTCACCTGACTCGTTACCCTTTTCTTTCTCTATCGGGCCTCACCTGACTCGTTACCCTTTTCTTTCTCTATCGGGCCTCACCTGACTCGTTACCCTTTTCTTTCTCTACCGGGCCTCACCTGACTCGTTACCCTTTTCTTTCTCTACCGGGCCTCACCTGACTCGTTACCCTTTTCTTTGTCTGCCGGGCCTCACCTGACTAGTTACCCTTTTCTTTGTCTGCCGGGCCTCACCTGACTCGTTACCCTTTTACTTGTCCCCGTAGGACCCATTACCTTTTTTTGTCTGCCGGGCGTCACCTGACCCGTTACCCTTTTCTTTCTCTGCCAGGCCTCACCTGACTCGTTACCCTTTTACTTGTCCCCGTAGGACCCGTTACCTTTTTTTGTCTGCCGGGCGTCACCTGACCCGTTACCCTTTTCTTTCTCTGCCAGGCCTCACCTGACCCGTTACCTTTTTTTTGTCTGCCGGGCCTCACCTGACCCGTTACCTTTTTTTTGTCTGCCGGGCGTCACCTGACCCGTTACCTTTTTTTGTCTGCCGGGCGTCACCTGACCCGTTACCCTTTTTTTTGTCTGCCGGGCGTCACCTGACCCGTTACCCTTTTTTTTGTCTGCCGGGCGTCACCTGACCCGTTACCCTTTTCTTTGTCTGCCGGGCCTCACCTGACCCGTTACCCTTTTTTTGTCTGCCGGGCCTCACCTGACTAGTTACCCTTTTCTTTGTCTGCCGGGCGTCACCTGACCCGTTACCCTGTTCTTTGTCTGCCGGGCCTCACCTGAATTCACTCTCGGACACGTGTTGTTTCGATATGTTGAGGTGTTGTCGGTAAGTGGCGACGGACGCGAACCGCTTGTCGCAAGTCGCGCAATACAACTCGCCCGTGTCGCGCGCCTGTACACAAACTAACAATCATCATCATCATACACAGCTCATATACGTCCCCACGAAGGTGCCCGAGCCTAAACAAACAATTCAAACAAAGTGGAGAATTTGAAGTGGTTTACACCCTGTATAATTTACTAGTACTTGGGCGACCGACCTTTGCTCGTGCCATCTGTTGATCTGTGTGTGTATAATAAATTTTAATTTATTTCATTTTTGTATTTAAATAACTAAATGAAAGAATAAAAAAGAAATTAACAAATAAAAAAGAAACATGAAAATAAAATACCTTCATACCTTGTGACTCCTGAGATGTCTGCCGAGGTTGGACTTCCACTGGTAGACCTTACCACACCGCGGGCACGGGTAGCGGTTGTTGCCTTTATGGAGGACACTGTGAACAAGAGAACATTGTTGTTCAATAAAAACGTCCCGTTGAAGCGGCCGATATTTCCTTGAATGAGGATGGTAAGACCAAAAATTATAACGTCATGGTAGCTAACACACATAGAGGAGCTGTCCTGAGAAAGAAGAAAGAAAAAGGAAGAAAGTAAATGAGCAAGTAGTTAATGTTTCTAAGACTAATTATATACTTAGAATAGTCTACATGCTCTTCTCTCTCTGCAATCAAGTATGATTTTGAGTTTAAGTTTGAAAAATAAGCCATATGTAAATGCAATAATCCTCTAAATGTAATCCTCTCAGATTATGTAACATCAGTAAACGCTAGGTGTAGGAATAAAAGGCCGGTGTGGTAGGCTAGGTAGAAGCGTGTATTTTCGTGTGGTGCCGGTCGGGAAAAAGAGGGCGAGCCCACGATGCAAACAGTTTTATACAAGCGTGATGACGTCACGAGAATCTCGTGGTAGCGCCATCTATAACCAGTACGGTGTACAACGTAGCGATCTATCAATGTAAAGCTGAAGGTGCGTCATGCATAGGAAAGATAGAACGACTTTATGAGTATAGATGTCGCTATTACAAATTTATTAACACTAGGGTTTTTAGCAGAAATTCGTCTACGCCGCTCAAGCAACTATGACAGCTTCTCTAAGTCTGTGCTCCGTAGAAATTACACAGCTAAGAGAAGTAACAGGGAGAAGAGAAGAAGGAAAAGAAGAAGACGAAGAAGGCAGAAGAAAGGTGAGAAAGGCAAACGTATACGCTATTACAATAAGGTCCCTACTGATATTAAAAACTTGCCTTTAGACAAGTTTAAAATAATTATAAAACAGAAATTGTATAAAAAAGGTTACTATAGGATATCTGATTACTTAGAAGACAGAAAAACAATAAATAAATTACAATGACAATAAATTATTTTATTTATTTATTTTAGATGTCCATGGGAATAGATTGTTTGAGTAGCAGGCCTTTTCGATATAATAATAAGCATTAATTTTGTAATTGACAATATTTTATTTAAAAAAGGAAACGCAAAAGATGCGACGACTGTGAGTTTCTTCGGTGAGCTCTTCTCCACAGATTCCGCCATTGTGTTAGTGAACTCACCCAAAAAAATGTAATGACGGATCTAAGTGATGTAATAACATCCTATGGAAATATATAATTTTGACTTTGACTCTGAGAAAAAGAGAAGAAATAAGGCAAAGAAGAAGAAGAAGAAAAAGAGTGGAGTAGTATTTGGAGCTAAAACAAGCAAAACTCACTTCAAATGGTACCGCAGCGTCTTCCTAGAACTGAACACTTTCCCACACTCCGCACATTGAGGCTTCTCCGAAGATGCCTTCTCCCTGGGCTGTCTCGGAGCTGCTTTGGCCTTTCTTATCGTTACGCCTCGATCTGACAGATGTAGGTTTTCTATCTGACTGATATTAGTTGATTCTTTCTGTAAGGGGGGAAAAGTCAAATAAATAGACAAAGAAAATACAATAATAAGACGTCCCTCCTCAATGTATAGAGGAGAAATTTTAATAAAATAGAAAATCGTTTTATATATCCTTGCAACCTGTGCAACTGCTGGAATGTGAATGTAACAAATAACGAAAATTGACAATGAGGCAGACGCGAGAGCGAGACATACAGGAAAGAACAACCAACTTATCTGTGAAACAAAGATGCGTTAGTGTTTGATGTTGTACCAAAAAGTGCTAGATTCAGGAAAAATTGTTATGCAATGTGCAAAGCTATTTATAATAAAATACCACAGGTTTTTAAACATAACACGGTAAAAAGATTTAAGAAAATAGTTAAAGAATGGCTGCAAAAACATAATTTTTATTCAGTAAAAGAATATCTGGAGCATCAGAACAAGATATGTGGACATTGTAAAGAGTTTTTAGAATAAGTTTTAAAATATTGTTTGCATGCTTTAATATTTAGGCTAGATATGTGACACTTAAACAACTATTTGTAACATCTTTAAACAACCATATCTTTAGCAAATAAAAAGTTTGAGTTTGAGTGTGAAATTAAAGGTGGCGCTAGTAGTATATTAAAATTGCATTTAAAGCGTTTAACAGTTCTGTAAGTTAGCATTTATGTATGTTAGTACCCATAATAAATAATAATAAAGCTTATAATACTTCCAAACTAAAAACTAAAAAAATGAGTTAATTTACAGTGCTGTTAGTTTTTATTTTTATTCTTAATCTAGGTTAGTATGTTAATTATTCTTCTAGTTTGGATCCCATCCGGGCAAAAGCCTCCTGAATCTCCTTCCAGTCCTTTCTATTTTTTGCTTTCTTAATCCAGTTATAACTGTATTAATAACTGTTAGTACCCATAGCAAGCACTATTTTTTTTTTTCTACTTCATAGCAAGGGCCGTAAATTAAAGCAGATACTTCGGTAAGTCTGTATACATCTTATTGGCAGTATAGTAATCGCATCATAAGAATGCCATCCTGTCAGCAGGCAGGAAATATAAAAACCAAATGGGTGCAAAAGAGACAGAAGAAAAATTTTACATGTATGACAGCTGTCAGGACGGCATTCTTACGATGCGATAGGTATAGTATATTATTTATTCACTACTACTAAAGTCTACAGCTTAAGTAATATGAAACTTACCTCAGCATCAACTTCAATATCCAATTCATTATTTCGATATATATCACATTCTTTGCTGTCTTCCTCTTCTAACTTCTTTATGTCTTCTTTAACAATATCATTGTCTACTATATTGTCATCAAACGGCAGATAATCATTATCATAGTCATGACAAGACTCAGCGTCGCTTTTTACTTCTTTTAATTTAATTTTCAGCTTTTTCTTTTTAACTTTTGCTGCCTTTTTGTGTTTGGTAGTTTTTTTCTTTACTTTTCGTGGCTGTAAGAATAGATAGCGATTATGAAACTAAGCAACCCTACTTTGCAACAACTATTGTTGATCGGTAACCCTATCCACAACTTATCTATTATTGATCGGTAGCCCTATCCACAACTTATCTATTATTGATCGGTAGCCCTATCCACAACTTATCTATTATTGATCGGTAGCCCTATCCACAACTTATCTATTATTTATCGGTAGCCCTATCCACAACTTATCTATTATTGATTGGTAGCCCTATCCACAACTTATCTATTATTGATTGGTAGCCCTATCCACAACTTATCTATTATTGACTGATAGCCCTATCCACAACTTATCTATTATTGATTGGTAGCCCTATCCACAACTTATCTATTATTGACTGGTAGCCCTATCCACAACTTATCTATTATTGATCGGTAGCCCTATCCACAACTTATCTATTATTGATCGGTAGCCCTATCCACAACTTATCTATTATTGACTGGTAGCCCTATCCACAACTTATCTATTATTGATTGGTAGCCCTATCCACAACTTATCTATTATTGATCGGTAGCCCTATCCACAACTTATCTATTATTGATTGGTAGCCCTATCCACAACTTATCTATTATTGACTGGTAGCCCTATCCACAACTTATCTATTATTGATCGGTAGCCCTATCCACAACTTATCTATTATTGATCGGTAGCCCTATCCACAACTTATCTATTATTGACTGGTAGCCCTATCCACAACTTATCTATTATTGATTGGTAGCCCTATCCACAACTTATCTATTATTGACTGGTAGCCCTACCCACAACTTATCTATTATTGATCGGTAGCCCTATCCACAACTTATCTATTATTGATCGGTAGCCCTATCCACAACTTATCTATTATTGATTGGTAGCCCTATCCACAACTTATCTATTATTGACTGGTAGCCCTATCCACAACTTATCTATTATTGATTGGTAGCCCTATCCACAACTTATCTATTATTGATTGGTAGCCCTATCCACAACTTATCTATTATTGATTGGTAGCCCTATCCACAACTTATCTATTATTGATCGGTAGCCCTATCCACAACTTATCTATTATTGATTGGTAGCCCTATCCACAACTTATCTATTATTGACTGGTAGCCCTATCCACAACTTATCTATTATTGATTGGTAGCCCTATCCACAACTTATCTATTATTGATTGGTAGCCCTATCCACAACTTATCTATTATTGATCGGTAGCCCTATCCACAACTTATCTATTATTGATTGGTAGCCCTATCCACAACTTATCTATTATTGATTGGTAGCCCTATCCACAACTTATCTATTATTGATCGGTAGCCCTATCCACAACTTATCTATTATTGATCGGTAGTCCTATCCACAACTTATCTTACCTTAACTTTACTATTCTTTTTTTTCTTCTCAGTTTTCTTTTTCACATCCAAATCATTGACAAAAGTCTTCAACTCATTGTGGTCTTCCTCCTTCACGAAACCATCCAACTTAGCATCTTCCGATTGGCAATGCTGGTCAAAGCCTTGGGCTAATGGTTCCACAAAATCTTGGCCCAACGTAGGCTCAAGTTCAACCAAGTGTTGGTTGAAATTTTGGTTGTTATGTTCGTCAACGGTGATTTCCAATGTGTCATACTCTGCTTTGATTTCTGGGAAGTCTGTAAACGTTGCTTGTGAGGTTTGTAAGTGAGGAATTTTAGAGAGGACCTTCGTTTCCTGTAATTAAAGAAATGTTAGCTTGAAACAAAAAGCTAAGTTTATTACAATATTCATTATTGAAACCAAATGGAAACAGAACAGGAAAACAAAACATAAATCAGAAGAGTTGAAAGAGAGCCTTAATGTTATGGTAGTCATCTCTTTCAGACAACCTTAGGGTATAGAAATAGCACACAAAAAGTGCAGTGAAACTATGAAAACCTGGAAATAACCTAACCTGGACCTATTTCACTTGTATTTATTAATAGTATATTTTTTTCCCAAAAATTTTTAACATTATATTTCCTATAGCTATCTACTCGTCACATACACAAATCAGTCTATCTTTAAGGACCGATTTTAAAGATCCAGTGAAAAATTTGTCATTGCTGCATGCACTTGGGACAGTAAATTTAGTACTGGTCTACTCCAACAGCAATTATCAAAAGTAAGCATCAGATATTTAGATAAACTGTAATCCAAGCTTTAGCAGTGCAGTAATTTATTTTGACCTCATGACCATGATGAACATATTGCAGCAGTTCAGTGTAGCAGCTCTTCACTTGGTGTTTGAACTTCTGGAACCTCCGTAAGGCAGCATGGCACTCCCAGCAGACGCGGATACATATCTGAGAGAGATCATACACCTGGAAAATTTAACAAAACCATTATTATTGTTGCTCTAGATATTCCTTTTCATCCTTAGCGTCAAAACAATGGACAACCAAAATTAAAAATTTGCCAATCTTCAAAACATTATTTCCCTTTAAATAAAACTAAAGTTTAAAGGATATACTTTATAATACCATATTCTACAAATACTTACAGGAATTTCATTTAGAATTTGTAAATAAATATGGTAAAACTCCGTGTCGCCAATGTAAAACAAATTCCTGCCCGAACACAAACACGCAGTGCACAAATCGTTCATATTTTTTGCTGAGTATTTGAAACTTTCCGCGACAGTAGTTAAGTAATATTTCACGTATTTTTATTGATTTTTAGGATGTTTTTATCAGAATTCGTTCGACCACCCCCTCCTCAACAAAACATGCAATGCGTCCTGTCAAATTGACATTTTCTTTTTTTTCTTGTGCTGACAGAGCAGGCAGAGAGCAACAATTTTCTGACGCGCGTTGTTCCTGATGCAAACATCCTCAGAGGCGCGCGCGTCAGAAATCTTTGCAAATATGAGAATCGAAGAAAACCTAGTTACTCCTGGAAAAACACTAGCCTCTTATCGTGTATTTCGGGCGTTAAAGTACAAAGTTCTTTTTTTTTTAATTTTTTTTTTTACTTGGAACAGAAAATTTTTGCTGGCTGGGGCCAAGGAAAATAATATACTCTTCTTCGCTACCTTCAGCCTAAGCATGTTCTGTCTGATCCTGTCGATCCCATCCAGTCTTTTGTTGAGATAGCCATTGCCAATAGATTACACTCCACAGAATGCCCTTCTGGTAGCAACCGCACCCGCCGGCGGGGACGCGGTAGACCCAATCAAGTTCTGCATAATCCTGGAAGACCCCGTCAGGGTCATTCCTCTCCCGCGCGCTTCTCGCCATGGCAACGTCCTAGGTCGAGGTCCGTGCCCCCAAGTGGGCGCCCTTAGGCTGTTGCTATTAATACTAGGGGTAAGAGCCTTCCGCTCCCCCAAAAGTCCGGTTACGCTTGATACGTCGATTTTGCGACACAAGCATTAGGTCCATATTAAAAAAAAAAAAAATCGCTACCTTCTTCGAGAGCCGAGCGAGGCCCCAGATATTTTTTTACTACATTTCCGACTTTACCACAAGAACAAAAAAAGGAACATCAATATATACTACCTTCTATTTAATTTCTAATTGTGGTCCTAAACCGACGAAAGGATTATCTGCTCACATCTCTCGGGAAAGGTGTCGATTTTTCAAGATAATTATTTTTTAGGAGGCGTCCTCCAAGACGTAGTGTTTGTTCAAGACTATATTACCTATTAGGAGTTTAGGAGACAGCAGCGGATTCTAAAAGTTGTAGAGTTTTTGTAAGATAAAATAAAATAATTAAATCAACTTATCAACTGTATAATGTAGTTCTGTACATACATTTATTATTTGTTACATTTTTATTAAGTATCACTTACTATAGAACTATACAATAATGATGTAAATATTTACGTTATGTTTCACAACAACGGACCGTTTAACTATTGGCCAGCAATAACTATGTTGTCCTTCTCTTTCTTCTTTTTCTTTTTATTAATTTTCTTTTTATTAGGGTCTTTTTGTTTATTGATATCATTGTATTTTAGTAGCTTCTTGTACATTTTCAAAAGTTGTTTCGCGTCCTTCTTCATTTCTCCTGTTACTTGCGCTTCTATTGCCTCTTCTATTTCCTTTTCTTTCTCTTTAATAATCTCTGCTTCTTTCACATGCTGTTCTTTTAATTCTTCTTCTTTTTGCTTTGCTAATTCTACTGGATCAAGCACAGGGTCTACATATTTAGTAGAAGCCTCTAAAGTATTGTAATGTTCAATTGAACCTTCTTCTAGAACTTTTTCTGGTTCCTTTTCTAGTTTTTGTTTCTCTTTTTCTTCTGCTTCTTTTTGTGCTTCCAACTCTTGTTCTTGCTTCTTTGATTCTTCAATTTTCTTTTTCAAATCTTTGTTCTTTTTCCTTAAAGCATTAAGTATGTTTGCTGTTGTAAGAACTTTTCTAACTTTCTTGCTATCTAAATACCTGTCTTTCCATGATATATTTTCTATCTCCTCATTTAAGCCAATTTCCTCTGCAATATTATTTCTTTGTTGTTGTTGTTGTTCTTCATGTATTTGTATTTCTTGTTCAGTCACAACTTCTTCTCTTTCTATTTCATCTATTTTAGCTGACAAAGCTGCTATTTCTTCGACTGTTGGCTCTTTAGACAACGTTGTTCCTTCCACTTCGTAGCAGGACGAATCGTCCGACAACTCAAGAATTTCGTAAACGTCATCATCATCGTCGATTATAGATTTTTGTTTTTCTTGGGGCGTCGCATAATTTTCAATAGTCTTTTGATCATCTGAATCCTTAAAGAAATTTTGATCAGCACTTTCCCGAAAATCCAACTTCTTTTTCTTGTCTTTTTTATGTTTCTTGTCTTTCTTTTTCTTCTTTGGCGTTTCTTCATCAGAGATACATACCACTTCTGGTTGTAATTCAAACGCTTCTACTTCTGAACTTTCGCGTTCTGAAAGCTCACCTTCGGATAGTTCTTTATCGCTGCATTGAGATTCGTCTGTCGGTTCTTTTGCTAAAGTTTCATCATTATTCTTATGGTCACCGATTGTAGGGTTACTTTCTTCGATTTTGGCGCTTTTTGGACTATTATTTTGATTCTGTTCAGGGTTAGATATATTCTGAGATTCTTTTTCAGAATCATCTTGAACAGGTATGTCATCTATTGTAGATATTACAATAACTTTATGAGGGTCATTCTCAGTAGGAATATAACCTATTTCTTCTGTAGTAATCTCAGTACTTTTATTATTTAATGAACATACAGGGACATTATTTTCTTCGACAGCAGTTTTATTTACGTCGGTGGTGATTAAATGGTCATCTTTTGCAGAATTACTTTCTTCTTCATCGTCATTATTTATTTTTTTAGATATTTCTATCGATGTATTTTCTGTATTATTAATTATTGTATTATCTTCAGAGTTTTCTATGACAGATTCAACATTTTTACTTTTTTTCGCGTCATGTTCGCAATCAGTAGTATTATTCATATTTTTTGCTTCATCATGTGAAGCATTAACAGCACCGTTTTGAGAATTGTCTAACATTGCATTATTAGTAGTATTTTCTACTTTTTCTTGAGAATTATCTAATTCTTTCGATTTATCTTTAATTCCTTCAGAATCACTGCTGTCGGAAGAGCTATCAGAATCGGAGCTAGAACTAGACACGTCATCATAATTTCTTTTGTCAAAGTTTTCAAGCAAGTCCATCTTTTCAGAATCAGACAGTTGAAGAGTAATTTCATCGTGATCTTCATCAATGCTACGTCTCTTTTCCTTTTTCTTCTGTTTCTTCTTAAGCTTATCTTTATTTTTAATCTTTACTGCAAGTTTCTCAGCATTTTTATCTTGATTAGGTTTTGTTGCTTTATCATTATGGTTATCAATAGGCTTAGCGACACTTTCGGTAACTCTAGGACGACTCACAACTGAGCTAATTTTCTTAGCACTATCCTGTTTGTCTGGTCTAGTTACCACTGAACTGACAGATCTTGGTTTATCTACTACAATAACTTCGTTTTCTTCATTATTTGAAACAGATACAGTCATTTTATTTCTATTCAGTTTGATTTTACGACTTGACTGTTGTGGTACAGTTATTATAAGATCATTAACGCGTTTAGTTACTCTTGGAATTCCTTCTATCGCAAGTGGAGTAGTTGTATCAGTTTCAGTGCTGGCTGTTGAGTCTGTTCGACTTTTTTCTGTTCCTTTATCATTAGCTTTATCAGGTTCTTGTATTAATGTTGTTTCTTTTGTGATTTTATCACCATCTTTACTGTTAGTAGATTCTTTTCGTTTCTTTTCTTTATCTTTTTTCTTGCTTTTATCCTTTTTCTTCTTACTCTTGGCAGAATCATTAGTTTTTTGGGCTTTTTCAACAGGTGTTATCTCAGGTGTTTTTTCTGGTTCCTTGGCAGATGTTATAGCTGAAACATATACAATTTCTAGTTTATATTCATATTTTGTGTTGCTCAATGACTACAACATCACACTAGTCACACTACCTTAGTAACATAAATGTCGACGTATGTTTAGATGTTCTTCCATCGCCAAAAGTTCATAGGGAATCTTATTGCGTTTTTCTCCCGCTAGGAGGCGCCACTTAAACGTGACGTAAATGTCAGTTATATTTTTTAAATACTATTTTACGGCTCTGGGTGGGTATGGAGCCCTTTTGACGTAAATGGAAGTACTGCAAAGTTTCCGGTGCAATTCTTTTTTACTGCCACGCTGGCGCCATCTACAAATAGCTTTGCGTAGGCAACACTATTCGGTCTAAAGCATGTCTCACCATTCTCTAGTTTGTCGATCTGCGGTTTCTCGTCATCGCTGCTGATGATTTCCACCACCTCGGCCGGTTCCTCCTTCACCTCAATATCACTATCTGACGTCTGACTAGAATCCACGCCCGTGACGGACTGCACTGCCTCTGATCGCTCTGCAATTAGAAAAAAAACCTCATTCTCTCGCCATTGACCTATCAATTGGGATCGGCGCAGTATGTTTTCTTCCTCCATACATCCCTATCAGCCGTCATTTAAACACTAGTGGCTCTGTGAACTGTAGACCTCGCGAGTCCACAAACATCCCCAACCCATTTTTTTTAAATATTTAAACTTATTATTTTATATATACTATTATATTATTTTATTTTATTGGTTGAGACATGTGACCAGTAGAGTGAAACAAACAAACAACAAATGGACAGACAGATAGACATACAAAAGCAAATTTGGCCAAGCTGAAACAGAGACGCTTCGCTTGCTCAGTCAATAAAAAAAAACATTAAATAAAAAAAATAAACATCTATTAAAATGGAAAAAAACATGGTAGGTTTTAAAGACTCCCATCGTATAAAATAGAAATGAAGTTCCTATAGCCTGTTATTTAGCGGGTGAAACCAGTTCATCCTTTCCATTCTATTCTCGACCATAAAATTTACAATTAGAAACCTTTGAATTTCTTCGCAGGAGTGTGCAGGTTTCATCACGATGTTTTCTTTCACCGTAAGAGAGAGTAGTAAACAACACTTACTAGCTTCCTTCTGCTGCACTGCACATACCTATTAGCCTTGCTTTCTCCAGGTCTTACTTACTAGCTAGATCTAAGTGATGTAATAACATCCTATGGAAATAAATTATTTTGACTTTGACTTTGAGCTTACTCCTGCCACAACTGCGCGCTTATCTTCAACAGATCAAGTACTCAACCTCGATTTCTCCAGCTCTTATGAGCTAAACACTTACTAATTTTTTCCTGCTGTAATGGTGCGCCTATCTCCAGCAGATACAGAACTGCAAACCTTGATTTCTTCAGGTCTTATGAGCTACAATGCTACAAACTGTGTGTTTATCTCCAGCAGTTCGAGAACCTCAATTTCTCCAGGTGTTGACCTATAAACAAAGACTTACTGGCTTGTTCCTGCTGCAACTGAGCGCGAATGGCTCTCGCACGCGCCTGTAACTCCAGCAGTTCTAGTACTGTAAGGCCTGCACGCGAGGCCTTCGACTTCTCCAGGTCTTCCTGAGGCTCCTCAGGAGGTTTCTTCGACTTGTGCTTCTTGGATTTCGAGTCGCGACATTTGTGTTTGCGCTGTAAATAGTGATTAAACATTATTAGCATGTGTGATGTCACCGTGCGATATATGGGATATAGACGCACACAATATCTTTGTCGGGGCGTCATGGCGAGACACAGATAAGTACTGCAACAGGTTTAAGATTAAAATAAGCTTCTGTATAATATTTTTAATACCTTTTTTGTTGTTTTATACCATGTTTGTTTGCAGCTACAGTTACTTTCAACGAACACGAACAAAAACAAAATAGGGGAAGACTGGTTTATGCTGATAATGAGGAGAAATACCAGGACTGATTGGGGCCACTAGCAACTGTATCCACACAAAATGCACAAGATCCATTGGTTAAACAAAGTTGGATTAATACTTTGATGTTTCAACATTCAACTAGCTGCCCGCCCATGGCCACGCCTGCGTTGTGCAAGATTTTTCCCATGGTAATAAGACTGTCCCTCAATTTGGGTTCAGTTGCTTGTGGCGCTATTTAGTTCTACTTTTTCTCCTTTTTGATATACTTTTAATATAGTTTCTTATAGGACCCAGAGCGGAGACTGTCGGCAGGCAAAGGAAGCCCTCCCGACGGTCAATCATCGGGTAACACGTACGCTGCTTCAACTCAAGAAGCCGCAACTACGAATAACTGGTCACGGTTCTTTTAACAGGCATCTGTTTAATATAGGTGTCACGGACAGCCCTTTATGCAGAGGATGCATGGAGAAGGAAGAGACGGCCGCCCACGTGCTGTTGGAGTGTCGGGGCGTGTCAATGTACCAGGCAAGGTATCTCGGTTCGCCGGGGACGATCTCCGAGGTGCTGGGTAACATCGGTGGTATGCTGCAGTTCCTCGAGGAGATCGGGTGGCTCGAGTAGTGAGCTACCCCACCCACACGCAAAATAGGCGCATCAGACGTCGGTTTGCGGAAACCAGCCCGCTATACCATACCATACCATACCATAGTATAGTTTCTTTCATTTTCTCACTAGCCATACCTTTTTCTTAGTACCCTGGCTAAGGATCTCTTCATCTGACGATATACTGTCCAGAGAAATAGCCTCTACTTGCTCCGATGATTGGCTTGAAGACTCCGTGTCTGAAGGAGGCTCCGCTCCATCAAGGATCGCAAGGAGACGCTTCGAGCTTATACCTAGGAGCTGTGGAAATATTGTTGTATGAGTGGATATACTGTAAGACATGGCTGCTCAGACTTATGGAGGCAATCTACACATTTACACTGTACATAAACAACACTTTAAACATTTACATTTGTACTGTTTCTGGATGAGCCAACATTCTTTATTAATATTCATTTTAGATGGTAGGCAATCAACTAAAATAGGAGTAAGGCATATTGTATGTATGTATGTCTAATAGGGGACGCCTGCGACAGAGCGCAGACGGGTGACCTGCTCTGTTTAAAGAACTATTTCACCCCTAATTCCCAGTTCCGTTGTCACCCTTCGGACTCGCGGTGCATCAGACATTTCTCCCTGTTCCCTCGCTCTCCCCGGACGAGTTCTGCCCCCCATATGTATCCTCTCCCACCGCTCCAGGTAAGCGCTTGCTGGAGCATCCTAGCTGATTCACCCCAGACAGAAGGGGGTACCGCTCCGCGGGAAGGGAACCTGTAAGGCATATTAGTGACAAACTGACAAAACAAATTTATTTCGTTGCCTAGCAACATTCCACCACAAACGGTATCGCGCGCGATGCATGTTGCTATCACTGGTTGAGAAGTTTCCGCTTTTATCTCTTATTTCATCATCAGATTTTGACAAAATTTATATGGATCTATCCATAAAGCATGTTCTATCGAATGAAAAAAGAATCATCAAAATCGGTTGAAAACTGACTGAGATATGACTAAAAGAATAGACGAATAACGACGCGAATGCTACATTCCGTTGAGGAATTTCCAAGTTTTACCTCATGTTCCACCATCAGATCTTGACGAAATTAATATGGGACCACCTCGAGAGTAAATCCTATCGAATGAAAAAAAGAATTATTAAAATCGGTTAACAATTGGCGGAGATATCTAATAACATACATAAAAAAAAAAAATACAGATGAATTCTGGTCAACTGTTGTTCCAAATCAGCGGAGTAGATTGTAATTATGACTCATGTATGATTTTTTATATATTTAAAAGAAAAGTACTAAAGATACAATTCCTGTGGAGTTTCTTCTGGCCGTTCTTCTCTACAGAGGGCGTACACTGGTAGTGAACGTGCCATCCATGATAGCTTTGACGTCGAAAAATGATTTGTAAAAATCTTAATTCCAATAAAAAAAATTGACTTTGACTTTGACTTACCATTTGAGCACCCCTGGTATGGAGTAGCGGTGTGAGGACTGACCAGTTGGACCGCCTCAAGGAGGCGCGTTCGGTAACACCATGCGATCTGGAGACACTACCGAGAACTTCAGACGGGGGGAGGAACTCCAGGAATAGGAATCTTCAGATTCCCTTCCCACCGAGCGGTACTCCCTTCTGTCAGGGGTGGCTTACCTGGAGTGGTGGGGGAGATGTGTGGAGGCAGAACTCGTTCAAGGAGAGCGAGGGAACGGGCAGAAATGTCCGATGCACTGCAAGTTCGAAGGGCGACAACCGAACCGGGAATTAGTTCACAGAGCAGGTCTCCCGTCTACGCTCCGTCGCCATCAGACATATATATATACATACCTACATACCCCTGCTATAAGATTACCAATTTAACAGTTATCAAGCAATGTTTGGTCTTCTGTTTTCTTTCTGCCGTTATGGGGTTGGGTAATAAAGTAATGTATAAATAACAGCCTGATACCTATACCCAACAAATGACCTTATCTGAGATATTGTTCTTATATTATGTATTTTATTATTATCATAAAAATTTATTCTAAAAATTGGCACCTTACAAATAGAAACAGTGCTTGGTGCCAAGAGTGAAGAAAGTGACATATTACTCACTTCCTCTGTACACAGCTCTTGTAGATCGTCAATAGTGAGTCTCCTAACACTTTCTGGAGCCATCGCTTTTAGATCCTTAGCTTTGAGAATTGAAAACACTTGATGCATCAGCTCCACTCTATCATGTAAATAGTACGCTAAATCGTGCTCTTCCCTAGCTTTAATGAAAGCCGAAGAAGTTTCCGGCTTTTCGTGTTTAATTCTATGTCTTTTAACACGCTTCATGTTTGTTTATTTCTGAATAAAATCGCAAAATCTTTTCGATCGCCTGGTGACCCTGGTGTAAGCAAAAAAAGCATTGATAAAAAAAGCAACTAATAAATAGAGTTGCCAACTGCAACTAAGGTAATTTTTGTATGACGTATAGATTACAATAAAAATACAAAATACAAAATTGAATTTAATTAAACCAATCACAACTCTTCTGAAAGTTAACATTTCCCTATGGAAATCACTACTGATATAATGACCGTAGTTCCAGGGCGCATTACGAATCAGACTTTCAACGCCGTCACCGATCAGAAAAAAAAAAAACCAAACTTACGACACGAAGCACGGCCCTTTACTCGCCCTCGAAGATATCAAAATTGCGGGGCGGGACGAGGAAGCGCTGATTGGCGGAAAGGGGTGAACCGCCGGCCGTTCTCGTTAGGTACTATTTTACAATTTTTTAAAAAATTGCAGGCTACCGCACGATTTTTGTCGCAGTGCGGTTAAATTCGTGCGACAGGTAGCCGCTGTCTGAACGTATCCTAAAGGTACGCGCACAATTTGCCGGGCCACAGCGTGCCAGGGCGGGCCGCATCGCAGCGCAAAATGCGTCTATAGCACATTGTGACGGGCCGGGTCGGGCCGGGCAGCAGCGCATTGACGGATTTTACGCAGCGGGGCGGAGCGGGCCGCATCGCACGCATGCGGAATGTGTGGCCCGGGGCATAGTGTGCGATAGTTCATATAAAATACATACGAGCGATTTGAGCGGATTTTTGCGATGCGACCCGGTATAATATCAAATTGCTGGGGAACACTTAGAGAGAGTACGAGATTTAGGCATACAAATGACTTCAGATTTAACGTTTCATCTTCATATTCAAAACTTATGCAAAAGGGCTTATAGAAAATTGGGATTTGTTTTACGGCACACAAAAGATTTACAAAATATAACAGCAATAAAAGTTTTATACAATTCTTTAGTTAGAAGTCAATTAGAAACAGGAAGTATAATTTGGAATCCGCATGAGGCAAAATATAACCAAATGTTAGAAAAGATACAAAATAAATTTCTATGATATTTATATCTGAAAATGTATGGAGTTTATCCCTTTTTTCCACTCATGTATCCTACCTCGTTTGTGTTAGGCATGGTGGGGTATTATAAATTAGAAGTTAGAAGGGGGTTGGCTCTGGCAACATATATTTTTAAAGTTATCACAGGAAAATTAATCAATCCACAGATTTTACAATTGCTTGCATTGTGCATCCCAAACATGAGGCTTAGACTTGGACCTCGAAACCAGCTGTTTGCGTTACTGGTCTGTAGGACAAATATCCTAAAGCATGCCCCGGTTCCCATAGCTCTCCGAATATTAAACGCAGTGTCCTTAGAAATTGATGTTTTTAATTGTTCATTGGCAAAGTTTATTCAAGTTACTTGTAAATATTTAAGTTCCTGAAATAATAACAATTATAATAATTGATGCATAAAATGAATTTTTCGGTTTAAACAAAAATTGTTATTGTTTGTGTTGATTTATATTGTGTTGATTTTAATCATAAGAATGTATATTTGTGTTTTTAACTAATTTAGATGTGGCGGTATCGACTTGGGATCTTCCTGTAATGATACCGTTTTCTTTGTATACTTAGTTTAATAAATAAATAAATAAATAAATAAAATAAATAATGTGCGAATACCTTAATGGCTGGTTTACACGTATTAAGTTGTTTAGTAGTTAACTAAATTTTGACTTAATTTTAAGCAACTTAATGCGTGTAAACAGCGAATTTAGTAGTAAATTGCAAGTTAAAATTTAGTGTGCAAGTAAACAAGTAGATTAGAACTTTTTCTATTTTTCGGGTAAGTTGGTGGGCGTGGCCTGTCAGTTGACACGTTTGGAAAGGCGCGATTTAGTTAATTTTAAGTTAAATGCGAAGTGCGAAGTTAAGTGCGAGTGTTTTATGTTTATTTTTTGGATATATTTTAATATATATTGTTATATAGGTATAAAAACTTTAATATATTATTAATATTAAATATTAATCATTAAAAATAATAATAATATAATATAAAAAATAAATAATAATATAATATTAATTATACAAAAATAAATATTTTATTATACTTTATTATTTAATTTATTATATTTATAACAGATTTGAATTCGCTGTTGATCGTCCATCTTGGGCTAACTAAAGAGCTTAACTACTAAAATGACGTGTAAACACTTACTTAAAATTTAGTCGCTTAAAATTTAGTTGCTGCTTAACAACTTAATACGTGTAAACCAGCCATAAGAGTGGAAATGTCACAATGAATGCTGCCTATCACAAAAAAAAATCCCTAGTACATAAAATCGCGTTTCGTTCCCTCGTTTTGTATGTGGCAATGTGCAAATAGCATTACGCCAAAAAAAAAAAGAGTTGGCAATAATAAAAAAAAAACATTTGGCGTATTTTCCAGCTGCGTTCAGATTATTGGTTCCCATTTATTTTGTTTTCCGAGCCCGCTATACAAAATATTAAACACTTTGGTAACTAGCGCCGACTTTCATTTCATAGAATAGATGGATTTCTTTTGTTTTTGATCTTTGTCAAATTTAAATTATGTGAAAAGCTTAGAAAAAAATCGATATTTCTGCTGTATTTGGAATAAAATACTTTTAAATCCACCCAAACTTAATATCAATAATGTAGCATAGTTTTTAAATTACAGTGCTTTTATATTTTGGTAAAATGCCAGTAGGAGTGATTATTGATGAATGTATTGATAGGGCTATCCAACAAGCTTTTTCACTGCTACTATGGTACGTTTTACCTGATTTACAACGTAAATTACAGCTAATAAGATATTGAATGGAGCCGAACAGATTTTACACAAATACCCAAATGTTGACAAAGTGAACGCAGTCTTAAAAACCGATACAAACATAAATAAACAGCGAAAATGGGTGTGGAGACGTTGTACGAAAGTGAGAATTTTCTAATTGTGAATAAACCATTTGACATGTATATTAACTCTGACGACAAAAATGAAAAGGTAAGCGGTCTTTATAGTAATAATTTTTAATCATTTGGGCTGTGTAGTTTTATTTAGATTATAGGTTATAAAAGGAACCGGCAGCGGGGCGAGGGGTAGAACAGACACATGGGGGCGGGGGACGGGATGCATACCTATAGGGATGGAACGGGAAGAAATAACTTAATACTTAGTACGTATTCAGTAGCAGAACAGTTATTTTGTATGAAGTTTAAATGTTTATTGATCAAATTACGTGTGGTACGTTGGGTACCGACCAAACTTTATTTTTAAAAACACGGTATTGGATAGGGACATACTTTAATTGTACTATTTAGTACCTAGTATTAAAAAACGTGTACCTATAGACTGTAGAAATTATAGCTAGTTCAAATTGGTCGGTACGCAACGTACTCGCCTCGTACGGGCCAATGGTTTACAATGCAAATTAGAATATCAGAAGCAATAGAAATAAATGATCTCATTATGTACCTCCTGATTCAGGCACTATAACTTGTAATGCTTAGATCAATTTAAATTCTTATATAAAGTTGGGCCGTACGAAACGAACACGTCCTGTACCGACCATAAAGCTTATATAGGTATTTATTTAAATGTTTTTGCTGTCCATTAAGTGTACCAGAAATGTACCTTCCGATTATTGACTTAGTGAGAGCCTCCTTATTTTAAGTCGGTTAAAAACAACTGACAAAATATTGTTATTAATATAGCAAGCAACTGACACTTCATTATTGTTATTGAATGTAGGTAGGTGAATTAAAGTGTGTATTCATGAAAAAACAATATAAATATTATATTTCTGAAAGACAAAACTCAAATGTAAAAAAATGCTTTTTGTAATAAAAATTAATTTACTCCCCTACACTCCATAACAATAATGAAGTGTCAGTTGCTTGCTTAAATTGATCTAAGAATTACATTAAAGTTATAGTGCCTGAACCAGGAGGTACATAATGAGATCATTTATTTCTATTGCTTCTGATACTCAAATTTGCATTGTAAACCATTGGCCCGTACGAGGCGAGTACGGTGCGTACCGACCAATTTGAACTAGCTATAATTTCTACAGTCTATAGGTACACATTTTTTAATACTAGGTACTAAATAGTACAATTAAAGTATGTCCCTATCCAATACCGTGTTTTTTAAAATAAAGTTTGGTCGGTACCCAACGTATCACACCAAATTACACACTAGCACCATAAAAAATATATTTATCGTTAGACAGTTTTATGGTGTATTGTTTGAAATCAAAATTTATTTATTTCCATAGGATTTTTGTTTGGAATCTTTCGAACAAAGGACGTCATAAATAAATAAATAAAAAATAAAATATTTCTTTATTATATAAAAACACATGTTAGAAAAGTGGGGCAAGTGTCTCCCAAAAGGCTCGCCTGTGTCGGGGAGGCACCGCTCTTCATAGAAACTAACATAATATAAGTTAATGTTATGACAAGTTCATACAGATTGAAAAAGAGGTAAGTATAATTAAGATAAGTTTAGTTTAGGTCTAAAGTAGTTTTAAGCTCATATTATTAGATTATAGGTTCAACTTACATTCCTTCCTACAGTCTAAGTCTAAGTTTAAGTAGGTACATATTAACTAGAAATTGATTAATTCAGTTCAGTTAGACATGCCGAGTTATTCTGAGTCTAAGCGGTCTATTCATGGTTTATCATACTTTCCTTCTTACAATCTAAGTCTATGTTTAAGTAGGTACATAATAGAAGTAATTTAGTTTAGTTAGACATGCCAAGTTATTCAGAGTCTAAACGGGTGTGTGTGTGTGTGTGTGTGTGCGTGTGGGGGTGAATATGTATAAGAGAGTGAGGAGTGGAGAAGAGCTGCTGAGTGGTTAGCCCTACGGCAACTACGCCTTGGGATCGGGTTATTCTATACAGTTTAATATCATTACACTGTCCACTAACCAGTCAGCAGCTTCTCCACTGCTTGATAGTATGTGTGTGAGTGAGTTTGTGTGTGTGTGTGTGAAAGAGGGTGTGTATGTATAAGAGAGAAGTGGAGAAGAGCTGCTGAGTGGTTAGCCCTACGGCAACTACGCCTTGGGAACGGGTTATTGTATACAGTTTAATATCATCATACTGTCCACTAACCAGTCAGCAGCCTCTCCACTGCTTAATTGTGTGTGTGTGTGTGTGTGAGTGATTTTGTTAGTAAAGTGAAGTGAAGCTGTTACACAGCGCCATCTAGTAGCTAAATGAATGAAATTAATTATTAAGACAATGGCTTGTTAGCTTGCACTGCGCCTGCTCAACTACATACTTACTTCCTAGTTCAATTATAAATACAGAGAGGGCGCTGCTTACAAACTTACTGTTTTACCTTCAGAGGGCGCCTCTGAGTGGCAGTTATATAAATATGATTTTCAACCATTGTAAAGGCATTCGGCCACGGTTCACCTACCAATAAACATTCTTATAGCGATATTCACTGTTTCCTTTCGGGTCCACCATTTTACAGAAGCCTATTTAATTGTTAGATGGTTAGCCACTAACCAACCAGCAGTTCCTCCAGTTCTTCATATGATTTGGGTTCAAGCCATGTTAGAATCACCTTACTACAATCATAGCAATTTTTATTGTAAATGTCTAAGTCCTTATTTAGAAGATTGTACATCTTAGGAGATCTTATGTAGCATTGCCTACTCGCGAAAACAGTTTTTGTGGGAGGTACTTTAGCAACAATAAACCTCCTTCTTCTAGTTAGGATTGTCGGGTCAAAACAGATAGTTTTATGCATTCTTGTGACCATATTATAGATGTAAAGTTTTCTGATAGACATAAGTTTTGTTATTATATATAGATCATTGGTAGGGAATCTGCGCTTTTTAAAGTACATGACCTTAATTAGGCATCGCTGAGCTCGTTCTACAGCAAGAAATTTGTTTTTTGTGGCACCACCCCAGATTGAGATACAATAAATCATAATAGATTGCGCTAGTGCTAAATAAATTTCCTTGAGAAGATCTCTTGGGTTTTTGGGATTAGTTTCTCTCGGCACAACATATCTCAAAGTTTTAAAAATCCAGATGAGCTTTCTGATCCTTGAGGTTACGTATTCAAGGTGGGGATGCCATGATAGACGTTGGTCATGGACAACCCCAAGGTATTTTGTTTGTGCAACTTTCGAGATAGTGGGACAAGAGCAGGAAAAGGAACATTGGTTTACACTTGAGGCAGTACTACAATTGTGAATTTGAATTTTAAAATCTTGAGTGGGTTGACCATCATTATAGATACTGAAGCTGATGTAATTAGTTTTTTCTGTGTTAAGGGTTAAAACATTATCTTTTAGCCAACTACTGATTGCCTTCAAGCCCTGTTCAGCATCCGACTTAATGCTATCCCAGGTATCGCCAGTGAACACGACGGCAGTGTCATCAGCGTAAGCAAAGAGTTTCGCGTTCTTAACCTCCATGTTACATAGGTTATTGATGTAAATTAAGAATAATGTGGGGCCAAGATCGCTACCCTGAGGCACACCATATGTCACCACGCCATATTCACTGGTACACCCATCCAGTTTGACCATTTGCTTCCTATTTGTCAAGTAGTCGGTCATTAGAAGTAAAGGAGTTCCTCTGATTCCAGTTTTTGTATAAGAATGGGGAGAGAGACAGTATCGAACGCCTTTTTAACATCTAAGAATACTGACAGACTTTTTTTCTTTTGATCGAGCTGTTCTATGATGTTGATACAGCATCCTCAGTCGATCTACCCTGACGGAACCCAAATTGACGCTCTGATAAAATGGTAAAATTATCTAGGAACTTCAGTAGTCTTTTATTAATTAGTTTTTCAAAGATTTTAGAGAACGCGAGCAGAACTGAAATCGGTCTGTAATTGTTAATAATGTCTCTGTCCCCACTCTTATAGACCGGGGTTACAATCGATTGCTTGAGTGCAGAGGGGAAAACACCCTTTTCAAACGATAGATTAACTGCATGGGTCAAAACTGGTATAAGATCCACTTTGGCAAGCTTAAGAAAAGAATTTGTCATACCATCCCACCCAGGAGCACTATCTGATTTTAAGTTTACAATTATACTGTTTACTTCATCTGGGTCTGTTGGGAGGAGAACAAAAGAGTGTGGATTAGATGGGAGATTACGTAAGAAGGCATCAGTTCCACCAGAGGTAGGTGCTATATTTTGCGCAAGCTTTTTTCCAATATTAATGAAGTATTTATTTATCTGCTGATAATTCAGGGGATGATTTTAAATTTAGTAGTTCAATGTTTTTATTATTTTGCTTATTATTGTATGTGATGTTTTTAATATTTTTCCTTAATAGTTTATTGTTTTTGATAGATTTGGCCAAAACTTCTCTTTCATAGTCTCTTTTTAGCTTTTTAATAAGTTTGTTACAATAATTCCTATATCTATTGTAGATCATTTTAAGAGTTTGATTGAAAGGGTCCTTATATATTTTTTCTCGAAGCTTATTGCGATGTCTTATACATCGTAGGATGCCTGGGGTAATCCACGGTTTAATTATACGAAATTTTGATGGAATATTTTTAATAGTAGTGTTGTCATTTACGATCCGAGTTATAGTATAAATTAAACGATTTATCACCTCATTAGGGTCATCACAAAAAAGTAATTCTGGAAGATTGGCCTTCTTAAGCTGCTCGAATGCCTGCTCATAATTTATTGTTTTTTTTGTTTGCTTAGCTGAGTACGGATTTTTTGATTTGGAGAGGCACAAAAATGTCGTTAAGTGATCGGTTATTGTCGTCTTCAGTATGACGATAGTAGCCGTTAGCCTTTTTAAGTTTAAGTTAAGCATAAAGTGGTCCAAGCAGTTTACTCCTCTAGTAGGTATTGTATGTCCGGCTAGTATCCCATATAGAGACAGCATATTTAGATAATTAGTTCTGTTTTAATTTCGTAGTAGGAGTCCTCTAGTTTTGGAGAGATGTTGATATTTATGTCACCCGCAACTATGATATTTTTGTTTGTTAAGTTTATTGTTTCAAGGTGCTCAGATAGCGAGTCAATAAAATTGTCTGCATTAACAAAGGAGGGTGATCTATAAATGCATAAAATCGTGTTGTTTAATAGTTCTAATTGTAAGCATGACGCTTGGTTCAGTTTTATTTCCCTAACATTATGTTTTATACTTCTTTTAATGTAGATGACAACACCGTCGTTCTGATTTAGCTGTAGCATAGTAAAATAGGATTCGTAATTTGGAAGCGCGGGAATTTGTTTATTTTTGTCGATTCTACATTCAGTGAGTATTATAATATCTATGTCAGATGGGAGATCAGTCAATGTATTTAAAAAATCATCAAAGTTGCAGTATCTACTGCTTCTGATATTTTGAGATACAATGGTTAAGTCGTTCTCATTAAATTGTATATGGTTGTTTAATTGATCGATATCACATAAAAATGAGCGCGCAATTTTGATTTTATCCAGTTCTGTTATTGTGTTAATTGTGCTATCCATTAAGAACCGGAGTAAGAGAAACGGGTGATTACTTGAAGATACTAAATGTAAGTATTAATGAAGGTACTTGATTTAATATGATGGAATGAGGTTCAGGGGCAAATAATAATGATTGCTTAGAGGGGGGGTGTATATAAAGAGAGTGTAGGCTAGTGATTGGGAGTGAAAATTTGTGTAAGTAATTAAATATCTGTGTGCTAGAAATGTCAAATGTGTAGGATAGTGAAGTGCGAGTATTTGTGAGAGAAATTCGATAGTTGTTCATGAGGTTTGGTTGGGCTGGTGTATGTGATAATGTGTGGGTATAAGATGATGTGTGGGAAATGTAAGTAGGCAATTAGGTAAATGTGTGTGTAATTGATTAAGTTTAGTTTTTTGTGAGAGCAGTGTGTATAATTTGGCGATTAGGCATGTGTAGTATAATGAATAGGTGAATGAAGTATGATAAAATTCTTGGCATACAAAGAAAATAGCTGAAAGAAACAATTTGTAAATTCTTACATACGATTTGAGGATGTTATTACAAAAATAGAAATTTGTTAAGAAGATAAAGCAAGGTTTACGTATAAATAGTCAGTCTTATTCAGTCTTTGAGCATAAGATGATGTACTTGTTCTTCATTCTTTATCTCGATAACAGCTGAGTTCTCAGTCTCGCGTACGAAAACTTTGCCATAGTTTGTCCAGGTGAATTTATAATTCTTGGATCTTTGGATGTCACGGGCCAGGAAAAAAAGACGGGAGGCCTTGGCCGTTAAGTGTTTAGTAATGTATATTGGTGTATCTTCTTGATTTTTAATCCCAAGATGTTTTGCCGCGAGTTTTGTGGCATTTTTGGCATTAAAAAGCTTGGCTGAGTAAAGAACATAGTCATAATCAAGAAAAAAAGTCAAGAAATAAAAAAAAAATTCCCCATCGGTTATCGGTTCGTCCAGCTATATGACCTGCCCATTGCCAAATTAACTTGCTTATCCTGAAAGCTATGTCGATAACATTGGTCTTTCTACGTATCTCCTCATTTCTGATTCGATCACGTAGTGAGACTCCGAGCATAGCCCTCTCGCATCACACCTCGCATCGAGTTTCTTCGGTGAGCTCTTCTCCACAGATTCCGCCATTGTGTTAGTGAACTCACCCAAAAAAAATGTAATGACGGATCTAAGTGATGTAATAACATTCTATGGAAATAAATTATTTTGACTTTGACTTTGACACGCTGATCGACCCTGAGTTTATTCATGAGACCAATATGCCAATAGTTAGCGACCATGTCTCAGTGGCATAGGTCATTACTGGCAACATACCTATACATACACTGGTTAAAAAAACACACACACACTCACACACTCACACACACACACACACTCACACACACACACACTCACACACACACACACTGGTACACTGGTTACTGGTCTTCAAACACTGTGAAAATGTATTATTTTTAAATAATATTCGTTGTTGCAGAATACAGTAACAAACCACATAGCTTCTGGGGACTCGCATCTTTCTACTTCTGTAAACCCCATTCATTTTGTCCAGCGTCTTGATTACTCCACGAGTGGCGTTCTCTGTATAGCCAAAAATAAAAATTCTGCAGGCCGAGCAGGAAAACTTTTTGAGAAGCGGGAAACTAAGAAATACTATTTGGCTGTAGTTAGGGGGCATGTGCAACATGAACTTTGTGATATTGAATATGATGTTGGTAAGTCAATACATAAAAATCTGTTAATGTTTTTTTTTTTTCATTTTCATTTCATTTCATTACGTAAACGGCTAAATGAATATTGAAATTAATAAACTGAATTGAATGGGAATAAATTAAGTTATTGATGTCAGGCATAAAATTAAAATACATAAGTTACAACTGATAAGTTCAAAATACATAAAATCATAAAATAATATAATGGTTAGAATAAATAACAAGCAAAATACATAAATAATGTTTTCTATAAGGGTTTAAATGTATACTATCAAAATGCATAATATGTTTACAATTTATAAGTAGAAATTCATAAACGATAATGGTTAAAAAGAATAAGTTCTAAACAAATAAAGTCATAATAACCAAGAAAACAAAAATATTATCACCTCTTTATTTTATAAAATTGCGTTCTGAGGGTAATTATATGTTTTAATTGAGTTGGAGAGTTCGGTGGGTAGATTTTTGCTGTGTTCGGTTTGGTGAAGAACAAAAGTCACAAAAATAGTTGTTGCTGTTAATAATGGCAGAAGTATTCATTCAGTTATTTAAAACTCAAAGGAGGACATAAAGTGCAGCGAAACGGTTTCGCTTACGTAAAAAACAGACAGTGCGGTAGTAAAGTATATTGGTGTTGCGAATTACTAGTGCTGAATCATTTCACCACCACACCAACCAAATTTGTGCTAAGCGACACGTTGGATTTTACCGTTTAGTAGCAAAACTGATCAAAGAGACAAAAGTAAATAATGTGTACATTGAAAAATTAAAAAACGGAGAGCCTGAAGCAAAGAAAAGGAAACAGAAAAACGAACTAAACTTACAAAGAATTGATACTATTTTACAAAAAAATATTGAATACTGATATACAGAGTTCCTGCGGGCTATTGCCGCTAATCTTTAATAGTGATAAATAACCGGCCAAGCACGTGTCGAGCTAAGCCGCGGGCGGACAGACAGATAGACGACAGACATGGCGAAACTATTAAAGGTTCCTTCTTGACCCAAAAACACCTAACTAATTTGGTTTTTTGTTTTCAAATTGTAATTTGATTTTTATGAACCTGATTATTTATCAATAAAACCTCTTTTTTTAATTTTCGTGTTTTATTTTTTATTATATCTATAAATATAAAGTTTTGTATTTGAAATTTAGGAGTTTCAACTATTATGGCTCGTAACCATTATAAAATTTAATTGTTATACATTATAACCATTATGCATTCTAATCTTAGAATTTGCGAACTTATGTCAAAGAACTATTATATTTTGATACATTATTTATATTGATTTTCGGTATTTTAAGTTTATGAATTCAAACCGTATGTATTTTAGTTTTATGCATTATGATACGTACCCTGATATCACACGCCTACCTATACATTTTTTTGCAGGGTTGGACCCCTTAACTGCACATACTAGCCATCGAATGGTAGCTCGCATCAATACATCAACATCGGCGGCATCTTGTGTGATGCCTCGAACAGCTCACACGCGGCTGTTTCTGCTTGAGACGGGATACTACGGTACAGATCCCGTGTCCGTTGTACTTTTGAAACCAATTACAGGTACTAAATTTCAATATTGTACCCTTACAATTACAAATTACTTGACATGTTTTTTTTTATTTTGATATATGTTTTTTTTTTAGTTTTTAAGTTACATTTTTATTGCATAGGTCGTCGACATCAATTAAGAGTTCATTGCGCTGCACTAGGTCATATAATTCTTGGTGATTATACATACAGTGGAACAAAGGATAATAAACCACACAGAATGTTTCTACACGCCATGAGGTAATTATAGTTTAGAAGGAATATTGTTAATATAATTATGTGAAAATGGATTTTTCTGTTGTTCTTGTTGTTTATGCTGTTATGAAAAAATATTTTTTCTGACTTTAATTGTATTTTAACGTATAGTACTTTTCGCAGGTTGGTTCTACCGGATCCCGAAGAGCCTTTAGACATACAAACAATCGAACCGTTCTTTAATGACAAAGAATTCATATCCAAATGGAAGTCTCATAAACGGATGCATAATTTCCAGACAAAAGAAGATTTTTTAATAATTTGTGATATCATCGATAAAGTATACGTATTAGGTGTAAGATATAAACATTTTAAGTATGAGCAATCTGTAAGTGACCTATAAAATGAATTTTGTTCCAGTCTCCCATAAAAAAAATAGAATAATAAATTATAATAATAATTACATACCTATAAGTTATTTTTGTATACCTAACTACAAGTCTTTAACATAATTAAGTAGGGTAGGGGATGTCGTGGCTAGGAATAATTATTTTGATTGTAGCTGTAACTTGATTCCATATGACCTGGCTATCCCAAAAGCCAACCTGTGGTTCACCTGTTCTGACCTCAGCACAGCAGCAAAGAGGATATAAGCACAGCAGTTCGGTGCATTGTACCAAGCGGACTATCTATTTGCCGCCGGACTACCAAAGGCACAGTGCATGATTCTATAATGAATGGTTCCCCTTAATCCACTCCGACCAACTGAACCAACCAACTAAAACTGATCATTTTTATTACCCAACGAGACTGACAGCGAATTTGACATATGTCATCGAACTCTACATCTATACACCAATGCACAAATATGTGTACTTATTACCTTCGACTAAATGTGTAGGTAGGTACTTCACTATTCGGATTGACAGTCCAAGGTGGTTGGTTTAATGGTTTAGCGATCGTCCCTGCGTTCCGAGATGCGCTGAAATCGATTAATCGCATTCCGAATCACTGTCACCCCCACCATACATTTTTTGCTTTTCTCTGATCGCTGACAGCGCTGAAAGTCTGATTCGGAATGCGCCCCGTGTAACCAGGCCATAAAAAAAAAGTGATTGGTAGTATGAAGTGGTACCAACAACGCCGAATATTATTCAACGATGATGATTCCAGGATGTTTTCTCTCTTTTTTACCACGGTTTTTGTACCATTCTTTCTCCTTTTTAACTTCCTCTACTATTTTTTTTCTAATTTACTTAAAAGAATTTTGCATAAAACAAATCCAGAATAAAAGAAAAAACGAAAACTAATAATAGTAAAAATATATACACAGAATTTACAAATAGAAAACATCTTCACTTCCTTTTTATTATTATTTTTATTATGATATGGACCTATAATGCTTATGTCGCAAAATCGACGTATCAAGCGTAACCGGACTTTTGGGGGGAGCGGAAGGCTCTTACCCCTAGTATTAATATCTCCACTTCCTCTTGCTTCGAGTAGGTAACTATTCGAGTTAAGAATCAATAGTACCATTTTTAGTCAATAATAAATAAGTTTTGTCGGAGTAAATAGTGTTCCTTGATGTTGTGTGCTCGGTTCTTTGGCTCGATTGTGTTGTGGAATTTATTAGATTAGATTGTAATTCGGATATTTTAAGTACCTAGGTCACAGATTAACTAATATATACTATCTAGGTAGTGATGGAAACAGAAAAATCAGACGCCAGTGGCTTGTATTTGTATGACATTATAAAAATTGAACTGCAAGAAGAAAATGCAACATCAAATTTTCAAGCTACGTAAGTTTTCTCGAAGTTTTTTAATTTTGTTTCATTTGTGATCGCTCCGCGAAAGAGGTAAGTAGGGGTCGTACTAAGGAAAGGACACCAAAGAGTGTACGTGGTCAGACCTACCGTATGGTCATAGTCTAGGGTCAGTTTGATCTAACAATGCGATGCGATTTGTCTGATTACGGATACGAAAATTCGCGCGTCGCACTCTTGGTACAGTGGAAAGCATATCAAGCTATCATTGTGTTGCAGACTATTATTAGTCTATAGAATATGTGAAATGGAGAAAATTAGAACTAACTACGATCATTATTATGGAAATGTCTACTTTCAGAACAGTCTTGATTGGTTAAAATTTATTTTTTTAGTAATTACTAGTGCCGACATTCATTTCACTGATAAGTTGGCAGGTCTGTAGGTAGACACTATTATTATTATCAATGCTTAAAATACCCCGATGTAAAGCTTGACGTGCTGTTCATTGTACCAACCTAATATTTTGGACTAGCTCAAGCAAATAACCCATACTAGTCGGTACCTATTATTATATTTATTTTTCAGAAATGACCAATCAGATTTGCAGATAAACTTTTCTGATGCAGAGGTGGCAAAAGACCCAAGAACAGGTCTTTCTGTCTGCATGCTGTGTTTGCAGGACCTTCAACCGAATGATGTGACAGAGCACATGGTCGAAGTACACAAATACCGGAGAATTTTCATGAAATGCTGGAATTGTGAGGAAATCTTTCAAGAGAAGTAAGTTTTTTAGTATTTAGTCATGTTACTGCTACATAAATGATTCCCCTTTGAGCCACTGGCTGGTAAAGATCCATTTAATAAAATTTGCTGTAGTTATTATGAGCTATATTTGTCTATTTTCAGAGCGCACTATATCCATCATAAACAAGCATGCCAGCCCCAGAAGACGGTGAAAAAGAAGGCTACAACAGAAGAACTTATGAAACAGGCAACGGAACAGTACAACTCAAGCATTTGCCCAATATGTTTGATAGAATTCAGCGACACTCTTGAAATGCATCTAGAAAAGGAACACGTGAAGGCACCGCCACCTGTGAGTTGCTTTTTATAATCCAGAATTGAACTGAGCCTGTTTACCTCGGTGAGGATTTAAGACCTATCTACCTGAAATGAGGGTTTTTCTTTTAGTTCTACAAAAGCCTGCTATGTGGTGCAGGGTTCCACTTAAATCTGAACACATTAGAACTATTATTACCAATTTTTTTTTTATTGCATTTAGTATTTCTTTTTCAAATTGAAGAAAGCCAACAGGGTTTACTTTTAAAGGACTTTATTTTTATGTCGTGGCAACACTATTCCATCTTACTGATTAGTCTGTACTGTACTCAGAGTTGTAAAACTGAAACTTGCTGTTATACTTCATACCTAGAGAGCCATAAAATTGTATTGTAATAAACTTTAATTTGACAAGTTAATTAAAAACACTAGCTATTACAACATGTTAAAAAAAAAATATTTTCCTTCATAGGCTTTAAATTAAATTTTCCCATATCTAGTGATCAGCTGTGTCAAAGAATATTCAGACCAGACATGTTTTTTTTAGGTCAATGCGACAATTTTTACCGCTACGGTTAAAAAAAATTACGTACTACTTGTACCATAACATTCACATCAGAACAATTAATTTCGAAAAGAAAAAACTATAAATAAATAAAAAAAAATTTGGTAAATAATTGTTATAAAATAATAAATTAATGAAATAATGGACTAAATACTCCAAAATAATATTCATGTTTGTAAATACATACCTTAACAAGATAAAAAAATGTTTTCCAACATAAAATTTAAGTACATCTCTTGCACGAATGGTGTACAAAATACTACCATTCTGAGAATCGGTAGGTTTATTTTAGGTGTCAATATCAGGTTGACCGACACTAGAGATAAGAATATTTAATTAAATGCCTTTGATGAAAAAAAATTTTTTTTTGTATGTTTTGTAACACGTATAAAACAGCCATCTAGTAGAAAGGTGAGAACAAAAAAAAATTCGCAATTCTCTATAAGCAATAAAGAATATTAACCTAGCTATCATCTAACATTAAACACCGCCGTTTTGTTTTTTAGCCAGAAGCAGCGACATGTCCCACGTGCAACAAGATATTTAAGTCGAAAAACGCGTTAGCCCAGCACAAGCGATACGCTCACAAGAGGAGGGATGCGGTGGAATGCCAGGAGTGTGGGAAGAAGTTCGCTGCACGGAACCTTCTCGCTAACCATATGAGAAACGTCCATCCTAACGGTAAGATGCCAATACATGGAATGGTATTATCAGTAAAATAAGCAGCCCAAGCTTGTTGTAAATGATTTTCAAGCTCCCAATGGTCAGATATAATTATTAATGCTGTTGACTATAGGTAGAGATAAGAAAAAGATGTCTCATTTAGTAGACGATTCTGTTGATTGTTGGCGCTAATAATAATAGGTGTCTCTCTCTGGTAATAATAGGTGTCTCTAGTAATAAAAGGTCTAGTAATAATAGGTGTCTTTCTCTAGTAATAAAAGGTGTCTCTAGTTATAATAGGTGTCGTAATGAAAGGTGTCTCTAGTAATAAAAGGTGCTTCTAGTAATAATAGGTGTCGTAATAAAAGGTGTCCCTATAGTAATAATATATGTCTCTAGTAATAATAGGTGTCGTAATAAAAGGTGTCTCTAGTAATAATAGGCGTCTCTAGTATCACGAAATAATAGTAGTATATGGCTTTAATCTAATACTTAAACGAGCAATTCTTGTATATACGTGTTACAAAAAATACCAAAAAAAAGAATATTTTTATCAAAGGCATTTAATAAAAATTTTCCCATCTCTAGTGATCAGCTGTGTCAATGAATATTCGGACCAGATATGTAATTTTAGGTCAATGTGCCTATTTTTACCGCTATGGTTAAAAATGTTTACGTACTACTTGTACCATAACATTCACAGAACAATTAATTTCAAAATGAAAAAACTACAAATAAATAAAAAAAGCTTTGTTAAATAATTATTATGAAATAATAAATTAATGAACTAAATATTTCAAAATAACATTTATGTTTGTAAATACGTAAACAAGATAATTAAGGCAAAAAAGAAAATATTTTCTAACATAAGTTAATACAAGTATCTCTCTATCTCTTTTAAAAATGTAGGCACAAATGGGGTACAATACTTTTCCGTTCTGAGAATCGATAGTCTATATTTTAGGTGTCAATTGACACTAGAGATGGGAAAATTTTAATTAAATGCCTGTGATGAAGAATATTCTTTTTTTTGGTATTTTTTGTAACACGTTGTATATAATACGAATCTCGGAAACGGCTGCAACGATTTTAATGAAATTTAGCATATAGGGTGTTTCGGGGGCGATAAATCGATCTAGCCAGGTTCTTAGAATATAATTAGAAAAATAACTGAAACCTTAATGTGACCTGGTTAGATAAGTTTGGCTGCATTATTCTCATAATTTCTGGGAGATACAAACTTTTATCAAGTGTTTGTTATAGTGATGGTAAAATTATTTATTTCTTAATATTTTTTAATTGCAGATGGCAAGATCCACACCTGTGAGGAATGCGGGAAGGGGTACAAATCCCACCAGTCCTTGTACCAGCACATTAAACATGTCCACACTTGCGCCAGGATGAAGCGAGCGATGATGACCCAATCTGACTCCACCGATTCTGGGAGTTGAGACAGGTGTCGAATCTCGCTAGGCGAAACATATAACTCTGCAGCATTTATTTTGAATAGAATAGAAAAACGTTTATTTTGGAGCCGTGCGATGCGGTTTGAGCTTATTTCTTTTTGTTTGAAAATTGAAATGTTTGATTATTCGCCTACATGCCAGGTTCAATTTCATTAAAACACCAGCGCCATCTAGAGAGTGATGATAAATGGAAAAAACAGCTATTTAAAAAATGTGTTGGTTTTTATTTGTATGGTGCATGACCAAGGGTGATAACGTGATGTACCAAATTTAGTTGAGACAAAAGTATTCTGTAAATATTTATAGGATAATTTGTGAATACATGTAAATGATTTTCCCAATGAAAAAAAATTGTATTTCTTTTAATGCACTTTATTATTTAGGTAATCTATTTTTCTTTCTGCTCTACCCTTTCTACATAGAAAAAATCATGCAATTAAAATAAGAATAGAATAAAGGAAGTGTCTAGTCTGCCAATCTTGCCACTAGTAAATTTATAGTCACACTTTGTTTTTTATCACAGAATCATTAGGATCAGATTCGAATAAATGAGTATAGTTTAGTAGCGGCAGATTATCAGCAAAAGTTATTCTGCCGTAAGTCATAATTAATACATCGCACTATAAAAAATGCATAAATAATAAACCAGTTAGACCTAACTTGCGGTCGCCGACACCTGCCGGGGTATGCTCGCTCGGCTCCCTCCGCCTGTTGTTGACACCAGTCTAACCTAACCTGTTCTGACTTCTGAGTAATTTCTTTTTTCTTCATGAATGAGTAACAAACAAACATCCTAACTTTTGCGTTTATGTTAGTAAGGATTTCAGAATGTCATTAAAAAAAATATATATTTGTTTTTGTTTTGTTATTCATAGTAATTCTAGCTTAGACAAATAAAAGGCTCGCGCGACGCTCGCCTAGATACCGCTGGCGTATTTGAAAAATGCGGCAACAAATACTACGCCGAATTCGACGTACCCGAGCTCGCGCCGACGCAGTCTCGTTAAAAACAATGTCGTATTTCCTCCGAGCTTGCATCCTTCCAAATCGTCATTGTCATTGTTGAGTTGCCGCATTCACGGAGCTGTTGTTATTAGGTAGCGCGGTATCTAGGCAAGCGCCGCGCAAGCCTTTCATTTATCTAACAACAATGTAAAATTATTTTCTATACTTAATGGCATTCTCATGACATGGTGTTTTAAAATTACTGAAGGCTGTATGAAATTGTGTTGAGAGCCCATCACAATCTTATTTTACAGTTGTTTTTTGCAAAGCTAGCGGACAAAATCGAATGCAAGCATTGGCAATGCTATGCTAAGCTTATGTTACGAGTATAGCTTGTATTTCGAAGGTGTATTAAAATATAAAATAAAACATAGATTTTTACTAAAGACTTATAATTCAAAATAAAAACTATCGCCTTCGCTTTTTTGACCTTTTCTTCGTATTTTTCTTCCCGATCTTGTTAATTTTTGCAATTTTTCTTTTGTGGAGCCACACAGGGTACTGTCCATTTTGGTCTTTTAGAGTTTTTGAACTGTAAACTCTTTTTTTTCCGTCTTCACCTTCCACTTCAACTTTCTCGTCATCTGAGCTCATCTCAACGTCTTCGTCTTCTGCGTCTGGTGCTGGAGCAAGCTTTGCGTCTTTTTTACCTTTTTTTTTCTTTTTTAAATCGGCAGCGTCCAAGAATATCACCTGATCCGATTCCATAACCTCACTTTCTTTTGGTTTTTCTTCTTCCTTGATTCCGAGCATCTTCTTCAATCTTGACAGTTCTTTCACGGCGTAGCGCTCGCGTTTGATCGCTCGGCATTTCCTCTTCCATTTGCTACGGATAGATTTCGACATTGCGACTTAAAATTTACAAATTATTGCAAAACAACACGCGACTCGCGGAAAAGGAGTTTCGAGAGAACTGTCAATGCCAAATATGAGAAACACGTTTTTTTGTACAAATACAAACTTTATTAAGATTAAAAAAGAGATTCGATCATCAAAATTATCATATGTTATTTTCTTGTTTATCTTTACAGATTTAACTATTTTACCTTAATAAAACGCGACCGATGAAAAAAACTGAACGCAGCCGTAGTGTGCTTTTGAACTAGGTACAAGTAGGAATATCAGACGAGCACCACGGACAAAGGGATATCTCTCTCTAATGTTACGTATCAAGCGTTTACCTTATTCGTTATCAAGTGTCAAAAGTTAAAATTTTAAAAAGACTTGGCTTAAAGGTCTAGTAACCGGGCCATAAATTAAAAAAAAAAAAAAAAAATTTTACTCTTTGGTCAATAGTTTCGAGGATGTGTTTGGTTGTTTGTTTTATTTTGAAAATAAATTAAAATGACTGAATTATCTCAATTAACTTCTTTAAAATGCAAGCAGCAAGTTGTACGTGCCGTTCGGTTCAACGTTGATGGGTCATATTGCTTAACCTGTGGTGCCGATAAAAAGATCAAGCTGTGGAACCCTCATCGTCAGCTCCTGCTAAAAACTTACGGAGGACACGCGAATGAGGTGTCGGACGCTGCTGGCTCGTGTGACAGTAGCCAAATCATATCGTCTAGCAGTGATAAATCTGTAATTTTATGGGATGTTACTACCGCCCAACCCCTGAGAAGGTATCGTGGTCATGCTAGTTCAGTAACTTGCGTAAAATTTAATGAAGAATCGACTATGGCTGTTTCTGGGTCCGTAGACAACACAGTAGCGTTTTGGGACATAGCTAGCCGCAGACAGGAGCCTGTTCAAGTGCTTAAAGATGCAAAAGATACCATAACTGCCATACAAGTTACTAATCACGAAGTTTTGACTTGTTCTGTAGATTGTCATGTCAGGTTGTATGATATAAGAGTAGGAAAGATGATTTCGGACTATGTTGGTCATATAGTAACCTATGGAAGTCTAACGCACGATGGTCAATGCTATGTTTTGAGTTGTAATGATGATACTATTAAATTATTTGATAAAGATTCGGGAGAACTCCTTAACTCGTTTACAGGACACGAAGGCAAGGATTATTTGCTGGAAAATGTAGTAAATGCCAAAGACAGTCACATTCTGTCAGGATCAGCTACTGGAGAAGTCTTGTGTTGGGATTTAATATCAACTAAAGTAACACAAAGATTGGTACATAGCAAAAACAAACCCGTAGTTTCATTGAGCTACCATCCTACTGAAGATTTTTTGTTGACTGCGTGTGAAGATGAAATTATACTTTGGGGAACTCAGAAGATGGAAGAATGAGACCAGAATTGCAAAGAAATAATAATATGGAATAGGTAGGTAGGTTCCATCATGATGACTGGTGTAGACTAGAGGCGTTCCACAGTCCCGGATTTAAGTCCTAGATGGGCTGGTTTCTGGAAGATGAGTGATCCCATTCCCTGAAACATACACTGATAGTGGGGTCAGATAATTGAAAATTTCTATTTCCATACAGAAATATATAAAATGTTAAGCTAAGTCCACCAGGTGGACTGATGACCTGAGGAAGGTGGCTGATGGTGGCTGCATGAGGAGAGCGGGTGATCGTGCACCTTGGCGTGGCCTTGGACCGTCTGTCGATCCTCCGTGTGTCGCACTGCAGTATATCACTCCTTGGGGAGGCCTACGTCCAGCAGTGGACTGCAGTAGGCTGATTGATTGATTGAAGCTAAGTTGAAGAAGCTGGTCTACTGAAAAACTTTTTTACACAAAACTTTTTTAAGAAAGTTCTCTAAAAATTTAAAAAATACGATAAGGCATCTCTAGACTATTTAGAACTGGGGAAATGTGTTGTCTACCATCAACTAACAAAAAAAAAAAAACATTAACAACATTAATAACATAAAACAAAAATAAACACAACATTATTATTATTATTTTTTAACTTGGAATGTACAAAATAATCCTCTGTAGTTAGAGTTTAGTATTAACAATGTTTTTACTGTACTTGCACTTGAAATAAAAAACACTGGCTGTAATTAAATGGTTATTTTCATTTTATAAATAAAAGTTAAAATAAAGGACATGTTTTTAGTTTTCATACAATACAACCCTGTTTTTATTCCTTAAGAAATACTGAAGCGAAATATGTCTTACGTTTCAAATAGAAATAAAACATAACAGCAAGCTTTTGCTTAAAAAAATATACATCAACTAAAAAAAAAATACTTCTTCATTGTGTAGGTTGTAAGGTCGACAACCGACCTCACAAATACTGCACTGCCATCATTGCAATAGATAATGGAGGCAAATGTGTCGGTGGGTTAGTGGATAGGGCCACTGCCTCCCGTCCGTCCGAGAGATGCAGGTTTGATTCCCACCACTTACCAAATATACGTTTGACGCTCTTCTCTTTCGGTGATCGAAAACATCGTAAGGAAACGAAGATATTCATAGGTAGTGTGAAGTCGACCAATCCGGCCCCTGGGGGCCAATTCAGTACAATTCGACGTACATTGCGTAGAAGATTAGATAAAACTATAAGGGCTTACAGTTTAGGCGAATTGACTACGCAATGTATATCAAATTGTAACTTGTTGCTTCGTGAAACGAGGCCCTCATCGCCCTAATTCCGGGTAGGCTCGAGCCCCTCGGTGGGGACGAATATGAGCTTCCTACTAGTAGGGATATGCCAGTACTGCCAGTAGGGATACTTGGACCGGGGGGGACGGCGGCGGCGCGGCGTGACGCGCACTCAACTGCTTAGTAAAACCCAGTCTTTAATTAAGAAATAATGTAAGCAAACAGGAAGAACCTTACGTACCTACTCGTATATTTAGCATATCTACTAGCACGATGTCTGCTTATCTTTTATCAAATTATCATAAGAGATAAATTTATTTGAATGGATTAAACATTTTGATTGATCGCATTTATAAGTAATTAATTAGGGATTTATTAAATTTTAACAATATTGATTGCACGAAAAAACAACAAAAAGCTGATTACATAAACGACGCAACAACGGCCTGGGCCCCGTTTCACGAAGCAACAATTTACTAGTAACAAGTTACAATTTGATATTCATTGCGTAGTTAATTCGCCTAAACAGTGGGCCTTATCGTTTTTATCTTACTGTCTACGCAATGTACATCGAATTGTACTTGTAATTTGTAACTTGTAGCTTCGTGAAACGGCCCCCTGTTGTTTACGTTTAGTTTATTTCCAGAGAAATATCTTACAGCAGACTTACGGAAGAGAGAAGAAACAAGATGTAAATGAACATGCACTAGAAAAACAAAGATAAGAATCTTTTTTAAAGATAAGAACTTAATTTTTTTACTCTTTTTTTTTCTCGCTGACCGCCCTGCGTTCCGAGACGCGCTGAAATCGATTAAAGCACGCGTAATCACGTTCCGAATTACTGTCAGGGTCCCGTTTCACGAAGCAACAATTTACAAGTAACAAGTTACAATTTGATATTCATTGCGTAGTAGCCAATTCGCTTAAACTGTAAGCCCTTACCGTTTTATTTCATTGTCTACGCAATGTACGTCGAATTGTACTTGTAATTTGTAGCTTGTAGCTTCGTGGCAGTCCACTGCACAAGATCGAGATGGATGGCGTGTTCTCGTCTCGGAGGCCAAGGTCCACTTTGGATCGCTGAGCCAGCGGAGTAAGTAAGTAAGCTTCGCGAAACGGGGCCCAGCTGTCAAAACTCATACGTTTTTATGCTTTTCTGATCGCTGACAGCGCAGAAAGTCTGATTCGGAATGCGCCCCATACGAGTATAACCGACCCTTCAGGTAGAAACCGCACTCGTCCGTCGGCGAGAAGAATTCTAACTTATGTAGGAAGGCTCCTTTAGGACATTCATCTGTGACTCGCTTTTGCCCATGGCAACGTGCTAGGCCGAAGTCCGTGCCCGTCTGAGGGCTTTTTAGATTTCTAAACCTTCTGCTCCCCTGTAGTTCAGGTTCGCTATATCACCACTTTGGTGGAAATAGTGATTAGGTCAGTGAGGAAAAAAAGCCTATAACCTATAATTCTCTTTACTCACGTTACATTCTAATTTATAGAAATAAAATTCTGCGGGACTGCCGCAGGGTTCTATTTTAGGTCCTTTTCTATTTTTAGTACCTATACATAAATGACTTACCATATTATTATGTAGTTAAAAATCTCTCTAACATTGTATTATTTGCAGACGATACTTCTCTTATTTTTAAAATCAGTAGAGGCACATCGGAATATGATGATATTAATAATACTTACTCTTAAACAAATTCACGATCACAATTCACGATTGGTTTACTTTTAATAACTTGGTATTAAACGCAAAAAAGACTAAATGTATAGAATTTTCTTTATCCAACGTGAAAGGCTGTGAGGGGCAAATATTTATTTATTTATTTATTATGTAACACCGTGGCGTCCTCTCTGTTACTTATAGGATATTATTTACACTAGTTATACGTTTGACGTGAAGATTGATGTGAATCGTGTGCTAGCTGGCTGGTGTCATAAGTAGTACATGATACGCACAGATGGCGTTAGGCGTATTCATCTGATCATTTCTTTTTGGAAGTGTAGAGGCTGACTGAAGGGAGGCCATTTTGATTTTGATTCATGCGTGACGCGCACAAGCCGTTGCGAATTATTTTATTTAGAAATAATTAAGATGGATTAAGCAAGGAAATGCTTTCTAATTAGCATAAGAACATTAAATAAATTATGGTTTTATTTAATAATGTCGTGTAAGGACACATGTAATAAAATATAATTTAAATACAGAATGGTAAATATGATGTTAAATCAGGACTTCTGGAATTTAGTTGCTATATTTGGTTCCACATGTCATAACCATGAATGGTCTGGTTTTCTTTTCAGTTTATCTAACTCAAGGAGCTTCTGTCAAGATGCTAGATTAGGAATTTGATATAATAAAACCCATACTGGTAAGATGAAAATCAATTCTGTTCTACAGAAAACATTTAGCTGTTTGAATCATGTGGTACAGTTGTGTGTTTGTTTTTAGGGTTCTTAATTCAAGTTCAGTTTTAAACTCAATTTCATTTCCAAATTACAATGAGGAAGGAAGCAAGACTCTAGTCCAGGGTTAACGGGGCTGACTGCATGCTGACACATGAATGGCTGCGGCTTAACTCATGCTTGGAGGTTAAGTTCTTGGAGGGCTGTCTCCCTGGATAGTGTGGACTTCTCTCAGTTATTTACAAATACACGGTATCTTTGTAAAACGACAGGTACGCATGTTTAACTAATATAATTTTAGGGAGTACACGTAAGATAGCAAAATTTAAGCTTAAAAAACTATACCTAAGTATTGAATAAAACCATAATTTATGTAAAATTAACAAGTGTATTTTGATTTCTATAGCCAACACACTTAAATATAGCATATATCATCAGTCTCATGTCACTTCGATTGTCTAGTCGGTGAGTAACATTTTTATGTTATAATTATTAAAAAAAAATACAGCATGACAGTCTGTTAAAACTAAGGCCCCGTAAACTTAATTGTAGATGACAATGTAATAATGTAAATAAAATAGAACTCTCAAAAACCCTCTTCTTCTTTCGAGTCGATGGCTCGTCAAATATTTTATATTTTATTTGCCCAATATGCCGCCACCCTGATTGCTCCATCTGAGGCCTCCATGAGCTCCTCCAGGGAGCACGAGGGACAAGCAGGACACGATAAAAGGTGGGCCATTGTCTGCGGATCGCGCCACACTCGCACCGAAGGTCCGCCCCGTCTAAAAAACCCCACCTAAGACGGTCAAAAACCCTCAGCAAGACATAACAAAATTTGCTGAGCTCCAATGTAGAGTCAGCAAAAATGTCAACATGCGGTGACATAGACAAGAGCGCAAGCACGAACGGGGAGTGGCAGTGGTGGTTAGTGCGCAGAGAGGGCACCGCAAGTAGCCGATGGCTGCGCGCCCGCAGGTAATTGTCAGGGACGAACAAGCTACACACACGAGAAACCAGTTCTGGACAATAGTATTGAATAATGAACGGCTTGATCTGGTCAAATCAAATCAGCGGCCCATTACAGTCCACTGCTGGACTATGAGCCTCCTCCACTTCATCATCATCATCATGACTTAAGTGTTTGGTTTTGCCATAATCTCCACGCTTGGCAGGCGAGTTGGAGATCGCAGATTAAAAAGTTACTGTATCAGAGAGCGCTGCTGCCCGTTCCCTGTTCAATGTGTAGTCCCTAAGTCGCCTCTTACGATACCCACGGCAAGAGTAGGGGTTGGTGACAAACGTATTCTACTCTGCCGTCACCACACGGCACAATGTTGATCTGGTAATTTAAATATTATATAATTCTGTGCTTGTACACAGTACAGTTTTTTTAGGAATAACTATTGACGCAAAACTGCAATGGGGTCCCCATATCTCGACATGAGAAGCATTAGGTCGGATCTACATAATAATATCTTCTCTATCAGGGCTTAGCTCGGCTGCATACGCAGTTAGAAGAATAAGACAGAAGTAATAGATGTACTTAATGTAGCAACTGCTAGATTAGTCTACTTTAGCTACTTTCACAGTATTATTATGTCTTATGGTATTCTGGTGTCGGGCCGAGCAGCTGATATTGACACTGTCTTCATTTTGCAAAAAAGAGCTAAGAGCAATTTTAAACTTCGTTGTAGAGACTCACTTAGAGAGCTTTTTAAAGAGATAGACATATTGAGAGAGGGTTCCATGCCAATACATAATTTATTCTAATATTTATGTTTGTTAGGAAAAATATGTATGAGTTTATAGTAAATATATCCTAACATTCACGGTTGTAATAATAATAATAAACTAATTAAACCTCACTGTAGACTAGCTAAAGTTAGTAAGTACTTCATTTGTGGGGCTCTGTGTGCCCTGCTGTAAGATGAGATTTTATTTTATCAGAAAAAAGGTTTCAGAATTTTGTGAAACAGACGCTTTGTAATATAAGGGATACTATAAGTTAGATGATTATTTGAATAACAAAGAGACTTGGTGTTCGCATGCTCCAGCGCGGCACAGGAAACATTAAGAATATTTTACTGACTATCTTGTAAACAATACATTTATTTAAAAAAAAGTTCAGAAGATACGAATCCTTTTTTTTTTTTTTTTTTTTTTTTTTTTTTTTTTTTTTTTTTTTTTTTTTTTTGACGATGACCTAATGCTTGTGTCGCAAAATCGACGTATCAAGCGTAACCGGACTTTTGGGGGAGCGGAAGGCTCTTACCCCTAGTATTATAGCAACAGCCTAAGGGCGCCCACTTGGGGGCACGGACCTCGGCCTAGGACGTTGCCATGGCGAGAAGCGCGTGGGAGAGGAATGACCCTGACGGGGTCTTCCAGGATTATGCAGAACTTGATTGGGGATACGAATCCTGTGGAGTCTTTTCCGGCCGTTCTTCTCCACAGTGAGCGTACACTTGAAGTGAACGGGCCTACTAGGGAAAAACTTCTTTTGTCCATTGATGTCGAAAAATTATTTTGTTAAATCTTACTTCGAATAAAGACATGTTTTTGTTAACCTATAGTAAAAATACATAATATATAATACCTAAAAACTAAAATGAATCCATTAGCCCTATAAAATATACAAATTAATAATTAAGGTAATTAATTAAAAAATAATTAGGATCATTCGATCGTTATTTACGATTACTGTCTCGCTGCACAACCAACCAATGTTTTAGAATTGGACTAGGTATGATGATTTGAATGAGGCGTTCCTAGAAGGATGCTACTCTGAACCTAACAATAGCAAAAAAATCAGGTATCCTGGCTTCGGCAAACATGGTCGAGGCGCTGCACCACCTTGGCAACTTCATCAGAATGCGATAAGAGTCATTATATTGGACTCAGATGGTGCGATATGATTATCTTTAATCTCTTTCTGAGAAAACTTACTTTAAGCGAAGATTAATCTTAGATTAATTAAAAACTTGATAAGTTTCTCACAACGCACAGACGGGTATTTGAACTAAAAACTCGATCAAAAGTCGAAAATAAAAAGTATAGAATTCCATGTAGCTATTGTTGCCTGGTATACTATAAGAGACTAAGGAACAACGTACCATCAGTTTAAATTATTAAGGAACCCTCCGCACCGTAAAATTTGTCGTGTTTTGAGCACATCACAAATCGCAAGTAATTACTGTATAGTAAACACGGAAAATAAAACTGTTACATTTAAATTTGTTTGGTATCTGAAAAGTTACACTGTGAAAATTTGAATTATTGATATTGAAGAAGCATGTATGTAGCCCTTATACAATACCCCATTTTAATTTTTTTGTCTTACCAGTAATTATTTACGTAATTGTTTTCTAACTACCTTCTAATAAGCAAATTTTTACGATGATAATTATGTTTATAAAGCATTTCGTTATGTATTCAGGCCTTTCCCAATTGTCATTTCTTCTACATTTTACAGTCTTGTGAGTATATTATCAGACAAGTTGAAAAGCAAATGCCAAAAAGTGCCAAAACCAATTAATTACCTACAAAAGGTCATAAGATTTTGACAAGACAAACATATTTTTGCGATCACTTGTATTAATGTTAGGTTTTTTTTTATAATAGGGCCGTCTGGTTTGTTAATTATGACCCGAGAGACATATATCGCATGATGACGGATTGTAAAGGAAAATATTTTGCAACAAAATTGGATTTAGTGGAGAATCAAATTATAAATAGAGCTACATTTCCAACCGACCAGACGGCACAATTTATTCATAAATTTTCTTATTTAAAAACAGATAGAATGAACTAATTACCAGTGGACACAAGATTAGTCATCAACAGCTACGTCTCCACCGAGAGGCTCGAGCCTACCCTGATTTAGGGCGAATAGGCCACAAGATTGACGTGGACAAATTTGCTGTGTATTGCCGAGACACAGCCAAACTCTACGTCCAGCTATACTCATGGCATCCTATGTCACCCACAGTCCACAAAATATTAATTCATGGACCTGTAGTCATCCAACTTGCACTTTTACCTATAGGAGCTTTATCTGAAGATGCAGCAGAAGCACGCAACAAACATTTCCAACAGTATAGAGAAAGGTACTCAAGGATTTTTTCTCATGTTCAGTGCAATATGGATGTAATAAACAGATTATTGTTAACATCTGATCCATTGTTGAGCTCTATCAGGTCAAAACCTTCTAAGAAATCAAAACTATTTAAGCCTGAAACAATAAAAATGCTGCTAGCCTGGAATGCAGATGACAATAGTGTGATCAAGATAATTTGCAAGAAGGAGCTGACAGCCTTGATGAGTTTTCAGATGAAGAAGCATGGGATGCTTCATCAGATTATGATTAAATCTATACCTATATATCTATCTAACTAAGGTAAATAAATAAAATTTAATCATCGAAATGTATGTACGCGCATAATATTAGGAACGACTACACTAAATTGGATAATTCTTTTTTTGTTGTGTTTGTTATTGTCAGGAGGTTATATAAAAAAAAATCCACAAAAAAGGTCAACGGGAGCGAAGCCGTGGGCGGCTTGTAATAATAAACAGCTAGTAATAATAAAAAAATAAGCAAAAAATTCATAAATCCCGTTTTTTTGTAATGCTTAGTGCGACTAATACGAAATTTTTCATGTTTAAGCTCCCTATGTTTAGTTTTATATGTACTCATTCATATAAAGTACAAATAAAGATAAATAACCACGTAAATAATTTTGATCGACTTTTTGGTTCAAATACCCCTGTGTGCAACGCATGCGTTTAGATGCCGATAACCGGCTTAATTCTTGATAAAATACGATACAGCAAATAGCAATAAGTATATATAAACGAATATTTCTTAGTTTAAACTTATACTGACATCATGAAGGTCTTAGTTGTCCTTAGTTTGGTTGGACTCGCCTTCGGGCTACCGGCAGCGCCATCTGATATTGATCTGATCGCGCTAAACTACCACGCCAACATCGGCATTCCTGAAGCCAGGCGCATCAAGGCTGCAGAGGAAGCTATCAACTTCGACGGGTCCAGAATCGTCGGTGGTAACGAAGCTTCTGTGGGACAGTACCCATACTTCGGTGGTCTCGTAATCACGCTCAGCTGGGATGCAATTTCCGTCTGTGGGTCTTCCCTCATCTCCAACACCAAAGCGGTTACCGCTGCGCATTGTTGGTTTGATGGCGTCAACCAAGCTCGTCAATTTGAAGTAGTTTTTGCTTCCGTGGCTCTCTTCTCTGGTGGCACCCGCTTCACCAGCTCCAATGTGGTCATGCACGAGAACTGGTCGCCCGCCAGTGTCGAGAATGATGTCGCCATCATCACGCTCAACTGGGTGACCTATACAAGTAAGTTTTTTATTTCAAGTTTTTGAAGAATAATGTTAACTAAAGCTGATTTGAAGCGTCATATTGTTTTTACACTTGTTGATCAAAGTTATATCCGTGCTGCCTCCGATTTTTAATTATACCTCGTTGTCCGAGCTAATGGGAACAAGATCAACGTGGACAGCGGGAATAGTATTGATTGTAGTCTTCGGTCTCTTTTTTTTACATTCCTTTTTCAACAGATATGAGATCTTAGTTTTACCAGAAAAAAGGTTTAAGAATTTTGTAAAACAGACGCTTTGTAATAAGGCTTACAATAAGTTAGATGACTATTTAAATGACAAAGAGGGTTGGTGTTAGGATACTCCAGCTACTGACTATTGTGTACAATACAAATTAATTAAAAAAAAGTGCAGAAGATACGAATCCTGTGGAGTTTCATCCGGCCGTTCTTCTCCACAGCGAGCGTACACTTGTAGTGAACGTGCCTAACTAGGGACAAACTTCTTTTGTCCATCGACGTCGAAAAATGATTTTGTTAAATCTTACTTCGAAGAAATTTTTAACATCATTCGTTTTTCGTGTCTCTCTCTCTATTTAATCCTTTTCTATGTCATTGTATTCTCCCAAAGAAATGAAAACAGTTGATAGCGCCTTTTTGCATAGAAAATGGAAATATTATTTTTATAAGCATTCTGATAAAAATAACGTATTTCGTAAAAAAATAAAAAAACAAAATAATAACAAATACCTACTTGCCTACCATAAATGCAATCTACTTATCATATCAATTCAAAACCAGAGTCTTAGCTTCATCGACACCCATCCATACCATCGTTTAAATTACACCTTGTTTACAAACTATTATTTCCACAGACAACATCCACGCCATCGCACTCCCGTCAGGAAACCTGCTGAACAATGATTTCACTGGCCATTGGGCTGAGGCTTGTGGCTTTGGACGCACGTATGACTGTGAGTATTCACTATTTCACAACATCATCAACGTCACCATCTCTTTATTAGTCAAACACGCTGGCCAAGGGCGTGTTGGACGACTTCACATACAACCTTTGAATTTCTTCGTAGGAGTGAGCAGATTTCCTCACGATGTTTCCTTCACCGTAAAAGAGTCGAATAAACGTAGGTACATTATGAATTCGAAAACACTATTTCACCATCTCCTCTTATTATGTTGGTTGTAAGAATAACCCACCTCTTAAACAAGACGAGATAATATTAGGGGCGACAGAAAACCAGCGTCTACTCTCTGCAGGGAGATAGACATTTTGCTGAGTCGCCTAGCCTTTTTCACTATTGCGTCACATTGCACATGGAAATACATTTTTATCCTTTATCTCTCGATGTACTTTGTTTGTAGTGTCGTAATATCTAAATAAATGGGTTTCTTTCTTTTTTTCTTAAACTCTGGTGTCAGAGTTATCGAGCTGCCAAAGTTTCTTGACACGGCTCATCTTCTTTTGACCCAGGACCGTAATAGCGTATCTTACCTTCTGAAGCACGGAATCAATCATATTCATCAGACGTTTTCTATTAGAGACGCCTTATCAACACATTTCATACTTACAATTGTGTCAGGGGGCGGCACCCTTTGGGCCCGTTTCGCAAAGTCACAAGTCACAAATTACAAGTAAAATTCGATGAGTACATTGCATAGACAATAAAAATAACTGACAATTTGGCAACGCATTTAATATCAAATTGTACTCCACGACGCGACGTATGGATGTATGGAAGTTCGGGTTCGGTTGACGGATGGAAATCGGATCGAGAGCGTTTGTAAGCTACCATACAAATAGTTCTACGGCCACGCCGCCGGACCTTATTTTCACGGATTCGGATCGGACGTAGTGCTCTCCCTATAACCTATAAGTACGTAACGAGAGCATACCATACCCTTGCCATTACCTATACCATTCAGGAAGTAATACATTTAACATTTTGAAATACCATTCCTAACCACACTTTTCTTCCAGCTAACGAAGTTTTCACCGTCCAGCGTCTGCACCACACGACCTTACAGGTGATCAGTAACACTGAGTGCCAGGAGTGGTACGGCAGGAGCATCATCGCGTCGACGCTCTGCATCGACGGATCAGCTGGACGTTCCACATGCAACGGGGACTCTGGTGGCCCTCTTGCCATCAACAACGCTGGCCAGGATGTTCTCATCGGTATCACCTCCTTCGGATACAGGTGAGGTTCCTTCGGATTCAAAAATCCCCTTCCGGACCCAAGGGTCCCCCGGAGGACACTCCTAGGGCAACTTACGAGTCAGATTATGAACTAATGATGTTCACAATCTTACGGTGACATTTATGGATTCTAAGTTACATGTTTTCGTAATTCGTCTCGAGTTTCTTCATTCCACCAGAACTTCTAAACCCCTGCACATATTTGGATGTAATGGGTATCGTTAGGAATTACGAAAACATGTTGAAACGATTGTGACAACATTCACCTCTATCTGTTTTTCTCTTCATAATAATCTATCTGTTCGTTTTTCTAATCTATAAACAATACTTTCTTATCAGATGGGGCTGCGAACGCGGTTGGCCTGCTGCCTTCGCCAGGATAACATCCTTCACCCCCTGGATCAACGCTCGTCTTTAAGCTGAAGGACCTGGAAGACCTGGATACCCTTTCTCTGATGCCTATTAATAACAGAACAACTTAATATCTTACAATAAGAGATGTCATTATTGTATATAAAAATAAGTTTTAAAGAAATATAAAAAATTTAATACTTACATAATGTTTTCTTTCTTTACCTACAGAATACGCGGTGTAGCTTGTCGTCCTCTGATTGAGTGGTTGCGGTTCGAACTCCACTACTGTTACAGCCTATTTTTCCCAAGGTAGAAAAAAAATTATTGTTTTTAATTTTAAAACTTGAATATGTTAAAGCAGGCGCAATTTATAAAGGTATCAGCAGCGGTCCGTCCGCGGCTACGCTCGCGTTGTGTAAGGTTTTCTAGTGGGAATAAGACTTTTTCCCGTAAAAAGTATCCTATGTGCTAATCAAGGGTACAAACTATTTCTATTCCAAATTACATCCCAATCCGTTCAGTAGTTTTTGCGTAAAAGAGTAACAAACATCCATTCGTACATACAAACTTTCGCCTTTATAATATTAGTAAGGATTCATGAATTGTAGCCAACGAATTATCTATAGTCTAGAAGAATAACTACGCTTCAAACTTGACCCCACCAAATGAATTCCAAAGAAGCAAAACTATACCACACGATACGACATTCGAATACGCGGTACAATAATGTTTTATATGACACGGTTAGTAAGAACATCGAAAGTAAGCTTCAATGTACTACAGTAGTGACATCATCTGCCTGTCTGTCGTCGTCGTGGTCTGTCAAAATTAATTAGGTGCCAGGTTTTAGCAGGCTTTGTTAGATTACTCTTCTAGACTATAGATAATTCGTTGGTTGTAGCTAATAGAGTTCTATAATATTTCTTCTCCGCTCTGGATTCAAAATAGCGCCCTCGCCGTATAAATATGAAATGAAATGAAATTTTACTATGTGAATTGAACTTAGGTGTATACAGCGGTTGTACTTGCTTATAATATGTTCCACTAAACTCTACCTTTACAGGTGTATTCACAAAAGAAGAACTTAAATTAATATGAATTATTTAAACTTAACATGATAATTTTTATGAATTAAAAAATAACAACACAACAAAACAATCAAATGTAAATACATATTAAAATAAAGTAAAAAGGCTATCTAACAAATATCTAAGTATTAATCTATAATAATGTAAGTACATCTTTATTTGAGATCTATAAATTCTTTAAGACTATAAAAACAATGCTTTAAGAGCCATGTTTTAACATGTTTTTTAAATATAATTATACCATCTGTGTAATTTTTAAAAGAATCTGGTAGCTTATTAAATATATCAATACACATCATGTGCGAATTTTTTGAAACTAATGTTAATCTTATTGGTGGTCGGTATAGTTTTTTTATATATTGTGAGCGAATAGCTCTTTTAGTTATATCTTTTTGGAGTTGAAACAGATGATGATTTTTGTATACAAACAAACATATCTCGAAAATATACAAACAGGGTAAAGGAAGAATGTTGTACTTCTGAAAGTAAGGACGGCATGAATCAAGTTGACTAATTCCGAATATCGCCCTAATGAAGCGTTTTTGGTCTATAAAAATGTTATCAATATTAAACAATTCCGTAGCGTAAAGTTGAATCGATGTAGCCATTATACGCTGCTAAAGCTGCTTTTAGCGATACTACTCGACTTACTTTCCTAATAGCATATACAAATCTGTTTATCTTGGAACACAACTTGTGTACATGGTATTTCCAGCTGCAGTGACAATCAAGATTCAAACCTAAAAATTTTGTTTTAGATACCTCTTCTAATGTTTCATTTTCATGGGACACTGTTAATACTTGGGGCATTGCACGATTTGTATGGAATTGAACATATTTTGTTTTGCTTAAATTGACTTTTAAGTTGTTCTCTGATAGCCATGTTATAGTTTTAGTTAAAGTTCGGTTTATTTCGTCATTGTATGTTGTTAAGTCCTTACTTTCAATGACTATGGAAGTGTCGTCTGCAAATAATACACATTCGTGTGACAGATAATTTGGAAGATCGTTAATATATAACAAAAACAGCAAAGGGCCTAGTATTCTGCTCTGAGGTACACCATAACTGTTTTCTATATACGAAGACTGATATACATGCACAGTCCTACTAAGTGGGCAGTACTTAGAAGTCTCGACACATTGTGTTCTATTACTAAGGTAGGACTTTATCCATTCAAATGCAGGACCTCGAATACCATATTTGACAATTTCATAAGCAGTCTGTTGTGGCAAACGAAATCAAAGGCCTTGCTCATGTCCATGAACAAAACTGTTACAGGTATGTTTCGATCTATACAATTCATTATTTTTTTGATTAATTTGAAGGCAGCTAGTGACGTGCTTCTCTTCTTTCTAAATCCATTCTGTTCTTCTGCTATTACATTATTTTTATTAAGAAATTTTTCGAGTCTACTAAACATAACCCTTTCATAAATTTTGGAAAAAATGGGTACAAGTGTTATAGGTCTGTAATTTTCAGTCTTACTTTTGTCACCCGTTTTAAATAGAGGCTTAACTTACGGACTTTTTTAATTCTTCTGGGAAGATTCCTTGGGCTAAAGATAAATTAATGGCGTGTAGTAATGGGGTCGCTATAAGATGTATACTCTTTTTTATTATATTAGTTTGTATATCATCAAATCCTACTGATTTTGAGGGTTTAAGTGTATTTACAATCATAAGCAACTCTTTAAGACCTAATGGATTTAGAAAGATAGAATGTTGGAGGTTTTGAATATTAATACTATTAAAGTGTTTGGAATTCAAATTACAATTAGTTTTTACAATATTTACAAAGTAATTATTGAAAGTATTACAAATAAGATGAGGATTAACAATGTCAGAATCATTTGTTGACAATTTTTCTATAGATTTACTTTTATAATCACTAGTAGTATATTTTGTAATAACCCTCCATACAGCTTTACAAGTATTTTTAGCTTTTGAGATACACCTTGAATTAATTGATTTATGATAAGAATAAAGGCATTTTTTTAGTGTCCGAGAATATTTCTTGTATGCATCTTTATAACTTTTATCATATCTACTTTTTATGTATAATTGTCTTTTAGTCAAACAGCATTTACGTAAGCTTTTGGTTAACCATTTTGAATTAATATTTCTATTTGTTATTTTCACTTTGATAACAGGAAAGCACAAGTTATAGAAGAGGGTAAATAAGTTATAAAATATAGTAAATGACTTTGATGCATCGGTTTCATCAATAACTTCCTTAAAGGAAAGCGCAGAGAGGCATTCAAGAAATTTATTTATGTTATCATTACAATAATCTCTACGATATTCATACCACCATTTTACCGGCGGCAAAAGTCGTTGTTTTATAGGTACATGGTATGACTGAGCGGTATGATCAGATAATCCAAGGTTATGAATACGTGATGGTCCATCTTCAACATTTGTAAAAATTTGATCTATACTCTTTTCAGACGTAGCAGTGATTCTTGTTGGTCCCTTTATAACCGATCTAAGATTGAATATCTCGAATATCCTCTTCAGCTCTGTAGAAATATTTGTGACTTGCAGTAAGTCTCCATATACAACGTACTTTTTCTTCTTATGTTGACAGGTCTTAAATAAAAGTTCGTTCAACTTTTGGAAGAACACAGCTGACGTTGAAGAAGGTGTTTTGTTTGTGTAAATGCAAATGACAATAATTCCGTACCTAGGAATACTAATTCCACAACATTCAAAGACGTACGGTATTGAAATAGTTTCTAATTCTTTTAGAATAGTATATTCAATATTATTCCGAGTTAAAATTGCGACACCTCCTCTTCTACAATTCTTTCTTGAAAATGATGTAGCTACCTGAAAGCTATTAATTTTTAAATTGAATTCAGTACCGCTAAGAATAAATGTTTCACTCATACATAAAACATCCACAGGAATACTATTTTCTTGTAGATCAGATAGTAAACAGTATAATTCTTCTTGTTTATTTATGGCTCCTGCAATGTTTTGATGTAAGATGCCTATACTAGTGTCATGGTGATTATTGACGAAAAAATGTTTTGTTTGCTGGGATTTCAGTTTTATTTTCATCAAACTGTGAGCCATAAAAGCTTTTTATGTAGCAAATTTCCTCATTTACGTCTTGAAGAATTATTTTCATGCCGTAGTCATTTAAGGGTCCCGAGTGTTCATGAAACATTGTAGCGTCATATTCCAGGTGGCGGTTAGAGTCGATTATAAAAGCATACTGGTGAGTTATAATGTCGAGGTATAACAAATTGTTGAAAGTTTCTATTCTCCAATTAAAAGAGTTAGCGAAACGGGAGCACTTAAAGGTGGGTACACAAATTAATATATTTGTATAATCAATTTTTGAAAGTGTTTCTCGCATGTGAGTTATCAGCTCATAATAATTTGTTGTGGTGCAAAAGTCCTCTTCGCCTATAAGTATGATGCAGTAGTCATGCATTGAGAAATTCTCAACTTTATTTTCGATTCCGTGTAGAAGAGTCTTTACCCCAGAGCGGGAAGGAGATAGTGACAGAGTTCATAATTGCCTTGTACATTTCTTTGAGTGATTTCTCTGGTTTTGTTTATTTGGCTGGTGCTCAATAAACATATTTTATGCTCAGCTGGCTGATCTCGAGAGACCTCGTGATAGTCATTACTTTGACGAGGCAATTCGTGGTTTTTCATGGTTTTCAATGGTTTTGCTTTGTGGGTCTGAGGGTTTTGTAAAATAATTGAGCTACTAAGTTGCTCATCTTCTGCATGCATTTTAGAGTGGTCATTAGGCAAGTTAGTTGATTTAGGCGTGCTAAATAAAATCATACTCTCATCATCTTTTGTTTCATTTTTGCTAGGAGAAATGTTTTTTTTATTACATATTTTTGTTGTCGAACGAGAAGTGCGAGTTAATTGGTTAACTTTCGCATCACGTTTCGAAATTTCGTTTCTTAAAGAATAGTTCTCAGTTAATAATCTTTCAACCTCATTTTCTGTACTTTCTAATTTTGACTCTAAGTTTAACATTTTTGTTTTCAGTTCTTCTAACTCTTCCCATATATTTTCATGTGTACAATTAGCTAGACAAGTTTTATTCAGTGTCATATCATTCGATGATAGAGTATCGGTTGTTGTATTTATATTATTACATTCAGATGTTGACTGAAAGGGAACTTGTTTCTTTCGAAATCGAATATTCTCACTAATGTTATTATTCATGGAATCGCTTAGTGCTTTTTTTGTAGTACGACGACAGGTAATACACTTCCAGATGTTTCTTTTATTTGTATCCATGGTCGCAAAGACCTTCTCATTAATAACGGTGCAACTGAGGTGATATTTTCCTTTGCACATTACACAGGTTAAGAATTGTTTGTTTACAATATTTTTATTGCATTTGTGGCAAATTGGTGGCGCCATCTTGCAGTTTAGGGTATTTTTAAAGGTTCTGTTATTAGAATATCAAACACGTCAATTGGATGTCAAGATGGCACTAAGAGTCAAATGTCAGTAGTTCGCCACTACTAGTTCAACCATAGTTCGGAAGATGGCACTATTAATAGTGTCAAAAGTTCAGTACCGGAAAAAAGTTCAACCAGTGTTTCATAGATGTCACTCATAGTCGAACAAAAAGCGCGAATAATAAAGTTTGTTTACATTTTATTTGAATAAAAATAACGGAATCGATATTGTTTTACGAAAAAATTATTGAAAGTCCAAATTCACTACAGGTTATTGATTGTTCATATAAGCACAGACACAATGGTAATAGTTTGGATGTGAATAATACGATAACACAACAAGAAACTGGTTAAATATGTGAAGTTCAAAACACTATTAGAAAACTATATTTATGCAGTTTTACGTAAAATTAAACGGAGATAACACTATACAAAGGTATTTGTGCACTTTACTATAAGATGAATCACATTTGAGCTCGAAAGAAGCGTTTTATCTATTTTTAACACAATTAAATATAAAAACAATAAACCGCCATGACTGGGGGGGTTGCCTTTGCGCATTGTCAAGAAATCTTCTATTAGAAAATAAGTTATTTCAACCTGGTTGATTTTCGTTAAAGGGAGTGTTCAGCCAATAAAACCAGATTCGCTAATATTTTTATATCTATAACTATAGCAATTAATGTATTTGTATCATATATTACACTTATTTATACATTCGACAGGGTAAAAAATAAACATGAAAGTAAATTAAAGTAGCTATTAGTAGCTTAGTCGAAAAGCCCCCGGATAGTGACCCCTGACCGAAAGTACCCATTATGCTGGCTGTGTTACCACGTTGGATTGTGAGGAATATTCTCTGCACCAGAAAATAGCCTGACCGCGGATCGCCTCCCTTTTCTTTCAAACGTTGCCCTATATCCGCGATTAGCTTTTTAGCTTTTGCACTCCAGGGTCCAGAAGTTTCTACGGCAAACGGCACGAAATCATACATTGATTCCAGGACAGCATATTTAGCGCGTTTACCTCGTGCTGCTGCCCCTGCAGCTCCGCCGGCACCCCTCTCGGTGGCGGCAAGATGGCAAGCTGCGAAAGTGCTGATGCATGTCGCGTCCCAGATGAGGCAGCGCTATCTCTGCCATGGAATCAAGGTAAGACCATCAGACCGTTTACCGTCCGTCCTAGACAAGCCTGGGGCCTCAAGCACGCAGGGAACGTCAGCTGAAACCAAGGCCCGCCTTATGATCTCGTTTATTGCGTGATGTCGCGGTCGCCGGCTGACGCAGCGCGTGGAGCGTGGCCATTTGCTTCAACCTTGGCGCCACAGATGCACGTGTACGGTTCGCAAATGGAGCAACCCAGTCTGAGCGCTGCAGCCTCTTTTAGGGGGTCGTCGTCCAGTAGCGTGCCCATATGTGGGGACGGTAAGGCATGCAGCCAGGCACCGGACTCGGGCTTGGCAGCGGCATGAAGACAGGCTAGTTTCGGTCCCAGAGACTCGTCTCGCAGATCGCCGAAGAGTCGACGAGAAGTGACCTCGTCCCAACTTCGCTGTCTCTCCGTTTTATCTGGCCGTGGGGAACCGGGGCAGATAACCGACCACACCTCAAAGGCTTCCGCTGCAAAGGGGATCCGGAACTCGCCACCATGATTAGATAGGATGCGAGTAACAAGGTCCAGAATGTAAAGAAGCCAAGAAGGCAATGGGGCCCGTCTCCTGCAGACGACGCACGCCCAGACCTCCTAGACCTCCATGCCTAATCGGAAGGCAAGCCTGACACCTGCTTTTCACTCAGGCGAACGTTAAGCGTTTCCTCAACGATCTCTTTAAGAGTCCCGACAAATGCCGAGACCTCGTCCGGATGCTTTCATGTAGGAGCTGTCCTGACTACATACGTTATTTTGAGCATCGCGAAACAGCCTCTTAAGAGCGCCAAAGAAACGTGTGCTGGGAGATATTTCATGTGTTCAGCTAGTGATGCCATGGCCTGCCTTTTAGTCCGCATGCAGTCCTTCACGCCCTCTAGAAATAAGGGCGCACCCAGCAGACCAAGGGAAGGCTTATCCATGACTCTTAGCCCAGGAATCAGTGACATGAATTTAGCCTCAAAGGTCGTCGCTGTAGGGGTACATGCGTAGAATTCGCATTTCCCGGTTTAACCTCCAGGCCTTTTAAAGCCGGGAGGAGCAAATTAATGTCACTCTCTACGACCTCCGGGCTGCCCCCGATGGTGCCGGCATCCAAATACCAGACATTGAGGGGGGCCTTAAGCGACGAGATCGCTTTGTGAATAGCCATACTAAATATAAGGGGGCCTATAACTTACTTTTAACTTACTTACTTTTTACTATTTGTATCTTGCGCCAGCATTTTGTTCAACGTTTGACTCATTGTAATAAATCCAAACACGTCACATTCACGTCACGTTACATTCTAATCTTGCTGGGAAAACCTACTTTAAACGTAAATTAATCTTAGATTAATTAAAAACTTAGATAAGTTTCTTCCACAACGCATGCGTTTAGATGCCGATAACCGGCTTAATTCTTGATAAAATACGATAGAGCAAATAGCAATAAGTATATATAAACGAATATTTCTTAGTTTAAACTTATACTGACATCATGAAGGTCTTAGTTGTTCTTAGTTTGGTTGGACTCGCCTTCGGGCTACCGGCAGCGCCATCTGATATTGATCTGATCACGGTAAACTACCACGCGAACATCGGCATTCCTGAAGCCAGGCGCATCAAGGCTGCAGAGGAAGCTATCAACTTCGACGGGTCCAGAATCGTCGGTGGTAACGAAGCTTCTCTAGGACAGTACCCACACTTCGGTGGTCTCGTAATCACCCTCAACTCGGGTGCTACTTCCGTCTGTGGGTCTTCCCTCGTCTCCAACACCAAAGCGGTTACTGCCGCGCATTGTTGGTATGACGGCTCCAACCAAGCTCGTCAATTTGAAGTGGTCCTTGGTTCCGTGGCTCTCTTCTCTGGTGGCACCCGCGTCGTCAGCTCCAATGTGGTCATGCACGAGAACTGGACGCCCGCCAGGATCGAGAATGATGTCGCCATCATCACGCTCAACTGGGTGACCTATACAAGTAAGTGTTTTTTTTATTTCAAGTTCTTGAAGAATAATCCTACTAATATTATAAATGCGAAAGTTTGGATGTTTGGATGTTTGTTGCCGAATCACGCTTGAACCACTGGACGGATCCGAATCAAACTTAGCACACATTTTGATTAGGCCCTGGAATAGGACATAGGATACTTTTTACCGCGGTAAAACACTTCATTCTTACGGGAAAACTCATTAAACGCGGGTGAAACCGCGGTCGGAAAGCTAGTGTTAACTAAAGCTGATTTAGAAGTATGAGAAGCGTCACATTGTTTTTACACACGTCGATCAGAGTTATACTCGTACTGCCTCCTCCTTGTCCACTTTAACGAGAACAAGATCAACGTGGACAGCGGGATAGTATTGTAGTCTTCGGTCTCTATTTATTTCTTTACATTCCTCTTTTTTTACATCATCAGTTTTTCTTGTCTCTCTATTTCATTCCATTCCATGTCATTTTATTCTCCCAAAGAAATAGAATTAGCGCCTTTTTGCATAGAAGGTGGAAATACTTTTTTATGAGCTAATGAGTACATTAATATAGTAATATCATGAACCGAACATCGAAAACAATTCAATCACATTCAATGACCCTTGAAATCCCGTAGAAAAGAAAACCAGGGTCTTAGCTTCATCGACACCCACACCATCGTTTATAGGACACTTTGTTTATTTACAAACTATTATTTCCACAGACAGCATCCGTGCCATCGCACTCCCGTCAGGAGGTCTGTTGAACAATGATTTCGTTGGCCACTGGGCTGAGGCTTGTGGCTTTGGACGCCAGAGTGACTGTGAGTATTCACTATTTCACCCCCCATCAACAACATCAACGTCCCCACCTCTTTAATCCACTGAATTAAGGTGATCAGGCTTCAGTCGACCACGCTGGCCAAGGGCGGGTTGGACGACTTTACACACAACCTTTGAACTTCTTCGCAGGAGTGTGCAGGTTTCCTCACGATGTTTCCTTCACCGTAAAACAGCCGAATAAACTGAATGAACTCGAAAACACTACTTCACCATCTCCTCTTATTGTGTAGGTTGTAAACGACCACGGACCAAGTAGGAATAAACGACTACTTGGTCCGTGTAAACGACCGACGGCCCCGTAGCCTAGTTGGTAGTTGCCTACTTCGCTTGCCTGCGAAGCACAGGGTCGCGGGTTCGAATCCCATAAGTATGTATTTATCTATTTAAGTATTGTATATCAGCAGTCTGATAGCCATAGTACAAGCTCTGCATAGTTTGGGTGTGAGATGTCTCCAGATATTTATTATTATTATTTTAAATCCTTGTGTCAGATTTATGTGAGCTGCCAAAGTTTATTGACTTGGCTCATCTACTTCTGGCTCATGTAATGACCATTTCCGAGTCAGGACCAAAATGGTATAACTTTCTTTCCGAAGCACAGAATCATATTCATCAGATCTAACCTACTTTTGTGCATCACGACACGGCCGTGATTCAGTCTGCAAACTGGACAGTCTCGCAACTGTCACTGGGATTTGAACCTATAATCTACGTAACGAGACAGAGTGTATAACTCTACCATTTAAAAGTATATTTAACACACTTATTACACTTATTTTACATTTAACACTTTTAAATACCATTCCTGAACCACATATTTCTTCCAGCTGCTGGCATTTCCACCGCCCAGCGTCTGCATCACACGAACCTCCAGGTGATCAGCAATACCGATTGCCAGAGATGGTTCGGCAGCAGCATCATCGCGTCTACGCTCTGCATCGACGGATCAGCTGGACGTTCCACCTGCGGTGGAGATTCTGGTGGCCCTCTCGCCATCAACAACGCTGGTCAGGATGTTCTCATCGGTATCACCTCCTTCGGATACAGGTGAGGTTTCTTCGGACACAAAAAACCAACGAAGAAAACATGGGCTACTTTTGACATCAAATAATATAACCATCTAAAAAATAAAAACATGACTGCTCCTGCTAAAAAAATTATAGCCAATGTCACTCGAGCTGAAGTAAGGATTCTAACGATATCCCAAACATCCAAATCTGTTCACGCGTTTAGAAGTTATTGTGGAATGAAGAAACTCACACACAACATACAGCTTGGCAAAAAAGAGTTTGGAGCGGTGACAGGTGGAACTAAGTATTTAGTTTGCTGCCATTCATGCTGGGTTGCTTTTTATTGTCCCATTGGTATGCCATGTTGATTCTTATTCGTTAATTTTACAATATTTTATAAATTAAGTAATTTTTCCTTTCCTATTTGACTACGAGGTGGCCACAAGTGCGATAGCGCGCTCATTTTTCCAAACTCTTTTTTGCCAAGCTGTACACCTATATGAACCCAATACACTCCTTGTTTTTGGGCAGTCGTGTAAAAGAAAAAAAAACATTATTTTCATAGAGGAAAGATCAAAAGCCATTTTCCTCGTGTAGGTTTTTTTTGGTGTGTTGGTTTTCCATGGTAAAATTTAACTGACAATAACAAAATAAGGGTTAAGTAGGTACTAGGTACCTACCCGATTCGCCGGACTCTATCAACTTTTATAATCATACCTATTACTATCGATAGCGACAGCAAAAAATTAATAACCATGTGTTAAATCGATTACAATTTTTTCGTAAAGAAAATCGATTGTTATATAAAGTCGAATCAGTAACGTACTAGGACATCACTAAATCGACCTGTCAACAGTTAAATAAACGGTTGGAAATAGTATAATAACCCCTATTGTATGGATATACCCTACTAAGAAAAATTATTGAGCTGCTAAATGCCACCGACATTAGAACCTAGGACCTCCGCTGCAACAAAGGACTCGCTCCACCGCTATGCCACAAAGACATAATACAAATTACGAAGATTATGATCATAACAAACAACAGTGACAACATTCAGCTCTCTATCTGATTTTCTCTTCATAATAATCTATCTGTTCGTTTTGCTAATCTATAAACATAATACTTTCTTATCCAGATGGGGCTGCCAAGTCGGTTGGCCTGCTGCCTTCGCCAGGGTGACTTCCTTCACCGCCTGGTTCAACGCTCGTCTTTAAGCTGGAGGACCTGGAAGACCTGGATACCCTTTCTCTGATGCTACTTCGAGAGGATACCAAATGCTTTAAGACCTAAAACAGAACAACTTAAGATCTTACAATAAGAGATGTCATTATTGTATAAAATAGTAAAATATAAAAATGTAAATAATGTTTTCTTTCTTTACCCATAAGAATACGTTGTGTAACTTGTCGTCCTCTCATAGAGTGGTTGCGGTTCTCCACAACCTGTCACAGCTTATTTTCCCCGAGGTCATAATGGGGGATTTTCTGACAGCTCTAATAAAAATAATAGTTCTAATTAAGACGATAGATGGCGCCAGGTGTACTTCCTGAATTCTATTTTTTTAAATCCTTTTATGGCCTTGGGTAACTCGCCGGATTTCTTCATTCACGAATCGTCAACGCCATCTATCGAAGTTTTATGAACTATTTTTTTTAAGTGGCTGTCGGAAACCCCCCTTTAAGACGATAGGTGGCGCTAGGCGTACTTCATGGATTCTTTTTTTTTAAATCCTATTATGGCCCTGGGTGACTCGCCGGATTTCTTCGGATCCACGAATCATTTTAGATTAATTTAAGTCGTGTTTTTTTGTCGGCATTCAAATTATCATTTTGCAGCAAAGACAACTCTGAAATGGATCGAGTTGACAAGTTGTCAAGGAAAATAGAAAACTACTCCATGCGAGTTCAGCTCGCACTTGACCGGTTTTTGGCTCGGCCACAGCCTACTGACCTAATTCGACTACAAGGCCGATCAAAGATAATAGATAAATAGGCCAATTTTATAATATATTGAGGAACTGATTAAAATAGTAGGGAAATGATAAATAATTAAATATTATTTACACAAGGATAAGCTTGCTTCAGATTTATTAGAAGATATTAATTTAGGAAATTGTTTCGAAGTATCTTTACTTGATCATTTAAATAGCAATCACACTAATATTATAAATGTAAAATATATTTGGATGTTCAGATGTTTGGATGTCTAGATGTTTGGATGTTTGGATGTTTGTTCCGCTTTCACGCCTAAACTACTAGACGGATTTGGACGAAATTTAGAATGAAGATAGTTTGTAACCTGGATTAACACTTAGGATACTAATTTTAACTGGGAAATGTCTTATTCCCACGGGAAAATCTTACATAGCGCGAGCATAGCCGTAGGTGGACCGCTATATGTTATAAATATTGTAGTGGCAATGGGCAGGCCATATAGCTCGACGAACCGATAACCGATGGGGAAGAAAGGTTCTCGAACGGCGATCATGGGCCGGAAGGCGAAGTGTTGAATGGCCACACAGGCGTAGTGAGTTGCTGGGCGCACCAGCTGATGCAAATAGCGCAGGACCGCGTTCACGGTGGAAACCTATGTGGGAGGCCTATGGGGGAGGCCTTCTTCCGGCTGAGATGATGATATGCTGCTATAAATAATGCGTTTGGTTTTATCAGTCTCATCTGATGGAAGTGATGATGAAGTTGAGGATTTGAGGAATATCTCTGAAGAATACATAATTGTGCAGAATTTGCTCTTGCTATGAAAATACCAAGGTCGTTTACGGTTATATGATTTAAAACAGTAGTTCAAAAGACAGATTTTTATATCCTCCGACAACATCATCCTATAGAAGTTCTGGGTCCAAATACCGGTGGGGAGTGGGGACACTGCAGTGAAGTCAAACAAAAATAATTTTGTGAGACTTTCCCCAGTTTGGTTATAGGATAGTGCAGGCCGGAATCACCTGGTAGTCCGAAAAAAAAGGTAACTCCGTGCTTCGAAAGGCACGTGGATCCTGGATACGTCCTTTACCGACCAAATCTTGTTCTCCAAAATTGAAAAACATGAAAAGCGTACCAGTGTCAGCAGTCATAGACGGTTCTAACACTGACACCGATCTACACGATAAAGAAGATCGTACCAAAAAATAACACAAAAAAAAATCGGAAATCGAACCCGGGACTTTTGAACAAACCAGAACCAGAAGCCTAAACCAGAAGCCTAAACCAGTCTTCTCAGCAGCACTTCGCCCATCGATTGGTCTTCTAGTTCTTCGGTTCAGTTTGGCACAGCTTTATAGGGAATCGAACCACCGCATCCACCCGGAAACAAAATACAACCAACATTTGAACATTTTATAATACCCAAATAACTACTTACTTCAATATAGGAAGACAAGATAAAAGGATTACCTTTACTATAAAAACAGAGCACGGAAATAAGCACAGTTACTTAATAAAGTTAGTTGACTCGAACTTACAAAGATGAAGTTATTATTGTTGTTCAGTTTGATCGGGCTGTCCTTAGCGTTGCCTGCGCAGGAGTTTGAGCCCGTCACATTGTTCTACCACGAGACTGTGGGTAAGTGACATCATTACACGAAGCTAGTTACTGTGTCTTTCCAGTGCCCACTGTACTGGCGCCAGTAACTAGCATAGTGAATTCCAGCCATGAAGATTTTGAAGAAGAAAGTAGGTGTCCAAAAAGGGTATTTGCACTTTTAAATATCAATAAATTAAAGAGGGTAGATAGCAAAAACAAATAGGTATGATGTCATACGTGGAATTTAGCGCGCATTTTGTGTTCGAGCTTATTATCAAAACAATAATTCGATAATAACAGCTCGCCGCTTACATCGCGCGCAGTTCAATGTACGGGACATTTCTTTATCTCCCAGTGCGAATATCATTAGAAAATGGATTAGACGTAATGGACGTCATTTGGACAACATACATTTTTTTGTCGTAAACTTTCCATTGTATATACTTTTTGCAAATAGTAATAAAATTATGAAATGATATATTTTTCATATTATATATTTTTTGGGTATAAACTGTCAACACCCTTTTTGGACACCCGGTATTCGGAGGGTTCTCTCAGATTCATCGTTTCGTCTAATGTCCATCTTCCAGTCGGCTGTCACAGATATTTTTATGCTCAATAGGGAATATGCATAAAAAATATTAGTTTTTTTCATAGTTCATCTGACAGTATACAAAAATAGAATACTGACATTCAAAACAGAATCAAAATTGATCAAAGAACAAATTAGATACAATCTGTCCCTCTTACGAAAATAAAATTTTCTATGGCGGATGTATGGCCCGTGTGACATATGACGTCACATGTCACGTCGGACCTCACTGTCTAACCATCAACTTTGAAGCCTTATAACTTTGTTTCTGAGCAACATATTTCAAAAAATATTTTTTATGTGTTTATCTGGAACTTGAAATATTTCAATTAATGAATTTAAAAAGATATGTGCTTATTCCTTATTTTGACATAGAATATTTAAAGAGTCAATTAAATTATTTCTATAATCTTATATGTAGAAAAAAAAGATAAAAGATAAGAAAAGAAAGAATAAAGAAGAATAAAGATTCACCGGGGCTTTTTGGGGAAGGGGATGATTATGAGCTCATAACAATAACCAACCCCTTGTCTGATGACTACTGAGCCTCCTTGTTTTTAATTTTTTTTTCTGTATTTTTCGTGTTCATTAATTTATACAACAAAATTCTTAGGTCAAACAAATGGAAAACTTAGTACAGTGCGATATATCACCTAGACAGAAAACTAATACAGATACGATGCGACGAAGGCTGTGCAGTAGATATAACAACGGCTAGATTTTAAATTTACTTCACCCGAAATTCATTTCATTTCATTTTAAAGGGGGTATCAACAAGAAAGGGAAAAATAGTGTCCCTTATGTAGATTCTTTGTACAGAATTGCAGTAAAAAATAAGCACTTTCGAAAATTATTAAAATTCTTACCATATTACGATTTTTATAATTTTAGCATGTAAACAAATGTGGCACAACACTATGAGGTCACTGATCTTTAATCACATTTCACTCCACCGTCCATTACAATATTCTCCTTGCGAGTCCTGGGCGCCTGGTACTCCAGTTCTCGCATTTCACTTTATCACTTGTACCATTACAATATTCTCCTTGCGAGTCCTGGGCGCCTGGTACTCCAGTTCTCGCATTTCACTTTATCACTTGCACCATTACAATATTCTCCTTGCGAGTCCTGGGCGCCTGGTACTCGCTGGCCGTCTACACTTGGTTGTGGTTCGTAGCCCCTAATGCCAGGGCAGCGCGACGCGTGCTGGTCCGTGGGTTGTCTTCGAAGTGCTCTAGTCGGCTTCTTCAAAATTCGGATCTTGGGTTGTCGTGCGACCAGTCGCAGGTGACGAGTGAAAGGACCCGGTGGAATACAAACGATTCACCATGCGGCTGAAGCAACGCAATGAAGGCAGATGCCTAGTTTCAGCAGCGGGTCTACTTCTATGAATCGCCGCAGATCCCGTACTGCACTGTAAGTTTCCGTCGGTGGCACCCACGCAGAGCATCATTTCGTAATATGCCTGATTATTATTATTACTCGATTAACAAATACAATTAGTGTCCGAAGTACTTAATTCTAAAACAACAATAATTTTCTAACTAAACTATGCAGAATAAATTACACGAATGTAATTATCACAACAAAAAAACGGATTTCGAATTTCACACCTAAGCGAATAGAGATCGACTGAATAATTTAAAAAAATGAGTACCTAGGTATTGCCAGAATGTGCGGAATTATCGGAATTATGTTTCTTAAATTTTTGGATGAAAATAATTAAAAGTAAATTACATAAAAAACAAAGGAGATGGCCGACTCTCCATACATTATTAGAATAAACAATAATAAAAAATAAATAAAAAATAAAAATAAAATATGTTTGAATATGTTTGTAGCTTAAAGGGAGGTCCCAAACCTCAATAGATTAATAAGGCTGTCTGTATAAAGAAATAAACATATTTTTTTTTTTTTTTTTTTATGTAGTATGTTGGGATCAGATGGCCGAGTGTGAAGATGTCCCCAAATATTTATTATTATTATTATTATCGTTAATAACTCAGTAATTTTTAAAGATATAAAAAAAATAAAAACACAGTATTTTTTGTAATTTTTTATAGAACATTTTGGCTTTTTCTAACTGCATAAGCAGCTGAGCTAAGCCTGCCTTCTTCTTTATTCTTCTTTCTTACTTCAACTCTGATTTTATTCCTGTGTGCTTTCAAGTATATTTATCAAATTTTTCATTCTCTTCTTTTTCCAATGTCCTCAGGAATCAAGGAGGCGGCGCGCATCAAGTTCCAGGAAGAGGCTGCCAACTTCGACGGCACCAGGATAGTTGGTGGATCTGCAGCATCCCTCGGCCAATATCCGCATTTGGTAAGATTGTTGGCGAAACGCTCGTGGCTTGTAGAATATTGTATTCTGTGCAATTTCTAAAGTTAAGCTACCGCCAATCTGCCCAGGGTACCCATGGGTGACTGCTAGTGACTTCCTCCGGTTCTTATTGCAGAAGTTACGGGTTCAGATCCCAGTGAAGACAGTCAAACAAAAATCACTCTGTGTGCTGTCCCTATTTTGATTAGGCGAGCTTAGTGCTTCGGAAGGCACGTTAAGAGGTTACGAAATCTACGAAAGAAGTCATATTTTGGGGGCCTTTAGGGGCCTTTATCGGCTTTTGACTGCAGGAAGACCTTGCTGGAAGAGATTGCTACCTTAGCAATAAGGCCGCCTGTTGACTCTTATGTTTTTATGTTTCTGGTATGTTTTCCTGTTATATTTTCGTTTGGTGTCAATAAAGTATATAGTATGTAGTGTAAGTGTGTGTGTGTGTGTGTGTGTAGTGTGTATTGTATTATATTGAAGACCGTTCTACGGAAAAAGTAATTACTCATTACATCCCCATACTGAATGACCCCAGGGTTTGTGAGGTCGGTTCATCAACTGCTCATAATATGTTATCGATGGGCTCGAGCGTACCTTATTGAGCCTACTCTGCTGGCCCAGTGGTTATGTGAGGTCGTCAGTTAGCCACATGATATGATGATGTTTTCCAGGGAGGTCTTGTGATCACGCTGACCAGCGGCGGCACGTCAGTCTGTGGGTCATCCTTGCTGTCTAACACGCGGCTGGTTACGGCAGCCCATTGCTGGTTTGACGGGAGGAGCCAGGCTAGGCTGTTCACTGTCGTCCTAGGTTCAACTAGACTGTTCACTGGCGGTGAGTATGCCCTTACCATTTTTTTTGTTTAAAATCCTTTTTAAACACAAGCTTTTAAATGTTTTCCATGAGATGTACTAACCATCGAGAATATCTTTCGGGTGAGGAGATGATCCTGGCTGCAGCATCAATCAATCAATCAGCCTATTGCAGTCCACTGCTGGGCTGCTGCCTCCCCAAGGGCACGCCAAAGCGCACGATCATCCGCTTTCCTCATCCAGCCACCACCATAAGCATCAGATTATTTCTATTTTTTTTTATTAAAACTGATCAAGTATGCATTTAGTAAAAATAAATTGAGAGGAGAAGACTTGTAAGATTTGATCCAAACACACTGAAGATTATTAAAAGTTTGTAATGAATTAGGTAACTATTTATTATGTTTTGCGAGCGAATCGTCCCTGTTTCAGCTTGGCCAAATTTGCTTTTGTATGTGTATCTGTCTGTCCATCTGTTTATTTCACTCTACAGGTCGCGTTTCTCAACCGATTCTCGTGAAATTTTGTGAGCAGGTTCGATAAATTAATCGAATATATTTGACGAGAAAAAATGACGGAGTTATGGAGGTTGCCGGCTTGCAAGGTCTACCGCTGAGGCTGTTTTCCTCTACAGGTCACATTTTTCAACCTATAAAAAAAAATAAAAAAATCAAGGGGTCGGGCGGGGGATGTTTGTGGAGAAAAAATAAAAATAAATATGAAAAGATATACAGACTCGCGAGGTCTACAGCTCACAGAGCCACTAGTCATAATATATCCATTTATATCTATCTAGGATATTCTATTCTACCTGTTCTCAAACTCTATACGCTTTCATAAATGCTTTGTGATAAGAGATATAGCAGTAGCTTATAAAATAGCATTCGATTTCCAGAGTGTGGTTTGATTATATTTATTCACCTCACCTGGCTTAAAAACTTGTTGAATAACATATTAAGTCCTCAATGTAGTTTGTTTTTTTATTCTAGGAACTCGCATCGCCACCAGCACCGTCAGAACCCATCAGCAGTGGAACCCCAGCAACCTGAGCAACGACGTGGCCATCATCAGCATCAACTGGGTCAATTATTCTAGTGAGTATCATCGTCAGAGTTCTGACGCTGCTGGATGAAGAACTCCCAACCACTCCCAACTACCAACTCGAAACCTCTCCCATTAACAAGCCTGACCTTTGCTTTGAAAATTCATGTCGTCAGTATTTCTGGATTTGTTCAATGTAATAGTGAAAATGTTGAGAGCGTCGGTGGTCTAGTGGCTAGGGCCGCTGCCTCCCGTCCGGGAGACGCGGGTTCGATCCCCACCACGTAATGTGTTTTCGGATTTCGAATTCATATGTACTCGTACGTTTATTCGACGCTCTTACGGTGAAGGAAAACATCGTGATGAAACCTGCACACTCCTGCGAAGAATTCCAAAGGTTGTGAAATCTACCAATCCACACTGGGCCAGCGTGGTCAACTAAGGCCTAATCACCCTAATTCATGGTAGGTTCGAGCCCCTCGGTGGGGACGTTAGCTGTAAGTTGATGAATAGTGAAAATCGTCGGTGGTGTACTGTAGCAGCTGTAGTCACTTCAGCTACAGCTCACTACTTAATAAAAACACACTGTTTATAAATATTTTTATTATATATCTTTACAACTTATGCACTGGGAAATAATACTATCGTCTATACTATACTATCGGACGGCAGGTAAGCACGTCAAAACTCTACGGCCAAGCTCGTATGAAATTTCTATCGCTCTTTTAGGGTTCCGTAGCCAAATGGCAAAAAACGGAACCCTTATGGATTCGTCATGTCTGTCTGTCTGTCCGTCCGTATGTCACAGCCACTTTTTTCGGAAACTATAAGAACTATACTGTTGAAACTTGGCAAGTAGATGTATTCTGTGAACCGCATTAAGATTTTCATACAAAAATAGAAAAAAAAAAACAATAAATTTTGGGGGTTCCCCATACATAGAAGTCTATGGATAGGTCTTCAAAAATGATATTGAGGTTTCTAATACCATTTTTTTCTAAACTGAATAGTTTGCGCGAGAGACACTTCCAAAGTGGTAAAATGTGTGTCCCCCCCCCTGTAACTTCTAAAATAATAGAATGATAAAACTAAAAAAAATATATGATGTACATTACCATGGAAACTTCCAACGAAAATTGGTTTGAACGAGATCCAGTAAGTAGTTTTTTTTTAATACGTCATAAATCGTAAATCGTACACCGCGGCTACTATCTAGTCGTTACACGAGCCAAGTCCCTTGGCGGTTCTATAACACTGACACTAGGCTGCTACGGAACCCTTCATGGGCGAGTCCGACTCGCACTTGGCCGCTTTTTTTAAACCTGGTAGTTAAAAAGAGAACGAATATATTCTAAAAAGAATCACACCACCAGTACCACATAATACATGGCACATAGACCAAGGAGGCCCGATGCTACAGTACCTAGTGGTTAAGGCTGTTGCTTTCAGTCCTTCGAATCCATTTGTTACGTTGTTACGTTTATTCGAAGGTGGAAGAGAACATCGTGATGGACAAAGACCTGATCACCCTAATTCAGGCTCAAGCCCCTAGGTGGGGATCAATTTGTGAGCTGTCAGCAAGAGTGAATATTATCCACTGTATGTAGGGTATTATCCACAGTATTACAGAGTGAGATACCACCGATATGTGAAGGGTTCTATGTTTTCATTGCATCTCTGACAGAGATAGCTGTGGGGAAGTTATCAGAAAATCAATGTACGGGTATTTTATGTCTTCTATTCTGTTCTATGAGTGTGACGAGTGTATTTTTTCCAGATGCCATTCGCAACATTGCCTTGCCTTCCGGTTCCAACAGCTACGTTGGATCTACTGTGCAGGCGTCAGGGTTTGGAGCACAGAGAGACAGTGAGTAGATTTTTGTCGCTTGCCTATTTTATACAAAGTTGTTTCAGGTGCATTCAAGGTCAGCATTGCTCATTGTGCTACCTGTAAAATAAATTTATTATTGTTCTTCTGACGGGAAAACCTTCAAGAAACTCCTTAAAGATCCCTTTTTTGAACGCCAACGGGACCCTATCAGCCTCCGCTGTCGACCATCATCCATCCTACTCCAAGATCTTACTGTCTGTCAGCCAGACCGCTTCGAACTCGGACGGACCAGGGACGAGTTACCCTCGCACTATTCGTAATAGGCAGACAGTTGTTTTTACAGAGTGTGTATTTCGCCTCCATAACAATAAATATTAAAAATAATAATAAAGGGAACTATTAAGAAACCCCATTAAGAAACGTATTTTTTTCGGAATTTTTGCTCCACCTGTACGATGGTACGAATAGGGCATGGAATACCGGAGTAATTTTTCATACCGGTATTGATACCGGTATTGAAATTTCAATTACCGGTATACCAGCCGTCCCCGGAAATTCCGGGGACGGCTGCCAGCTGACACGCGCTACACGTCGCTGACATCACGTGTTACCTAGTTATAGTTTTTATAAATATGTATGTTAGTTTTAAGGTATTTATTATATGGGCCTCTGTTTACATATTTAAGACCTTTATGTAAATATTGCCTGAAATAAATGATTTATTTATTTATTATACCGAAATTTCGGTATTTTTTCGGTATTTCTTGAAATACTGCTAGTTACTGTTTAAATGATTCCAAGAACGATTAGTAAGTCTCGTTTGCGAAAAGTTATTAAAGAAGTTTTCTACGCTGTATAGCAGAAACACTCAAACTATTTATCAACTCCCTAGATACCACAAAATGAGTAATTAAAGTAATAGGTTATTAAGAATACTAAAGAAAATACGTTCTTTGATCAAAGAATTATTTATATTGTTTCATTGGCACAAATATGACAATCAAATATTAAATTATAAAGTAAAAAATATTTTTTTAACAACACGTTTTTACGCACTAAAAAGTATAAAATAATTTTTATTGAGATTTTTATTGGTGTAGTACTTGTAGTGTAGTAGACGTAGTAAGCATATAATAATCATGTAATCCTATTTTGGAGCACTAATATATCGACCAGCAAGGCAAACAGTCGTTTCATTTGATCATCTCTAACAACCGTCCCTACATGGCGACCCTGCCATGCACACGGCTTGTCGCGTGAAGTGTCGAGTGTCGAGCGAGCTAGTTGCATATTAGGAAAGTGAACTTTGAACGAGATTAGAACAATGACCAGACTCTCTCTGCACGTGTTTTTGTTCGCTTGTGTGATCAGCCGGGTTAAGAAAGTGCAAGATGTGCCAATCGAAAGTAGAAAAGGAAGAAGTGATACTCGCACAAACCGCTGCAGGAGGCTCAAATGCGGCATCCGTAGAACAGCTGAAAGATCATATTGGTTTCACCAATACACTGCTGGTGGTCATCCTAGTGATCATCGGATTAATTTCTTTGGCTGGATTCGTGTACATGTACCGTAGATGTCATAAGAAATGGATGCGGCAAGAAATTGCGAGAGTGGCATTTCGCAGATCTATCGGATGGCGTGACGTTCGCAGGGACCCCGAGATGGAAAATAGGAATGGAAACGGCATGAGGTTTGAGATTCCCATAACCAGGCCAAAGTTGATAACATAGTTCTCCATATAGAATTTAACCGAAGATGGAGATGGATGGTGTCTACTTTACATTTTAGATGATCCACGATTTCACTTCTACGCTCACGGACTGATGACGTCGGGAAACAACGTTATGGTGTTTGATTTAATTACGAAAAGTGCGTGAACAGTGAGATTCATTATTATTATTATTATTATTATTTTCATTCATTTCGTTCTCAGTGTGCGTAAGTGAAACTCTATTTTAATTTTAATATGCGTAATATAGTTAGCGTAAGAAACATTCATAATCAGTAGTACTAGTAAAATGTAATGGCTGTAGAATTAGAAAATACATACAGACAATTAAGTAATATATATAAAAACTTAAAAAAATTGCCATTAGATAGGCGAACATCAGCATTCTTACAAAGTAAGTTAGAGGAAGCTACATTATTGTATGAAGCGTACAATAAAGTTGTAACAGTTATTAATAAGAAAATACTCGAAGGTAGCATTCCTGACGAGACTATAAATAGTATACTTACTATTTGTGATAACATTAAGCAAGTTTATACGGATATTGAAAAATTTTGTGACAAAGTTTATTTCGAAAGGGAAGAGGATTCAGGATCGAGTAGTACTAGTAAAGATAGGGAAAACACCGAAGAAACCATGGAGAAATTTAGTTTGAAAACCGCGGTATCGCTTTTACCCCAAATGTCTGGTGATGAGGATGTTACTAAGCAGTTGATAGACGCAATAGATTTGTACAGTTCAATGTTGGAAACTAGTGAGCATGCATCTTTAATCAAATTTATTTTGAAAACGCGCCTTAATGAGAGTGCGAAGTTGAGGCTATCAACTACTTACACGTCCATTGCTGCTTTGATATCAGACATGAGAACGCATTTACTAACAAAACAGTCTAGCACCGCAATACACACCGAACTGACTCGTGCGTCGCAGAGTGGATCAACTATCGAGGAATTCGGTAAGAGAATCGAAGATATGTTTGTAAAATTAACCATTTCACAGGCAGACGGAGACGATGCTTCATACAGGGTGTTAAAATCTGTCAATGAAACACTAGCTATCAAAAGGTTTATTGACGGTTTACGTAACCAAAATTTGAAAATTATTTTGACAGCACGGAACTACACATCCCTTAAAGATGTAATAAGGGCAGCCAAGGACGAGGAGCAGTCCACCCACAACGTAGAGCAAGGCAGTTCGATGTACGTCAGTCGGCGTGCACCCACAGGTACGCGGCATTTTCGTGGTAATTCAAACCGAGGTAGACAGTTTAGGTCTGCTACGCAGTACCACACGAGTAGAAATAGCTACCGTAGTACCAATGCGCCCCGTGGTTTCGCTCGCGGTTCATCGCGTGGACGCTCAAGCTTTCATCGTGGTCGAGAAACTTCCTACAGCAACAACAACCACAGAGGTAATCGTAATCGGAATTATGTGAACTTTTTACAGGATAGTGACCCTACCCGTCCCAGCCCAGGACCAATGCCAGAAAAACAAACTGACAACAATTTCGAGTTTTTTCGATCTTAAAAGTATATTTGCTTGTCAAAATAGCAACTCAATTGAGTTATTAATAAACAATTCAATTAAAAGATTCTTAGTAGATACCGGCGCAACTGTATCGGCGGTGAAATACGAGACGGTGACAGAGGAGAACGTGCCGATTTATAAACAACTGTAGCGTTAAAAAAAGAAAGCTAGCTAACCTGTGGTCGACGACCACAGGCGAAACGTGAAATTTAGGAGAACAGAGAAAGAGTTAGTTAAATTTGTCCGAACGGTATAATATAAATTTGAAAAGGCCTAGAAATTGCCAAGCATGAGCCGAGAGTCGAGGGGACTCCGGCGATGTAGTGTCGCTGAACTAGTGTTGTGTTGTGGTGTATCGATGCATGAAGGTGTACCAAAACCGCGGAGTCCCCTCGACTCTCGGCTCATGCTTGGCAATTTCTAGGCCTTTTCAAATTTATATTATACCGTTCGGACAAATTCAATTAAATCTTTCTTTGTACACCTAAATTTCACGTTTCGCCTGTGGTCGTCGACCACAGGTTAGCTAGCTTTTCTTTTTTTAACGCTACAAATGGCGCCCGTAACAAATTAAATTTAATTCATTTCGTTTTGTTGGAGAAGGGTGACCGATTTCCGGTCTTCCTCTTTTTTTTCCCCCCCTTTACTTATTTTTTCTAAATTAGATTAAAAGATGGAGCCTCCATTTGAAGATCCCATTACTGGGACGCCGCAATCGCGTACGTCCAATCCCTTTCTGACCCCTTACCCGCGTGTTTTAAATCCCGGTGCGGAACACTTGGAAGCCGCGTCTTCTCCCCACGCATCCCACCAAGCCTCGGATTCTTTCCCTTCCGTCCATAACCCCAGCACACCTGCTCGCGCGTGGTCTTACCCGCCAGGCAAGACGGAGTCTCTCTCCAAATGGAACATCACGTTCTCAGGAGATACCTGTGTTCGGGAATTTTTCTCCCGCGTCCAAGAGGAGGGTCTTGCTCGTGGAGTCAGTCCTTCGTACGTGGTACTTCGGTTCCATGAGTTACTTGATGGAAGCGCGCTTAAGTATTTTCGTGCGATACGTGGACCGAATCTCACTTTCCGTGATCTGAGAGGAGCCTTTTTAAGGACCTTTGATGTCGCCGACTACGACTTCAAGGTTGAACGCCAGCTCAGGGCTCTTAAGCAGAGGTGCGATCAATCGGTCGTTGATTACGTTATCCAGTTACGTGATTTGAACGCAAAACTCCGTTCCCCAATCAACGAGGAGGATTTTCTTACAATTGTCAAGTACGGTTTGCACGTTCGTTACCACCCATGCCTTGCTACCAACATCATCAAGGACGTGGACTCGCTTCTTGAGGTTGCCAAAAACTTCGAAACCTACCAGGAATCTGTAGCGGCACCGATCTGTGTTGCTCCTGTGAACGTAGCTCCTCCTAACGCTACCACCCCGCCAGTTTGTTTTAAGTGTAATCTTTCAGGCCACGACTATAGAGGTTGTCCTAACGTCCCCGGCCTAATTTGCTTCAAGTGTAACCTTGAGGGTCATGTGACGCGAGATTGTCCTCGCTGTAACCCTAGTCGCTCCCAAAAAAACTAAACTGTAGGGTCGGCAAAGTAATCCCGGCTGTGTCGCCCCTTGTTCTTGATAAATCCACTGACAACCGTCTGTTCATTGAAATTTTTGTTGCTGGAACAACTGTCAAGGCGTTACTTGATTCCGGTGCTCAGACGTCTCTTATCGACTCAGCGTTATTGAAGAGTTTGGGCCTTGATTATTGCAGATCGATCCGGCCTCCTGTGGTTTCTGCAGACAATTCTCCCATTCGGATACTAGGCGGAGTTGATGTCCCGATTTTATTTGATGGGAAATCTGTTGCTCATCCATGTCTTGTTGGTACTGGCCTCCCTACTCAATTTATTCTTGGTATCGAGTTTTGGAACGCTTTCGGGTTAACTTCAATTATTAGCCGGAGGTTTAAAGGTAAGCGGTCCGGGAAGCTCTTCCTTCCAGGTTCTGGTGTGGGCCACAAACCATCTTCTAGAAGATGTGAGTTCCCAAGGAATCTAGCCGAGGTCAGGTATATCCACCCTCGTGCTGTTCTCACAGATGACCAGGAACGTCGTCTCCAATTCGCTATTACGGAATTTGAGGAGATCTCTTCAGACAAGATTGGTCTTGGCTGTACATCTTGGCTTTCCCACAAGATTGAGACTGTTGGACCCCCTATCAGACAACGATATTACCCGCTCTCCCCGGTAAAGCTCAAGGTTTTAAACGAGGAGATCGATAAGATGCTCGAGATGGGTGTCATTCGTCCGTCACGTTCGAGCTGGGCGTCACCAGTAGTAATGATCACCAAGCCCGATGGCAGTATTAGATTTTGTGTAGACAGCCGAAAGCTCAATAGCGTGACTATACGTGATTCCTATCCCCTCCCTCGTATTCAGGATATCTTAGACAATCTACGCGGCGCGAAGTTTATGACCTCTTTAGATTTCCGTAGCGCTTTCTGGCAGATTCCTTTAGCCGACAAGGCTTCCTGTGAGAAGACTGCATTCATCGTTCCTCAACGTGGTTTATTCGAATTCGTCCGTATGCCTTTTGGTTTGACTAACGCGGCTTCCGAAATGCAGCGGCTTACGGATAGGATTGTCAACTTTGAATTCACGGCCGAGTCTGACGACTTCGTTTTCGGGTACGTTGATGACCTTATTTTAGTGTCACGTGATTTCGATAGCCATATCAAGCTCATCGCCAAGGTTCGTGACCGCCTCAGGGAGGCAGGCTTATCTGTCAACCTGAAGAAGTGCGAGTTTTGCAAGTCCGAGTTAAAGTACCTCGGTTATATCGTAAATGAGAAAGGGCTACAGACCGACCCTAAGAAATTAGATGCCATTAGTAATTATCCAGCTCCTACTACCGCTAAATCTTTGAGAGCTTTTCTTGGTATGTGCTCCTACTACCGAAGATTTGTTGACAATTTTTCCTCAATCATCGCACCCTTAACTGCCCTCATCGGAAAGAGGAAAGGAAGAGATCCTATTGATTGGAATGACGATGCAAACCACGCTTTTGAACAACTTAAGAAGGTCCTCATAGATTCTCCTGTCATGGCTTGTCCCGATTTCTCCAAACCATTTAGCCTACATTGCGACGCAAGTCAGGTTGGTCTTGGTTCCGTTCTCGTTCAAGAGTTTGACGGTGAAGAACATCCAGTTGCGTATTTTTCCCGTCTTTTCTCCCGTGCCGAACGGAACTACAGTACCACTGAACGCGAACTTCTTGCTGTTCTCGATTCTGTTGAGCATTTTCGCGGCTACCTTGATGGCGTCAAATTTAAAATCGTAACCGACCACATCGCTTTAAAGTGGCTACTAACTCTCGATAATCCTACCGGGCGTTTAGCGCGCTGGTCGACTATTCTTTCCCAGTACGATTTTGAAATTGAACATCGTAAGGGGGCCCAGAATGTCGTGCCTGATGCTTTGTCGCGACCTCCTCAGGTAGCGTTGGTTTCTTTCGAACGCGGACTGATTCCTACCGGCGACCCGTGGTATGAGAAAGTTTTCCAGGGAGTTACCAATACTCCACACTTGTTTCCCTCCTTCGTTTTGCACGAAGGTACGTTGTACCGATCTGTTTCTGTTGACAACCCTTTGTCCGACAATCCCTGGCGCTTAGTTTTACCCGCCTCTAAAACTCGGGAGGCTATTAACGAGATCCACCATTCTTTTCCCAATGTCCATCCTGGGGTGCTAAAAACATACCTTAAGGCTCGAGAGATTTATTATTGGCCCAATATGTATCGGGATATTACTTCTTGCCTTTCCCAATGTCTTGTTTGTAAGGCCTTCAAGATTTCTAACGCACGTCCACGTGGTCAGCAGCTCTACCCAAGGTCTGTCACGTCACCTATGGATTTACTCTCGCTAGATCTGGTTGGTCCACTCCCTGTTGCCTATTATGGCTATCGTTATATTTTATCGATGGTCGACGTTTTTTCAAAATTTGTTTGGTTAGTTCCCTTGAAAACCGCTGACGCCAGATCTATCTGCTCAGCGGTAGAGTCCGAAGTGATTATGAGGTATGGTTCCCCTCTTGGCGTTTTGTGTGACAACGCGACGGTTTTTCGCAGTTCACAGTTCGCAGATTTTCTCAGGTCGTATGATATTCCTTCACCATGTTTCACACCCTATTATTCACCCCAAGCTAACGTGGTAGAACGTTATAACCAGACCGTCATTACTACCCTTAGTATTCTCGTGGGGAACGACAAGCGAAGCTGGGCCAAACACTTACCCAAAGTTGCCTTATACTTGAATTCGTGTGTTAATCTGGCTACCACTTACACCCCAAATTTCCTTATGTATGGAAGAGAAGTGGACGCCGGGCGTCGTCCACGAGTAGCCGAAACTGTGAGCCCGGAGTTGGCTGACAGTCGAGGTAATCGTGCGACGAGTCTCAGGTCCCTTCAAGACATTTATGCTAAGGTGGCAGACGCTTTGACACTCGCTTTTCAACGTAACGCAGGTTATTATAATCAATCGCGGAATCCTATCAGATTTGAACCTGGGCAACGTGTTTGGCGCAGAAATTTTCAAAGAGGCACTCAGGACATTGACCGTGGTGGTAAGTTTGCCCCACGGTTTATCCCCTGTAGAGTCATACGCCGTGTTTCTCCGCAAGTATACTTATTGGCGGATTGTGATTCCCCGCACGAGGGTTCATATCATGTAAAGGATATTTTGAAATAGACCCTCTTTTCCATGTTCCCCTGGAACATTATTTTTCTAAATTCTAAAAGCCTCCAGGCAAACGTGTACCAACTTTTCTTCTCATCATTTGGCTTAGATTCACCTTTTGGCATCCTTTTTTCTTTTGAATGTCACTAAGTTTACTACTTCATACGCCTTTTTGTGTTTTTGGTGTGCGTGTGTATGTCTGGCCAGATTGATCTATCTTAGTGTTAGTTTGTAGGTATAGGTTAGGTATAGGTTATTTATATCTTAGTGTTAGTTTGTAGGTATTTAGGTTATACGGAATTGACGCAACCAACATGTGGTCAGGTTTTCGAGCTGCCATAGGCCTCTGACCTGGCCCATGTTGCGTCATTCCGCTGGGATTGAGCCGGGGCAAATTTTTGTCCCGAAGCGCGCTTTTTTTGTCGCGGCAGGACGGTGACCGCTGCTTTGCGCAGTCCGCCTATTATGGCCATCGTCGGATCTTTTTTAATTTTTTGTCAGGGTCGAGTTCGAACCCCGACCCGGTCTTTGACGGCGTTGGTTGCCTACCAACTGCGCCGTCGAGCCCTTTTTCCGAGCCGATCCGAGTGTTTCCGATGTTCGTCGGCGTCTGACGTGTTTCGGGATGAACACGATGACGTGGGCGAGCGTCGGCCCTCGTTTGATAGCTCTTTGTTTACAAGTCGTCTGTCAGTTTTCGCGCACGGTCGATTTGAAGTTTTTCTTCTCTTGCCGCCGATTACGGGCGTAACTGACAGTTTCGACTTGTAAACTCTTTACCAGTAGTTCAAAAACTACTTGTTTATATTTTGTATAGTTTTTAGTTTTAGCATTTAGGTGTGTAAATAATATCGTTGGTAGGCGCGTTTATGTTTTAAAACTTAGTGACATCCCAACATTCCGATATTCCAACATTTCCTAATTTCCAAATTTCCCTTTTTATCCTTTACGTATCATACATTTTCCTCCTGGCTCGGGGATACCACTTCATCGGTGTTTCCTTCGGTTGTCTCCACCTTTTTCTGTTGTGGTTGACAACTTTCCTTTTTCTTTCTCCAAGCCATTTCCGTCCTCCTTTTTTTCTCTGGTGGATTGACTTGGCTTCTTTTGGGACACCGGTGGTTTCTTATCCTGGGGCCAGTGAGTCGTTTATGAGCCGCTCGTGCTGGGAACATGACGTGTTCGTTGGTTTATAGTGATGGGGTAGAGTGTCGATAAATTTTTTATCGATAATTTTTGTCCTTGGATAGTTGACTTTGAACAATGCGTCTATTGTTCTAGGGTGGTCAACTTCCTTCGAGGGTTGCCATCTCGAGGTTTTTTTTTTTCCTTTTTCGAGTTGGCGGATTTTTTTTTCTGGTGAAGGGATGTCTGCAGCATTACTGCAGGTTTTTTAATAACCTTTTTGGTATGGCTCTTTTTTCTTTTGGCCGGTTTTTATGTCACATTTTCAAATTTAAAATTTTGTTGGTTTGTCCTTTTTCTAAATTGTTTATTGTTTTCTCAGTTGTCGTCTGTCAGGAAATGGAAACGTTTTATCCCTTGAACTTGGTTGAATATTAGTGAGAAAATATGACTAAATGTTGTAAGTGGCTTGGCATGCAATAAATATTAGGCCATACAATAAATATTAGGCTCCTACCTTGGACTTGCCGGGTAAGTCTTGTGCTGTCTTCCTCCTGGTTTTTATCGACGTACCTTTTTCTTTCCCTGACTTGGTCGGATGTCGATTATTTCCTTGTCAATCTTTACAGTGTATTTCCGGTCTCTGCGGCACACACACGAGGCTCCCTCCGTGCCTTTCTCGTTCTCTCGCCGTGGTTCCGGACCCCTGAGGCCACCGGGCGTTGGACGTGCCTGGACCCCTGCGTTGTGTGCGCCCGCGCCCGTGCCAGCTGAGTGCCGCAGACCCGCGCTCCGGCGTCCCCCCTGGGATACTGCCCATCATTTTTTTAGCCTTTTTTTGTATCTGTTTTGTAATTTTGTATGCGGATCTTGCCAAATTTAAATCCTTTTTCCAAATTCTAAAAAGGCCCTTTAGGTTTCTCTGGCCCTCTTTTTTTGGTTCCCGTTTGGCTATACTCTCTCGGGGTACTCCGCGGTTTTGGTACACCTTCATGCATCGATACACCACAACACAACACTAGTTCAGCGACACTACATCGCCGGAGTCCCCTCGACTCTCGGCTCATGCTTGGCAATTTCTAGGCCTTTTCAAATTTATATTATACCGTTCGGACAAATTCAATTAAATCTTTCTTTGTACACCTAAATTTCACGTTTCGCCTGTGGTCGTCGACCACAGGTTAGCTAGCTTTTCTTTTTTTAACGCTACACAACCTATTAATATAAATGGTATTGCTGGAAAAATACAGTCAGAGGGGTTTGTTAGTTTGAACTTGTTTATTAATGAAATAAAATTGAGTCACGAATTTCACGTTTTAAAACAATTACAATGTGAACCAGATGGTATACTTGGAGAGGATTTTCTTAAAAAATATAAATGTCATGTCGATTATGAACATAATACAGTTACTATACAAAACGGCAATGATAGGACGGAACTACCTTTGAACACAGGTAATTTGAGTAAGAATAGTTACATAACTATACCACCCAGATGTGAAAAAAATATTTTTCATACAATCATATATAAATGAGGAATGCGTAGTATTTTCAAAGCAGTTGTGTGAAGGAGTTTTTCTCGCCAGCTCCATTGTAAAACCTTTTCGGAATAAAATTGCAATACAAATTTTAAATACAAGGGATACAGAAGTAAAACTTAGTTATTTCAGGCCAGAAATAGAAAGACTTAGTAATTATTTTGTTTGTAATTTTGAAGAAAGTCCTATAGGAGTAGAAAGAGTAAAAAAAGTTTTAGGCGCATTAGATTTAAATCATCTAAATAAAGAAGAGAGGACAGGAATCCAAAATATCTGTGCAAAATTTGCAGACATTTTTTTATGTTTCAGGGGACAAATTAACAACTTCTAACCTTTACGAACAAACAATTCAGTTAAAGTCAAATACGGGACCTGTTTATACAAAACAATATCGATTACCGTTTTCGCAACGTGATGAAATAGAAAAACAGGTTGAAAAATTACTAGATGAGATGATATTATTGAACCAGCGAAAAGTGAATGGTCAAGTCCCATCCTTTTAGTACCCAAAAAATCAAATAGTGATGGCAGTAAAAAATGGCGTTTAGTAATAGATTTCCGAAAATTAAATAACAATATAATCGATGATAAATTCCCGTTGCCGAATATTACAGACATTCTGGATTCTCTGTCAGGAGCAATGTACTTTTCTCATCTAGACTTAAATCAGGCATATTATCAATTAAATTTAGAACAAGAAAGTAGAAAATGTACTGCATTCACGACACCATCGGGCCAGTACCAAATGAAGCGTCTGCCCATGGGCCTAAAAACAAGCCCAAGCGCATTTTCGCGTGCAATGACCGTAGCTATGGCAGGACTTAATTATGACAAGGTTTTCGTGTATTTAGATGATTTAATTTGCTATGGCCGTAATTTAGAACATCATAATAAAAACCTTATGGATGTTTTCGCGAGGTTGAGAAAAGTCAATCTTAAATTGAACCCCAGTAAGTGCGAATTTTAAAAAAAGGAAATACTTTATCTCGGACATATTGTATCATCAGAGGGCATTAAACCAGATACTTCAAAAATATTAACAATCAAAAACTATCCCGTACCAACAAATTCAGACGAAGTCAAAAGGTTTGTTGCATTTTCTAATTATTATAGAAAGTTCATCCCAAATTTTGCTGAAATAACAATACCGTTAAACAACCTGAGTAGGAAAAATGTAACATTTTCATGGAATAAACAATGTCAAAATGCATTTGAATATTTGAAACAGTCACTTCTATCTCCACCTATCTTACAGTACCCAAACTTTGATAGTAAAAATACTTTTATATTAAAAACAGACGCATCAGGTTACGCGATCGGATCTGTCTTATGTAATCAGGATATTCAGGATCATCGACCTGTTGCATATGCGAGCCGAACGCTAAATAAAGCAGAGAAAAATTACCCGACTATAGAAAAAGAATTACTTTCAATTGTCTGGTCAGTCAAATATTTTAGACCTTATCTTTTCGGACGCAAGTTTTTAATAGAAACAGATCATAGACCATTAGTATACTTATTCAATATGACAAACCCTTCTAGCAGATTACTAAAATTCAGATTATTATTGGAAGAATACAATTTTGAAATACAATATGTACAAGGAAAAGAAAATGTCACAGCTGATGCTCTATCACGAATTAAAATAACAATTGACGAATTAAAAACCATGAATGAACACATTATATCCGTATTGACGAGAGGACAGCGAAAGAAATTGGCAGGAGAAAGTCATAATCCCCCAGTAGCTCAGGATAACAACACTTGGACTGATCACCCAAGAGTTGTCGAAATGCCTAAACTACCGCAGGATTATACAGAATTAATATTTTTAAATGACAAAGTATGGAAAAATTTACAAGAAAAAGTTCAAAAGGAAAGTGAAAACTTTGCTTACATACCATCAGAGTCCATGGTATGTATCAAACCGACCTACCGATCGCAAAGGGCACGAGTTGACTTTGCGAGGGAGTTGTGTTTGTTTTTTAGGGAAATAAATATCTCCTGTTTATATATAATTAAAAATGAAATAAATGCAGAAAAAATAAAAAGGCTAGCTAATGTTATAAATGAAATGATGCAATGGTCCGGACCACGCTTATGCATCGTAAAAGGGGTGAGTAAAATAATAGATAACGATATGAAGCGCATAATATTGAATGACTTTCATATGTTGCCAACAAGTGGCCATGCCGGCATAAGGCGCATGTTGTGCAACATAAGAAGATACTACTTTTGGCCAGGACTAGAAAAAGACGTCACGGAATTTGTCAAGAAATGCGACCAGTGTCAACGACAGAAATACGGTAAGTACATTAAGGAGCTCATGGTCGTCACTAACTGTGGTAACTCCGCATTCGAAAGAATATATTTAGATTTAGTGGGCCCAATAGTTAAGGATAGTAGTAATAATCAATATATTCTAACAGTACAATGCGATCTTACTAAGTACATAGAAGCATATCCAATTCCAACGAAAGATACAGAAACTGTAGCTACTGCTTTTGTCTACAATTTCATCTTACGATACGGCATCCCACGGAACATCATCTCTGACAGAGGTACAGAGTTTATCTCCAAAACAATGCAGGAGGTATGTAAAATTTTGAATATTACTCAACTAACATCCACAGCATACCATCACCAAACAATTGGTGCACTAGAAAATAGTCATAAACACCTAATGGCTTTTCTAAGAATTCAAACACAAGATCAACCCCATAGTTGGAGCTCATGGATACCTTTTTGGTGCTTTTCCTATAACACGACAGTACACTCCGAAACCAAATACACTCCTTACGAGTTGGTGTTTGGGAAACTTTGTAATTTGCCTAGTAATTTAACAAGTACAGTTGATCCGTTGTATAACCCATATGACTATCCTCAGCAGTTGAAATATAAAATACAAGTATCGCAACAAGATGCTAAGAAAAATTTAGTGTTAAGAAAATATTTAAGGAAAGAATATTACGATAGTTATGTAAACCCAGTATGTTATAAACCAGGAAATTATGTACTTATAAGAAATGATGGCAGTAACAATAAGATGGACTCCATATATTTAGGTCCTTTTAAAGTAATAAAAGATATTGGCACAAATGTTATTATTTTAAATAAAAACAATAAAGAAAATATCGTACATAAAAATAGAACAAAATTGTATTTTGGATAGTAAAGATTATTGTAAGTATTAAAAAAAAAAACTTTTAGATAAGATTTTTTTTATATATTTTCTTTTGGTGGGTCATGTAGTGTAGTAGACGTAGTAAGCATATAATAATCATGTAATCCTATTTTGGAGCACTAATATATCGACCAGCAAGGCAAACAGTCGTTTCATTTGATCATCTCCAACAACCGTCCCTACATACTCTTGTAGGACTTAAAACGAAAAACGTGGGGTGCATGGAATATATATATTATATTCTAAGAAGTAGAGAACGAGGTGATGGCTGAAAAACAGCATAGCTGACGCTATAATCTTTTCATTGTCTTATTTTCATGTCTGTCTGTACTACTTATTGATACATAACATATTGATATTGTAATGACAATGAATAAATGTCTTCTAAACCTTATGAGTGCCAGGGGTTGTTATGTGTTATGTCTTGAAAACTTACAAATAGTTATTATTAGTATATTATTTGCAGTGCAATTCAATTGTTGTGTATTTTATTATTGGAAAGACTTGCGTTTGACCATTATTCTAGCTGATGGAAATGCATTATAAGGTGAAAGATGGACCACGCTCGCCTAGAACATGTTTATGTGTTTTTTATAAAAGGGCTAATCTATAGTTTTTTGAGAAACACGGTTATGCTTCAAAATCTACTCCATGCTCCCCACGTTTGTCGTTTTAAGTCCTACAAGAGTACTACGACACTAAAAATCTCAATAAAAATTATTTTATACTTTTAGTGCGTAAAAACGTGTTGTTAAAAAATATTTTTTACTTTATAATTATTTTGTGCTTTTTAGTCCAGCGTATTTAAATGTTGCAAGATGAACATCACGTAGGACTAAATTGCTAAGACTAAAAATCCCAAGCATGCCGAGATTATGTTGTTACGATGAGATTACCTTCCGGCTTCACCATGGAGACCCTGAACATCACGTATGACTAAAGATCTTGTCAAGACAAATCCAATGAGCCCGAACACGACAAGGTTATGTTGCGACGTTGAGAGAGTTCCTATGGCCACCTTCTGGTTCCATAATGAGATCCTGAACATCACATATGACTCAAGAACTAGTCTTGACAAATCCAACGGGCCCAACAAGGCTAGGTTATGTTGAGTATTTGAGGAAATACAGCGGCCACCTTCCAGCTCCATCATGAGATCCTGGACATCACGTCACGTATGACTAAAAATCTTGTCAAGACAAATCTAACGAGCCTAAACACGACGAAATTATGTTATGTATTTTAGGAGTTTCTATGGCCACCTTCAGGCTCCATCACGACACCCTGGACATAACGTGTGACTAAATATATAGTCAAAACAAATCCAACGGGCCCAAACACGACTAGGTTATGTTGAGTATTTGAAGAATTCCTGTGGCCACCTCCATCATGAGACCTTGGACATTACTTATGACTAAAGATCTAGTCAAGACAAATTCAACGAGCCCAAACACGACGAGGTTGTATTGTGTATTTTAGTAGTTTCTATAGCCACTTTTCGGCTCCATCATGAGACCCTGGACATCACGTATAACTAAAGATCTTGTCAAAACAAATCCAATGAGTCCAAACACGACGATGTTGTGTTGTGCATTTTAGAAGTTCCTATGGCCACCTTTCGGCTCCATCATCAGACCAGCTCCATGGTGTCATAATATTGCATTGTCACCGAGGTTACATAAGTGTACCAAATTTCAGCACAATCGAATAACAGCACGTGCTTCAAAAATGAGTTGCAAGATTCGGACCGAACAAACCCACAAACAAACAAACAGACAGACAAGAAAGCGAGTTAATAAAAACGTGTTAAAAAATAAAATGAGATGGTATAAAATCTATCAATGACTTTCCATTAGTTGAAATACTGCCGATATTGCAAAATTAGATCACTTTTTTCGAAATACCGGTATTTTTTCTTCAAATACCGGTATCAAAATACCGAAAAATTTGACCGGTATCCATGCCCTAGGTACGAAGCCATTCGAGTGCAAGTCCGACTCAGATTTGGCCGGTTTTTGTGTAGACCTATATTCTAAACATTGCATCATTATTTCCCAGACTTAGGAATCTCGTCCAACCAAGCGCTGCACCACACAACCCTGCAAGTCATTTCGAATTCGGCGTGCTTCAACGCCTTTGGGGGCCTCATCGTGTCGTCCACCATCTGCACTGATGGCTCCCAGGGCCGGTCCACGTGCGGCGGGGACTCCGGTGGGCCTCTGCAAATTAACAGCGGGGGACCTGTGTTGGTTGGTATTCTTCATATATCCGTGTCCATTGTTGCTTATGGGAGGGAACATAGATCTTGGGCGGGCAAGTCAAATTCGCCATTGGTAAAGTATAGGTGAGAGCGTCGGTGGTCTAGCGGCTAGGGCCGCTGCCTCCCGTCCGGGAGAATTTCAAATTCATATGTACGTTTATTCGACGCTCTTACGGTGAAGGAAAACATAGTGATGAAACCCGCACACTCCTGCGAAGAACCTCAAAGGTTGCGTGTGAAGTCGACCAACCCGCACTGGGCCAGCGTGGTCGACTAAGGCCTGATCGCCCTAATTCAGAGTAGGCTCGAGACCCTCGGTGGGGACGTATATGAGCTGTTGATGAAAGTATAGGAAAGAGTGGACATGACTTGACTGAAAATTATGATTTAAATTTGTATGTGGAAGAAGTCCGCTTCTTTTTTGTCTTTTTGGGCTCCAATCAAATGGGATCAAACAAAGAATCTAGCCGAGTCAATTTGTGTGAAAAGCAAAATTATTATTATTTGCGATTTCGATAAAGTTCCAGAACAAAAGTGTTCAGTTTCATGGGCTGAGTTACCACCCGAGAGGCTTTGCGATATTTCACTGATACGTTGTATATGAACCATGTCAGATGCCTTTGGTAGGCGGCTCCAGAACTTTGACACCATGGTTTTTTGAGGTTGGTCGTCAACCTTGATAAGAAGAAGAGACTAATATCCTTTTTATCGTACTTTCTCACACAGATTGGTATCACATCCTTCGGCTCCTCCGCTGGTTGCCAGCGAGGCTTCCCTGCTGGCTTCGCGAGGGTCACATCATTCGCCAGCTGGATCAGAGCTCGTTTGTAAGGTCCCTTTTAGCGCTTCAGTGTGTTTTTATGGAACTGGGTATCTTTCAGTTTACTAGTTGGTGTATTTTTTTAAATTGTGGTGCATTCATGTGCGACCACCGAGCTGACTGGTCTTATTGAGATGAGATTACTAGTATTTCACCTATCTAAATAAGCTCAGAATCTAAAATGTTTAAACTATTTATAGGATAGATAGATAACACTTTACCAAAATTCAAAATTTCATCCAAATCGTTAGAGCCGTTTCTGAGATACTTATGTATATTGGAAGAATTGTTCACTAAGTGACTTGTTCACAAGTATTATAGGATTAGCTTATTATTAGTTTAGTTTTTAATCAAATTTTTGAGAATTGTTACGCAGGTGAGATGAGAGGAAATGGAGGAAGTGACCACGAGAGAGTTTTATTTAACTTAGTTGGCACTAGATTTATTAAATGTTTTCTTTTATGTGAAATAAAATAAAAATTTACCAAATTAAAAATCTATGTTTTATTTAATTTATAGGGTTCCAAATCAGGTGATTCAACATCATCAAAGATAATGCAGCATTGCGCGACGTACATTAATGCCCCCTGGCTGCCCTAACTCCCCTTAGTTTGGTTTATCACTCTTTTTGAACGTATGGGGTTTGTATTCCATCATATCGGAAGTCATTCAACATACAATTTCAAAACATGCAATATTTAATAACAATACACAATATACTTAATCTATCATTAGTCAACAATTATATATTTTCAAAACATACCACACAGTCTGTCCGTCAGTCATGGTCCATAAATTCTCTTAGTAAAACATATGTCGCATCAACCAATTCCCTAGAACTTTCTTGAATTTATAGTTTGTCATTTCTTTTAGTATATTCGGTATTTTATTGTAAATAGATTTTTACACATCCCATAGCAATTCTTTCTGTATCTTGCACTTCTTGGAAATATATTATTATTGTATATTATAGCATTGGGCATTTTTGCTAGTTACATCTTTCGTTGTAGTAAAAACTGCAATGTTTTGTTTAACAAATGTAGCTACTTCTAGAATATATAAACACGGAAATGGTAAAATATTTAATTTCTTAAAAATAGGTTTACAAACATCTGGGGCCACTCCACTAATTGCTCGTATGCATTTCTTTTGGGCAACAAATGCTTTTTTGCTGTCTGTGCCATTTCACCAAATTATGATTCCATAACGCAAAACTGATTCGACACGAGCAAAATAGGTTATCACTGCTGTTTTTCTATTCGCTAAATCATTTAATTTATAGAGTGCGTATGAAAATCTGTTAATCTTGTTGCAGACATGAGCTACATCATCCTTCCAATTAAGTTTCAATCTTAAACCCTAAAAATGTAGTGAAGGTTTCTTCACGCACATGTACATTGTCATAACAAATATTAATTCCATTAATGTCATTATAATTCATGAAGTTAGTTTTACTAAGATTAATATTTAAATTATTATTTTGAAGCTAGGCAATAGTGGATGTCATTATATTATTTAATTCCAATTCATGCCATGTCAAATTAAGAGATTTGTGTGTAGTCATAATAACTGTAATGTCATCAGCGAATAAAATAGATCTATATTTAATTATATTATTTATGTCATTTATATAATAATAAAAAGAGAAGTGGTCCAAGGACACTTCCTTGGGGCACACCAAATTTTTTTAACTTTTTTGTTGACTTTTACGACTCTATAGTGTTTTTTATATTAAGTCTATTTCTACAATTTGCATCCTGTTCTCTAAGGATGATTTCATCCAATTGTATGCTAAGCCTCTTATTCCATATTGTTCCAATTTACTCACAAGTACGTCATGACAAACGAAGTCAAAAGCTTGTGACATGTCAAAATATAAAGCCTTAACAAAGTGATTAGAGTTAATATTGTTTAGTACTTCATTTATAAAATTGAAAGTAGCAAGAGAAGTAGATTTCTTTTTCTGAAACCCATACTGGTCTGGGTTTATAACATTGTATTTGGTTTGGAAGGACATGAGTTTATTATGCATAACTTTTTCAAATATCTTAGCAATTATTGGAATAAGCGTAACAGAACGGTAATTATCCGAAATAATTATGAATTATCTTAAAACATATAATTATCCAAAGTATCTTTGTCCCCTTTCTTGTGTAGAGGCTTAATAATGCTTAACTTTAACCTTTAACCTCTCTGGAAAAGTAACAGTTTGCATTAATAGGTTTACCAGATGTGCTAAGACAGGACTGATTTCTTTTTTACATATTTTTATTATTTTGGTTGCTATTTCATCATGTTCTTCGGATGGTGTATTGTTTAAAGTCATTATATTTTTTTCTATGTCATTAGAGTCAATTGGCGTAAGATAAATAGTATTTGTTAATATTTTGCTATTAGTGTTTTTGATCTGGTAGTTTTTATGGTTAGTCAAATTTATAAAGTGGTCATTAAATGTATTTGCTATTTGAATGGGGTCAAATAGAGTTTTATTACCAAATTTTATTTTTGGTATATCTGTGAAAAAACATTTATTACCAATTTCTTGCTCTATTATATTCCAAGTAGCCCTGCCCTACACTTATTTTTACTTCTAGATTATATATCTACAATTAACATTTCTTTTTGCTTTAAATATATATTTCTTTAGTAGTCTGCAGTATTTAATTTATTATGTTTTGTATTGTTTGTGTAGTATAAATATCGCAACTTCCTTTTGGTGATGCAGCTCTTTTTTGTTCCATTTGATACCCAATTCAGATTCAAACCACTTTTAATTTTATTAATTCTTACTTTAGGGAAGCACAGCTAATAAAGTAAACAAAATAAATCATGGAATTAATTAAATGAAACTATGAGAGTACAGTGTTGAGAATGTAAGACTATTTAGATAACTTTAAAATTTTTGTATATTTTTTTTCGGTATACAATCGTTTGTGTGTATCAGTAGCGTGACCACCATACAAGCCAAAAAGCCCGGCATGCCCTAACGTAATAATGCGGATATCGAACGAAAGTCCAAAAAAACAATTAAATTTTCGCGCCAGTTTTCATTCGAAACTTGCATAATCAATCGCGCGCTCGCTCGCTAACATTTAACCCTATTCCAGGCGACACACACTACAAACCAACGAGTCGCGTTCGTGTCGACACGAAACGCCTCTCGGGATTGCTCGGTAGCTCGGACCGCCGCGCCGCCATCTCACTCCGACCCGTGGGCTTTTATGGGGCATGCTTTTGCGTCTCTTTTACTCTTACGCAATCTTATGGAGATCTGTGACGTCGTTGTGTTATGAACTTTTTTTAACAATATTGAAAATAGTACTAGATTTTGGGAAAAATTAAGCCGGGCTTGCGCATGAAACCAGGCTTCCGCATTTGAATGTAGTGGTAAATTGAGTAATGATGCGAAGCTATGTTCGGGACGGTTACGTTGCATTCTTCTGTTGTTGACTTGACAGTTGTTGTTTGAGCGGGTGATAATTGGTGCAATTTCTATTTTCTTGTTAAAAAATTTAGTTTTGTGTAAAATGAGTGTAGATCTGGGTGATATTGTTCCGTGTAGTGATTTGAAGTGTGTGCAAAGTATAACAAGCGGGGGAAAGGTAAAGTCATTGACCTTACCCGATAAAGAGCAGCTTATTTCTTCGCCAAAACCAACACCAGATTTGTTGATTTCTCAGTCAAGTAAGTCTCATAAAAGACAATTTAATAGATCTGTGTACAAAACTCATTGGGTAGCTGGATGCTCGCATTCCAATAAGTTATATTGTTGGTGTTGCATATTCTTTTCCAACGAGAAAAATGCATGGAATACGTTTAGTTATGACGATTTAAATAACATATCTAATGCCATAAAAAGGCACCAAAACTCACAAAACACATGAACACTGTTATTTCTTTTTGTAATTTTGGTAAACAGCGTATAGAAGCTTCTTTATCTCGTCAGTTACCTATCTGACGAAATCTCAAAACATAACTCGCGCGTCGACCACAATCGTAGTGTTTTTCAGAGATTAGTAGATATTGTTTGTCATTTAGCACAACAAGAACTGCCTTTCAGAGGGCATGATGAGACCATAACTTAATTAAATAAAGGAAATTTCTTAGAATTAGTATATTTGCTTTCGAAATACGATCTCGTCTTGGAAAAACATATGTAATACCAAAAAAAAATAAATTAAAAATTTAAAAACCCCCGAAGCAAAAAAGCAAAACATTAAAAAGTAAAAAATAATACCTATTGTTGAGCCATCAAATTCGATAAAGTAACACCTATATATTTTAATTTTATTAGAGAAATTGATGGATGGCACGATTTGGTTTGCTCGTTGAAATGACGCTATAATGTCGCGTCGGTGTACCGCTTAAGACGCTTCATTTGATTGACTATCTATTAATTTGTTAGCATATCCGACCAACTTGATTTCATACGATATTTTTTTTTTAAACTTAGCGGTACCCCGACGTGTACTCTAATAAAATTAAAATATATAGGTGTTACTTTATCGAATTTGATGGCTCAACAATAGGTATTATTTTTTACTTTTTAATGTTTTGCTTTTTTGCTTCGGGGGTTTTTAAATTTTTAATTTATTTTTATTTACATAATTTTTAAACTTTATAACAAATAAATTATGATATATGAGTACAGTTATATCTAAAAGAAAATTGGAGAGTATTTTTACTTTGAATCGAAAGGACATATGGAAAGTAGTCAGATCCCCTCATCAACTATTAAAGAGCTGATGATCTTCAGACGGCTGATCAGGTCATGGTTACCTTTCCATATACTTTCAATATTATTGAAGGAATACGGTACCAAATTTCGAATCGATAGGACATATGGAAGTAAGTCAGATCCCCTCATCAACTATTATAGAGCTGATGAACTTCAAACGGCTGATCAGGTCATGGTTACCTTACCATATACTTTCAATATGATTGAACTAACAAGGTACCAAATTTCGAATCGATCGGAGATAAGGAAGTTCGTCAGATCCCCTCATCAACTAGAAAAGAGCTGATGATCTTCAAACGGCTGAAGAGATTTTCATGAAACATGGCTAAGAACACTCGGGGTAAAATTATCTATGTTACAAAAAAAACTAAACGAAAATCGGTTCATCCGCTTAGGAGCTACGATACCACAGACAGATACACAGATACACAGATACACAGATACACAGACACACAGATACACAGACACGTTAAACTTATAACACCCCTCTTTTGC